>JAXCLR010000001.1:30098324-30124652 GCA_035584095.1 Annona squamosa
GAAAAGGGTTACATAAAAGAGAAGTTTCATAGAAGTGGAATTCATAAATGCATATTATATAACATATATTATATAGTATATGTTGTGTTTTATTTACAGTATCTTGTGTTCACACCCATCTTAAGAGTTATGTACAATGAAGCAAGAAACCAGTTTCATTGATTTCTTGTAGCCCTTTATAAATAAGTTTGTGAATTGTTATTGTAATATATTAATAGTTTTAAAAAATATTTTAAAATGCAACCAAGTGTATTTAACTTATTTTTATTTTTCAAAATTTTTATACAATTGTTAATCTAAGTATATTTAACATGTGTATTAAGTTTTACTATTTTTGTAGATTTTTAGATTGTTTTGAATTTTTTAAAAAGGAACTTTTGCAAATATGCCTATAATTTGTTACTAATAATACATTCGTATCCATAAGTTTGTAGATATTACAAATATACTTACAAAGTTTGTCCTTTTCGTTATAATACTATTAAAATTTTCTGTAAAATGACGATAATATCTTTTAAGCTAAGTTATACACTTAGAATTTTTGTAAATGTTATAAGCATATTTGCAAAATATCTAAAATAATAATAATAATAATATATAAAATAATAAAATAGCAAATATGTCTACAATATTTGAAAAATTATAAATGTATCACTTGACTTAAAAAAGTTATAATAATTTTGTATAAAATTCTAATGGCGTCCTAATGAAAGGGACACAAATGCAAACTTTATGGGCATATTTGCAATATCAGCAAACTTAGGAATATAGATACAATGTTGGTCAAACTTTATAGGTATATTCACAAAAATTCCTTTTTAAAATCAATGACATTTTCATAATTTGTAAATTATGAAAAATGCTACTAATTTCAAAAAATTTAAAAATATTTAAAAATAGTAAAACTTGATACACTTGATAAATACACTCAAATTAATAGTTGTATAAAAAAATTTTGAAATAAAAAGTGCATTTTTGCAGCCATGTACATGATGAGTTGCGTGTATGTCTAATTAAAGTGTTTGTTTTAACGTACGTATAATTGTCGTTCAAGCAATAAATAATGAGTAAAGTGTTGATCATACGAGGAGAGAGAGAGAGAGAGAGAGAGTTAAATCACAACACAACTAATATTCTACTTGTCAATTACAAATTGTTCATTAAATAGAATTTTTATCAAAAGTAAAAAGAATTAACTAAATTAACTAGTAATAGGGGTACAACTAATTGAGAATCTCAATGGATGATTAGATAGATGGGAGATACGTATCTCTTTACTCCAACTATGCTAAACTGGTTCCATTTTAGTTAATTGTGTAGAGAATTACTAATCTGGGTTCATTTATATTTATATATCTTCTAACACATAAACCTAACTATGTTTTAATCAATTGTTTTGTTTCCATGCAACGAAGTAAAACAAGGTTGATTTGCACATAATCTAAGCATGATCATACAGGGTTAGTAGGTATATTCCTATCTATATTAACATTTAACTACTTTAAGCAGTTGAAAACCTATGCTTTACATATGGATCTCATCTAAATTTTACTTTTCCAAGTGTAGATTTAGATATTACATCAATCCACAAATTGATCAATCTTGTAGAAGCATTAAACTTGATATCTAAAAGTAAGTCTCACACAACATATGTATGAAATCTATAAATTCATTTCAAGCATAAGAACTCAATTAAGCATAGTTTAGAAGTACAAGATCATCACAAGATCTTGTTACAAGTTTCGGCCCATGAACATAACTAAGACTGCCATCAAAATCATGTTCATATACATCACAAGAGAAGAAAATGATAAAAATAAGTGAATAGAGAAAAAGAGAAGATATAACTCAATTGGATTCCTCCTCTAAGTGGATCTTGAAATCCCCTCTTTTCTCCTCTTCCCTGCTCGAATCATGCTCCCACTCTTCCGTTTGAGAAATCCTAAGAGAGAATTTATACTCTCTTGCAAATGGAGCTAGATACATGTAAAATTTTACATGTGTAGGGGTTGGCGCAGTGGCGCCAGGTTGTCCGAGGTGGTTACTAAGTTGTCTATCTTTGCAAGTTTTTGTCTAGTAGTTACTAGAGCCAAGGCATCAAATTTTAGAGCCGGAGCGCCAACTTTCTGCCTTGAATTTTGAAGTTTGCATTTTTGCTTCTTTCCCTCGTCACTTTAGTATTAATTCATGGCAAGCTACCCTCTTTTCCTACATAAAAGACACAAAATAAGTAAATGTTATCCTAAATGATCTAATGTAATAATAATAACCTAAGATGATATGATTTGCATTGAATTCAACTAAAAATGCATGAAATTTATATAGGATACAAGAATTACACAAATGAAGAAAACTAATGCAAAACCTATACAAATTTACATTTTTTCTCAAACTAGTATTTAAAATGAGTACAAAATGAATCTATATTGTATATTTTATTTATGTGATAACAAAAATAACAACATATATAAATGATAAGCCTATGATTTTAAAAGGTAAATGAGCATTGCTTTATATTATTTAAAAGTTAGAACAAAATAGAAATATTTTTTAAAAATATTATATTTGACAATTAAAGAAATAGATTTAGTACCATAGCTAGAATTGACCCAATGGGTGTAGGTAAGGTGCAATAGAAGCTGAACTGACAAATGGATAGGATAAGATAAACTTTTTTCAAAATAGGGTACATGTAGAGTCGACCACTACCTAAATCGACCTAAGTTGCACCCTAGTCGTGGGACATTACTAGATATTAGCTTGTTCAAAAATAAGACTATGATATTTGTAAAAAATAATTTTTTTATGTAGATAATAAAAGTACCTTAAAATAAAATTTTCAAATCTTCCAACCAAAAAATCCTAAATTAAGGTCGTAGACCACTTCTACGAAATACATTCTAAATGTTGGTCTTGATTTCTAAGTAATTTGCGTAGTGGAAATAGGTCTGTCATGTGCCTTTAGGAATCTGAGTACCAAATACTATCATACATGTCTAAATTTTCATTTTAAAATTATGACTAACAATACTTAGTAAGTAAACATAAAAAAAATACTTAGTAAGCTAACATCATCATATAATTATAAAATGTCTTAAACTTATAAAGGAGAAACTTATAGAAAAAAGATATACATCCTTCTTAACTAATAAGATAGTAAAGACTCAACCTACCGCTACATAAGACTCTTGCAGTAAATTTGACTAGGCATGATAGTAGAGATTCAACTTATTGCTAAGTAAGATTCTTGTGGTGAAATTGACAAGGCTCAGTCTTTCAAGACATTATCCTCTATTTTGACCCTTTTAGTTCCTTCCTATATATATACCTTCATTCAAGATGTTATGGTTATTATTGAAGAAATATGCACGTCATCATCATATAGTATTTGAAAACTTACTCTAAGTTTGAATTAGAAATTTTGTGGCAATCATAAAGATAACCACTCAGAATTAAATCTCATATCAAAAAGGGAGAGAGTTCCTGCGAGGGTTATAAGTGAGTTAAGCTTAAATGTATGTGACACGTTTTAAAACTGTGCGGCTAAGTAGTCAGGCCAAAATGACTATATGACACTATCAAACCCATAAGCCCATAGGCCCAAGAATATGTTTTTAGGTTTAGGAATTACAAATGGTATTAGAGTGTACTCTTCTAGTAGATATGAGACAAAAGTTTAGAGTTGAGATGAGTGGGCAAAGGCCGAGAGTTGAGCTGAGATACAGTTTGAGTACGAAATAAATAGACATTGATGGGCTTGTAATCGCTCAGAACCGAGTCCTATATTAAAAAAGGGTGAGAGTTCATGGGAGTTTATGAGTAAGTCTAAGCTTAAACATGGTGTGACGTGTTTTAAAATCATGCAGCTAAGTAGCTAAGCCAAAACGAATAATATCACATTATTGGACCCATAAGCCATAGGCCTAGGATTATTTTTCTAAGTCTGAGCATTACAATAATATTCAATCAAGCATAAGAATTCATTAACACTCATTAAAAAAAATCATTGAAAATTGAAGTAAATGCAAGGTTTGGAAAGAAAAATGATAGCTTGCTTACTTATTTTTCTTATTATGTTTGGTACGAGGTTCTTCTCTGTGAGACTCTTTTTCTTTTCTTCTTCTTCATATAAGTAGGAAGCTAATTACACCCTTTAAAAATATCATCTCCCAAGGCTTTAATGGGTCCAAGCTAACAACGCTTATAACTTCCCTATTAATTGAAACCCAATAAAATTTTCTTTCTTAGAAAACTTAAGATACCTATTCTTCCTGGTAATGTGCCTAATCTTGTAGTTAGTACAATTTACACTAATCATTCCTTTGTTCAAGCCAAAACTACTTGATATTAACAAAGTAAATATAATGTAGTAATTCAAAATTTCAATTCAAATGATTTTGATTAGATAACTCAAATGATTTCAATATATTTAGGTATAATGTTATATCTTATATTAATTTCATTTTTATAAGCTTGCTTAATACTTAAAACTAGTAAGACTTTATTAACAAAACCTCTCGAACTTCTTCTATTTTAAGCAATCCAACTTAACGGTTTCAATATGTATTGAAACTTCCTATTTGCGACCAGCCTTATTCTTTCATTACTCGTATGTTTTTTTTGTTGAATTTTTCCTACATTAGACGGGGTCATTAAAATAGGTACATCCAGCTTTTATGTGAGTTTTAATCTTTTCATTTCATAATCATTAACCATATTAGAAATCCATCTCAACTTCAGCAGAACCAGACTGACAATATTTTAGTTCTAACGGTTCTGTCCAAGATGATCCCCTTTGTATCTTCAGCTTCTCTCTCCAATGGCTTGCTATTCTTCTTATTTATGATCTTTCTCATAGATCCATGCCAATTTTAATGATTTACCTATTCACTTTCCTGAAATTATATTTTTATATTTTCCATAGTAGAAAACGCGAGGTAACCTGCTGTTTGCAAGTTACTTTGTTCATCCAAGTTGTAACCAATAAAGTTCAATAATAAAAAAAAGTTTTAACCAATAAATGCAGCAACATATACAAATTGAACAACTTACTCCTCAAAGGATTCCAGAAAATGATTGCAGATCTTTCCCTCCATGAGCATGCGCAAGCTCCACGGAAGAATCATGTATAAATATTAGGAAACATCCCTAAAAAATTGATCCATCTAAACAGAAAGCAATAACCATGTAAACATTATGCTAGGATTTGAACTAGGGGTGCAACTTGGATTGGTTCGGTTTAGGTAATGGTTTACCATGTCCGTACCCTATTTACAAAAATCCTACCCTAGGTAGCCCATTTGTTGGCTTGGTTCCTAGTATACTCTACCCTACTCATTGTCCATATGATCGGTTTTGATTTTGGTTCAAAATTGATTCATTTAATACTCAAATATAATATTTTTTTTAAAAAATATTTCTATACTATTTCAAAGAACATAAAATAATACTCATTTATATTGTAAAGACACTGGTACATATGTTATTGTTTACGTTATTGTATAAAAAATATAAAGTATAGACTGTCACAACCTAATCATTAAAATCACTAATATATTATAATTACAATTCACAAGCTTATTTATAAAAAAAGCTCTCGGAAGTCAATGACATAAAAACCTTATTAATTTTTTTACTTCATAATCCACAACTCAACAAGACATAAGATTGATTAAAATTGGTGTGCATAGAAGACTTTACAGACGATACACAACATATAATTATACTCATATATATCATATATATAATTATACTCATGTGGGTAGGTTCTAGATACCTAATATATCTATCCTATCTATACCCTATTTGAGGAAGTGAATAATATTTGTACTCTACCCTAACTAAATGAGGGTCGGGTTGAGGGTTACCCTGCCCAAGTTGCACCCCTAATTTGAACAACAAACTCTCACCCTTGCCCACCTTGTGGTTTTTTAGATGATCTGTCCTTCAAAGATCACTTTTTTCCACATAAAACACTTTGTATGGTCTTTTATATCCTTAGGTAATTTACAAATATACCTACTTAATTTGATCAAAATTGCAAATATACTCATATAGTTTTAGAAATTATAAATTATCTTATATAGATTAAACCATAATTGCAAATAACTCTCATGACGTTATAATACTCATAGTGTGGGTGTATTTGCAAAAAATATACAAATTATATGTGTGTATTTGCAATTTTAGAAATTAATTGATATATTCAATTATGCAAATAACCCCCACATAGTTTAACCATATTGCAAATAACTCTCATGCCATGAAGATATAGTAATGACTTCATAATGACATGAGTTTATTTGTAACTATGGTTAAATTATGTTGATGTTATTTGTAATTTTTAAAACTATGTAAGTATATTTACAATTTTGATTAAACTAAGTGGATATTTTGCAAATTACACTATAATACAAAGATGTCAAAAAATTCTACTAGTGCAATCGTAAGGGTAGTCGTCTATATGATGTTGATTTCCTCCCCTCCAATCTTTTCAGTATTTGGATTTATCTTCAGATATTCGCCTTCATTATTTGGAATCAGCATCTTCCCCCTTTCATTTAGATTTGGAAATTTCCTTTTCTCACGAGACATGTCTCCAGTCCTGTTTGAATACATGAATTATATAAACTACTTTCTTAGTATGGAATTAACAAGAGAAAATGAAAAATGCTAATGTAAATGAAAAGAATAATATTTTAAAATACGTATACAACAAAAACGTAAGAAGATTGACTTTTCCACGTAGTGCAATGAATAATTTATCCGGGCCTCTATATTATATACAGCCCTTGCTTCACCATTTGATATAATTCTTTCTATTTTTAATATATTCATGCATTTTTTTTATTAATTTAAAATTTCTAGTTAGCAGACCAAGCTTTATCAAAACCAAATATATGCATATATGCATGAGTTACATTTATTGAAAAATATATATTTATACATACATTTTGTAAAATATTTAGATTTATTTATATAAATATTAAAATATTGAAATACTTTATAAAATTACATTTTAGATAATTTAAATATTGAAAATATAACTTTAAAAATAATATTTAATATTTTAAATAATTTTATACAATTGAAGATGAGAAATACGGAGGTGCCGTTGGGCATAATAAGTGGGTGACGGCTACGTCTTTCATCCCCCGCCACGTCAGACATGTGAAACAAGATTTCGCGGGTCTTCTCATGATCTCATCCTCATCAAAAAAAAAAAATTTCGTGGGTCGGGCCCCACGATACGGCGTTGGAGGACGGGCGTAAGACGTCGGACGAGGACAGTGCTGACTGGGGTGCCATACCGTGCTTCTTGGGGACAGTGCATGATCCTCTGCCATCAAACAATCACATGGGTGGGGCAAGTAATAAGAGAAAGATTTGGCAGAATTATACGTGTAAACAGTTTTCATTAACCACCGATTCAATTTTCAGGATGTGTCTGACAATTGATAGAAAATATTAAGTTAAGATTTTTCATTTTTCACAATTATCATATTTTTTAAATTATTTTTTTACACTTTCCTATGCAACTATCATCATTTTCAATCATTTCTACATAACTATCTACATCACTATCCACATAACTAACCTATTTATTTTTATTTTATTTTATTTATTACTCATCATTATTCCTTTCATATAACATAATTTGACAATTTTTATTTTTCACAACTTTTCATCAAAAATTTTATTTATTATTAAACACACCCTCAATTAAGTAGCTATCCCTTGCCAATGAAATCGGCTATACAGCTTAGTCTTAGCTTGCTGGCTGAAAATGTTAAACAAAAGAAAATGAAGATAAATCGAACCAACTATGAGGTGAATGAAATTAAATAATAAATATACGTTGTGAATAAGATTTAAAATAATAATAAAAATAATTAAAAATAATTACTCACGATGGTTTTAAAGAAATTTTACTTTACAATCACAAATGGCTTCCGGGTTCCCACGGTCTTCTGTGCTAATTAATACAAACCATATGTTTTTCGGATTTTTTTTATAATTCAATGGTATATTATATTTTAAATATAATTTCGATTATTCACAAGAAAATCATACAAGTCATAGTTTTATTAATGAACTATAGTACAATTATTTTTAATGGTATATATATTTTTAGATTATAACTAATATATCTGAAATATTACATGTCTTTTAACTCGATGAGTCTTAAAAATCTATTTATATTGTTAAAATCATTAAATATCATTTTCATATGATAGGCAAATAATTTTTTATTTATTAAAGGTCTTATTAATATGTCATTTGTGTGATTTTAACTTTGAATTTTCAAAATTATGTTTAAATAATAACGTGTAGGCTTTTGAAAACAAAAAATTACATAATTTCAATTATTTCTACTGGATCGCTGCGGGAACTATTTCCCAATAGTGCTTTTAGAAATGAGATTCAAAATAATTAGGGATGCAACTTAGGTGGATTCAGTTCAAGTGTTTGTCTTATGTTGGATTAGGTAATTACTTAGGTTAAGGTGTTCTTAATCGTCACAAGATCATACACTGAATACCATTTTTCAAGCTCCAAATCCAACCTTAAATTAAACTTATAAAAATAAAGCCAATTCAGTTACAAATCAAATTAACAATCATTGAATGAAGAAAATGAGTTCGGCTTGTGTACATCCGAATGTACCAATTCACTTTGTTACTCCCGTCTAGTTTGGGCTTTATATTGATGATTTTATTAACTTCGGTACTCCTTTATCCTCTCATGATGACTATGTTTGAATCCTAGTAAAAAATAATCCTAAACCAATTTTAGACTTATCAAATTGCTTCCCAATAGCTAATCAAGATAAGAGACAGATCAAACATGCGTTAAGGTATCTTTACTTAGGGAAATTCGAGTCACTTACTTCTATCATATAAAAATTAATTCATCTTCTGTAAAAATCAATGCATCCATACTTCAGAATGTTTTTTCGCTTTAGATTAATAATTTAATATTTATTAGAAAACGTCAAGCATCCTCAAAATTATCCTTAATCTCATATGCGAATCTGCTATCTCTGTCTCCACTAATGTAGTAAACGTACTCAAGAGATCAACGATTTTTTTATTGGTTGTGCTTAGGCCAAACAGCGTAATTGAGTATAAAAAGCAGGCTTTAAAGGTTAATAATATGAGAAAATACCAAACGAGAAAGATCAAAATTATCATTAAAATTTCTGAGAAAAAGGGAAACCATAAGATGTCGATTGCTAGCATATAAATATATTTTCTTTTGTTAACCCTGATTTTTTTATTATTAATTTTTTATGAAGTCTGACTTTCATGTTCCTTCACTTGTTTTCAGGATTTTTTGGGAATTTATTTCTGTTTCTTCTTTTTTATGTATATGCTAGTATTTATTATTTTATTCACTTTCTATGTTTTCATCCTTTTCTAAAAATTTTGAAATTTTTTACGAAAATTTTATACTAAAAAACTTAATAATACCTGTTAGTTTAAAGAAAACTTCCTTTATTTTTTAAAGAGTTGCAAGTTATCAAGGTAAATCACATTCCAAAATTTATAGACACGTTATAACGAATAAATAAAGCGTATCCACAAAACATGCGCAATCAATGTAAACATGAATACCAAGCATACGAACATTAAAATAATATTTCTTTAAGAGAAAAGAATCAACTCAAGTTGTTCATTAGATCATCCGTCCACCTTTCTATGCACTCCATAAACTTTTCAAGGACACTCACCCTCCTTCCATCCTTTGAGATTGGTCCACGAGTAAAGAAATTGAAGCTTGAATGATGTCTAAACGTGCCATAATCATTTCCAAGCACTACAAGAATTTAGCCCTTTAGCAGCGATCAAAAAATCGTTGCAAGTTCGTTGCTATAGGCCCCTCGCTATAGAGTGTTAGTCCTTAGTTTATGACAAAACTCAAAAGGAGAGAGATAAAGTGGGTTCTCAAAAACTTTTTTGTAAATTAAAACTTAACCTCTTGTGAGTTTAATCCTCTATCATGAAATGTGCTAAGAGATAAAATGAGAGATTACAAATATAATATAAAATGAAAGCAATTAAATCATATAAGTTGTAATAATATATAGTAGTTCGGGTAACCTTCCTTACTCCACTCTTTTAAATACACACCCCTTATATCTTGGGTTTCACTATTGTATATCTAATACAATTTAGAGCACTCACTATCTTCTAAATTCTAGCTCTAGAGGGCATATACAATAATCATTTATTATTGAGACTAACTCCAACCAACCAAGTCTAACCCATCGATGAGACAAACTTGAACTAATCAACCAAAACCCGTCAATGAGACAAACTCAAACGAACCCCCTGTTTTGCTTATTCTTAAATTTAATTTCTAACATTGATCCAAGACAACGACTAAAAATGAAATAGACAAAAGAAAATTAACACTTTATAAATTGTAATCAATTTGCTTCGGAAGCTCTTTGTTATGTGAAGAAGATAATCTTATAAGCTCATTTGAAGTAGTTGTTGGTCCTGAGTTAATGACAATTACCCAAGAGGGGAGGGGTGAATTGGGTATTTAAAAATTTTCGCTTTAAACAGAAACATTATCCCATATTAATTCAGTGCCCTTTCATTGTTAAACCCATGTTATTTGAAACTTTATGCAATATACAGTGTAAATGTTATTTCAGTAAGGTTATAGAAAAATGTGTGTTTTTACAAAAAGATCAAATTTCAATTTTAGAAAAATGAGATTAAACTGTAAATTTAGAATAAAGAATTAATTAGTAAAATTGAATAGAGTAGAGACAAGAAGAGGATTTAATTTTACAAAAGTTAAATTTGAGGTTTATAAGAAAACTAAAGGGGTAATTTATGATTTCATAAAGATTAGATATAAAAAATTTTTACAAATTTTTGGGAAGGAATTTTAAAATTTCGAATTATATCAATTAAAACTGTTTAAATTTACGGAACTTATGAAAAAATAAAAATAAATGAAAATTTTTTGGCGAATTAGAGGTCCTAACTAAAGGCTTATATTTATCCATACTATTTTCATTAGATCTAAACATGTATAACTCATTTGGACAAGAAAAGTTTTTAGGAACTATTAAATTGAATGCCCTTTAATCTAGATGGAATAAATTATGAAAAATAATTTATATCTAGTGGATATATTTTATTTTTGCATAATTAATTAGTTAATTAATATACCTATTTTGAAAAATAATTGTTTGAGATGAAACTTTTGACGTAAGCCTATTTTAATATACCCTACATAATGAATAGATTAAATTTTGAGAAATATGTCCACAAGTTTTTAAAATGAAATTTTACGCCAAAATATGATTTTAATTAAATTAAAATATGTACTTTGCTCCAATTGAGGTTAAATTTTATTGAGAAACCTATTTTAATATGCCTAATTTAATGAAGGAATAAAATTTTGGAAAACATGTCTCTAAAATTTTAAAAAAGAGATTTTTATCCAAATATGAATTAGTTAATTAAAATAAAATAAAAATTATTTTTCAAAATTCTAAAAAGTGCATTTTGTGAGCAATTGTATATATATTAAAAAGAAAAATTTTCATAATGGGTGTGTTTGGCAATTTGCAAAAGTTGTCGAGTTAAAACTTTTTAATCTAAAACTTTTCACTCTCCATAACTACTCTTTTTTTAATTATTTTTTATACATCTTTCTATATAACAACTATCCTTTTTAATCATTTCTACACAACTACCAATACAGCTAACCTATTTATTTTAAATTTATTCTCTTTACTCCTCATCATTACGCCTACAATATCACATCATTTAACAACTTTTATTCTTCAAAAGTTTTCATCAAAAGTTTTTTCCATTTCCAAACACACCCAATATATAAGTTTAAATATAGGAAGTTATGATTTAATTAACTAATGATGGAATTTTCCATTAAAAAAATTTGCATGAAAATATCACGCTGGCAGCAAATGGACAGTGCATGTAATTACGTGGACCAGCAAACTAATTTATAATTGCTGATTTTTTTAAAACCCAACACCTATAATGAATTAAGCGGTGACCTAAGTTGGGTTGAATTTAAACCATGGTAACACCGCAATTGATATATATATATATATATATATATATATTTCCAACAAAAGCAACGTCCCAAGCATTCCAGCAATCCAAGCAATCTTCAGGTTCATTATATTATTGTTATTTCTTAATTCCTTCTTTTAATGCTGTTTAATTAAGGTTTCATAAATTGCAAGTATATAATCATATATGTAGGTAACGTCCAAATCAGATTTGGTTATAACATTCGATTCTATTTTAATGATTTCGATTACTCATGTAATGCTGAGTATAAGTGATGTTAAAATAAATTTTTATTTCTATTATAATCATGATTAAATAAAAGAATAATAGGTTAATCTTAATTGCTATTTCAAACTTGGAGGGTATGTGATATTAGAAACAAAAATATGAACAAAATGATAAATGAAGAATGTTTGCCATGAAAATTTTTTTACAAGCTCATTATATTATCATTAAAGAACGACAAACATTTTAGCTTAAAATATTAAGTAGGTTGCAAATTAAAAATCTGAGAAGATTAACTTAAACAGGGTAAAACGGGTGACAAGATCAGCTGTAGTAAATAATTTTTAATATTTTTTTAGATGTATTTTTAATCTAAAATTTTGATATGATGTATAAGATATCATTATTATCACTCTACTAAAATAAAATATGATTTTTGGATGACATAAGTATGGTTTAAAATTAACATTATTAAGGCTGCTGCTGATTGCACACCACTGTCCAACATAGTGAAAATGTCAAAATAAATATATAATGTTAATATTTCTTTCTAAAACTTTTATGAGGGTTAATTCATGTAATTATAGATGTATGATAGAAATTTAAAAATTAAATACCTTGATTTGATAATAAATCAATATTTAAAGAAGTTAGCACGCCTGATTTCAACAAATGAGGACAGTTTGATAAATAATAAAAAAGAAATATGAAAACTAAGTGAAAGTGATCCAAATTAATATATATGTTAGGCAAGAGTGTAATAAAGGATTAAGGATATCAATAATGATTAATAACTGATGTTATAATATGTATATAGAATTAATGGATAAATAAGAAGAGAAGGACTGTTTTAGAATTTAATAATAAGTTTCAAAAATTTTAAATGAGATATTATAAGAAAAAATGATCCTTTTTATGTATATAGGAAAAAAAAAGAAAAGGTAGAAGATACAAGCTACTTTTATAGGTAAGCAAGTTATCTTTTGAAAATTGTTATTTTTCTTCTTGTATTGCAAATATGTTATAAATGGTTTGATTTGGATATTTTTAAAATATTGTTTAAGGATGGACGTTCCTATAATCTTTGAATTGAAAAGAATACTTCTATTTATTGAAAATTGTTTGCAAATTATTTGTGTAAAATTATTTATACATGAAGTGGCATGCTAGCATGAGAATGAATATCCATGGTGCACGAGGATTAGGTCATGAGAGAGGTGTAATTGGACCGGTTGTCCTCCTCTAGCATAACCAAGTCACTAATATAGGCTGAGACCAGCGGCGCCCTCCCTAAAATGGGAGTAGGATCAAGTGATGGATGCCTAGCTAGCGTTCCATCGTGAGGAATGTCATGTATGCTTGAATGCATTGCATTTTTATAATTATGAAATGCACAAAACGGAAATGAAAAATGTTTATTTGCAAAATGAAAAGACTTGCTTACTAAGTATTAGTACTCATGTGATGTTTTTCAAAATTTATAGACAGGTACGAAATAGACACCGAAGTGAAGTACAGGGTTATATAAGTTACTGCCTTTCTTGTCTAAATCTATGGAAGGTTGAATTTTGTAAAGATAGTTGTGATTGACTAGGAAACCTCTATTGTAATTAAATAACTGATGAATGTGTTATGAATGTACAAAAAAAAGACAAGTTCTAATTACCACATGTGGAATCAAATAGAAATGGTTTGGTTATCTTATTTTTTCACAGGTTATGGGTATTATGTATGAATATAAAAAAATCTCGGCACATGACTAGGGCAACAATCCTGTTCACATTTACCAATCAGAAAGCGATCCCAGAATAAGGCTCTCCAGCGCCCCGGTCGGGGGCACCACATTAATGAAACAAATGAAAAGTAATAAGATAATAAAAGCATAAATAAAAATCAATAGATAAGATTTTATAGTGGTTCGGACAACCTTTTTTACTCCACTCTTCCAAGCTCACACTCCTTGTGACTTCGGTTCCACTATGTATTCCACAAATACAACTAGAGTCTCCGCTCTCTTCTAGATTTTAGCTCTAGAGGGCATATACAACACTTAGCACAAGTAGGTGACAAGTCCCCGCTCCAGTCACAACGCAACTTTGCTATCACGTAGTTTGAAACATCAATATTAAACCAAGCATCAAAACCAAATAACAAATTCAAAAAGAGAAAGATCTATACTTTACAGTTTGTGTAGGCAAGTTACAGCTCGAGGAACAACTCTTAGAGGAAATGAATCGATTGGCGTTGAAGCAAGCAGCAAGTTTGAAGCTTTTCTTCCTTCAAAAGTGTATACATCACTCAAGGCTAGGAAAATGGAATTTTGAACTTCTGTTTCTGACTCTTTTCTATGTGCTTTCACATTCACTTGAGTGTCTATATATAATGGAGGAAGAGATTTGAATGTTAGAGAGTTGGTTGGCACGTAATAAATGCACCAACGTTCAAATTTTTTAACATTACGACCTACGTCGCAGGTGGAGTCGACTTCAGGTGTGACTCCAGGTGTACGCAGGCTGCTCAAGTTCCTCCTTAGGTCGACTTGGTCTCGAACTTGACCCAAGTTGTCTGTGGAATCGACTTCGTGTGCGACTTCGGATTTCTATAATTTCTAAGTCTCTTCTTCAGGTCGACTTGGACTGGGACTTGACCCAAGTCACTGCTGGAGTTAACTTTGGTGTGACTTCACTTCCTTAGCTTGCTAGTTGATTTTGAATTTCTTGGAGATAGCTTTGGTCACTTAAATTTCTTCAAATTAAATGTTCTTTCACTGAATTATATTACTTAGTATGATCATCCTAACTTGAAAACATTTGGTTCCATGTCTTGAAATCTCAGATTCTTGGATCTCAGAGTTCATGAAAATGTCCAAATGTGTGTTCTTGATCCAAAATGATGAATTTATGCAACTTTGCTTATCTTGGACTTGATTTGTTCTTCATTTGATCTAAGTTGGTTGTCTAGGTCGACTTGGTCTTCAACTTCACTCAAGTCAAATGTTAAGTCGACTTGGTCTATGACTTTGTTCTTCAAATTCTGTACTGTCAGTCCGAAGTCGATGCTGGAGTCAACTTGGCGTGCGACTTCACCCAAGTTGTATATGGAGGCAACTTTGTTTGTGACTTCGACAACTTTTGCCCTCCAATTTCAACACTGGACAAAAAATAGCCTTTGAAGTCAATGTTGGAGTCGACTTGGGGATCGACTTGACCTTTCATGCTTCATATTTTTCATTTTTATATCCTTAAATATTGCACGAAACATATTAGTAGCCAAAACTTACTCAAATTGAGTTGTTATCATCAAAACACATACTTTGGGTATTTTGCCTTTGATTTCAACACTTGTTTCCAATAGTAGTATCACTTGAAGCTTTAATATTTGTTCAAATGATGTCAACACTCTTGGATATTGGAACATGTAAGCTCATCTTGTGTTTTCAACACTCTTTATGTTCATACTTCAATGATATTTATAGAGGAGAAGAAGATCTAGATGTTGAAGTAGTGATTAGTGTGCATTTAATGCTCAAATATTCAAATTTTCAACCGTTATAATTTGAAGTTGTAAGTGGAGTCAACTTGGGATCAATGAAGTCAACTTGGGTTGTAACTTCTCTTTAACTAGAACTTGTTGTCCACTTTTTACCTTCAAAGTTGCAGGTGAAGTCGACTTAGGCTAAGATTTTACTTAAGTCGCAAGTAAAGTTGACTTGGGTTGAGACTTCACTTTGCTATCTTTTCAAAGTTGCAGGTGAAGTTGACTTGGGCTAAAGTGAAGTTGACTTGAGCTGAAGTGAAGTCGACTTAGGCTGAGACTTTACCTTTAACTGAGCTAGTCAACAGAAATATGCAACCCCTAAGTCCACTTGGCTATGGAACTTCGCCCAAGTCACAGTCTAAGTCAACTTAGGTCTGCGATTTGACCTGTTTGCACTTAAAACTTTGCTCCTTTCATTTTTATATTATAATTGGAGTCATAATATTTAAGTTCGCTTACACATATTCATTAGATTCTTTTTAATGATATTTCAATAGTTTGTTAATTATTAAAATTAAATTAATCTTTCTTAAAGCAAGCATATGACCTACAAAGAGCATTAGTAATGATACATGATATTGTTGCTAAAGGGTATTAGAGATGATTTAAAAATATCATTGCTAAAGGTGCCTTAAATCATACTTTCATACTTTTAATATTTTAGTAACAATTCTGTTTTGTGCTAAACTCAATGGTTTTTTCCTTGTTTCAATTTTTATTTAACAAATCATAAATTGACAAATTGAGAAAACAAGTTTAACAAGAATTTCAGTCAAACCAATCAAATAATCAAATGCAACCAAATTCAAATAATCAAATAAACACTCCACAAGCAAACTACTTTTATTGATTAAATAAAAAATAATTAGATTCACCCAAATAAAATAAAGGTTTAAAATTATTCATAAAAGAACAATAGATTTTAAAAATGCACTATAATATAGGCTTATGCTTAAGATAATCCATTAACCTATCAATATTGTAATTGTACTTGTAATTGCTTCCACCAAAAATTTCAAACAATTGTTACCTACATCAAAAGATACACATTGGTTGTAGACTATTAGAAGCCAACACAAGCACGAAAACTAATGAAGGTGCATGTAAAGATAGAATTTGAAATTACTCTTGAGTTTCATTGTCTTATCTTTTATAAAGCTAATAGAGCTAACTTGGTTTGGGCAAAGAATTGACCCGCACTCTCATCCCAAACGGAATAGACCTTTTAATATTTCATCTTGTTTGACATTTTGTAGAAAAAGATGAACCATTAGAACTCATGATAGATTTGATGAACCTTATAACCTATAAGTTATGAGATCAATAGTGTAACTCATTCTGAATATTAAAGTATTATCATCACTTAGGGAATCACAAGCTAAATTTTTATTTTATTCTTGATTAGTATTTTCCTTGTTTAAACAAAATCAAATAGAAAATAGAAAGGTAGCCATTGAGTTGATGATTTGGCTAAATTGGTAGCATGAAAAACTCTCTCATCTAAGCATGGTTGTGCATAAACCAACAGTAATGTATTTTCTGATGAAGATCAAATCATTTTTAAGCCAAATAATCATGTGCACATATAGAAATTCTAAATTAAGAAGTAAGTTGTAAAAGTTAATAGGTAAAAGTACTGCACATTTGGTTGAAATGCAAAAACATCAACAAAGACTTACATGCCAATTTGATGTAAGCAAAATCATCCATATGTGACGGCAACTCATGTGGAACATGAATTGCAAAAGAGCATGCAAGAAAATATTTCTCAAGAATTGTTAGCAAGTAAGGGTCATAACAGCAAAAGGAACAATCCTAAAATCCCCAATGCTAGAAGGAAATATTTTTAATTTTTTGATATATTCTATGCATGCAAAAAAGTGAATGTTGGATTTCAGACCAAATGATAAGCATTCATCTTTCTAAATTTTCAGATTTTTCATAAGAAACTGGATTTAAAATGAGTTAAAGAGCACTTCAAATTCATTAAATCAAATATGAAAAAATAACTAATATCAGTGAAAATGAGCAAGATTTAGAGAACAGGGGATATCATGCTTAAATAGGTCATGAAAAAGGGAAAAGAACATGTTGCTTGCTCAACTACAACTTAATCTCCAAGTAACTCAAACTATTTTACACCATAGGTATTAAGTTCAAGAATTCTCGAGTATAATATTACAAATAAAGTTAGAATAAGTTAGTGACAATTATTTTTGCTTAACATTTTTCTATTTCTTCTTTTAGAGTGGTATTTCCTTGGGTGCTAAATTGTATGATTTCTCTACGTATATATTTTCTTTGTCATGAAACTTCTTTGCTGACAGAACTTGCAACTATTTTTGATCATCAACCACTTTATTGTGGGGTGGCAATCCTAAAGCCCATGTTAGACCAAATAATTTTGATTTGCTTTCTTTGAAATGAAAATGAAAATGATGGATACTAATGAAGACATTTAAACTTGTGAGTGTTTTGCTAGCATGCATGGATAGAAGAGATAGAAGAAAGTAAATAGGCATTCAAATAATAAAAAATCATATACATTCCATGACTTCTAGAATTCAAGGCTCATATGAATTTTGTTATATTTAAACCTACTTTTGAGATGAATTGTTCTAAGACAGCTAAAATGCGCCCAAAAGAGGTTAATCTGATTTAACCTAACAAGACCTGCATAAAACATTTTCAAAGAACATATCAGAATTTAAATAAACAGGAACATGGTAGGTTTTGAGATGATGAATGATCCAAAATTAAAAATTTTTCTAGCCACTTAGAGTCAGCAACAAGGCAAGCTTTGGTATCTATCATTCGATGTATATTCTTATAGAACTTGTTCAACAAAAGCTCAAAGTTGAACTTGGCATTTTCCAACTAAGGGTAAAATAAGTTTCAAAGAGACTCAAAATTCCTGAATAGCTCATCATTTTCAAATTATTGTTAAAATTTGTTGGTCACATTGTAAATATGGTATGCCAATATGCTATATATCATCTCTCTATCCTTCAAATTATTGAAAACCAACCCACATCTATGTACACTCAGATGATAGTATTGTTTTTGAATTATCACTTAAAAAAAATATAATTTGTGCACCAATAGAAAACAAATATAATTCATAATCTAAATCCTTCAATTTCTACACAAATTAAACAAAAGATGTACCGCCTATAACTTGGAGGAGGAGGATTGAAAAAAGAAAACATGATGCTTTCAACACATTTGATCTATTTAAACAAGGGTGACACCAAACTACCAAGAGCACCAGTGGCATCCTTTAAAAACCTCAGACTATTATGCTTAGGGATTTCAATTTTCACAACATCTGAGTAACAATAAAACCAACACAAAAAGAAGGATAAGAAAATCAAGATCAAGAAATGACATTTCTTTTTCTTTTTTTTTTTTGTCAAAGTAGAAACAATGTTTAAATGACTAACGTACAATACAAGCCTAGAACATAACAAACTTGCTGATTTTTGTTGATTTGATGTTCCATTCCATTTTTCTTTATATGTTTGAATTACCAAATGAGGTCCTAAAATTATCAAAATTTGGAAATTAGGATCTTATATGTTCACTATTAATGGCCTTAAACATTTTATAAAATAATGTAAGGAATCTTAAAAACCAAAGGCCTAAAGTTGAAAGGTACCTGAAAATAATGTTGTTCAATATTTGATAGGAGTCTAATATCTGAATCTTGTGAATGGAATAAATAAATTCCACTTACATAATTAACCACTACTTTCAAACATAAATCAGACCTGAGATGGGAATAGAAGAAAAGAAAGAATGACATCTAAGCTCGGTTATGATATCAATCAAAATTTTGGGCTATATCCAGATAGAAAAAGGATTATTAATACAAAAAAAGATAGGAGAAAATTATTTGTTAAATAAGTCTACTAAATTACATTTTTCCAAGCTTGCTTATATTTATTTGTAGCTTTGTTAGTTATTTGTATTTAGTTTTTTTCTCAATTTGGATTGCTTGAGAGTGATGGAAAGGTTGAATTTTTTAGCTTTCTTTTGGAATAATATTGCAATTAAAGAAATTCTTCCATCAGCTGCAAACAACTAAGCTTCCATCTTAAATCAAAACCCTCCACTACACAAAAACAAATGATAACAAAAACAAACCAGTAGTCCTTTTAGAAAAGTTGGGGCTAGAAATTGGGAAATAGTAGTCTTGATTTTGTACAACTAACTAGCTAAGCAATTGTGAATGTGTTTATGTAAAGAATTCTTGCACATAACTTGGCTTATCATGCTAAAAGATATAAAAATCACAAAAACAAATATCAAATAACAGTTGGAAAATGGGAAGAAAGGATATGTGTGAAAGTATAGTGGTGTGGAGCTAGCTAGAAAGGATAAAAGGGGATCGATGGACAAATATATATACATATATGTATGTGCATGATGAAAAAAGAAAACATTAATTAATAATACAGATAGCAATGGGAGAAAGAGCAGTGATGAAAATAGCAGCAGAGGTGACGACGACAGTAACAGCAAGATGGTAATGGAGGTGGCGATGGGGGCAAGGGTGACGATAATGACAGATCTTCGAATGATCCAATAAGGACGATAGATGGAGGATGTGATCCAGCTAGATGGGCAGGTCCTCCAATTCCTCCTCCCTATCAAGTTTGCTGATCTCCTCCTCCCCGATAGACAAAAATAAAATATTCTAAGAAAGAAAGCTACGTCAAATCAAACAACAATAAGAAGTTGTAAAACCACTAGGTCTAGCGATTTCATATTTTAAATCAAGAATGCATAAATCCCTATATAAATCATGATCTAAAATTTTTGGACTTAGGAAAATTTTAAAAAACCCTAAAATCTATGGCTCACCTTAGGAAAAATTGAAAAAATCCTAAAGTTTATGGCTCACCTTAATGGTGATAACAGCGATGACCACAAGCTTTAGACTTCTCCTTCTTCTCTGAAAACTAGTAGTCTGGTGGCAACCCTCCTTTTTCCCTCCCTCTCTCTCTCTCTCTCTCTCTCTCTCTCCTCCTTTCTACCTCTTCTCTTCCTCTCTCATCCTTATTTTCTCCCACCCAATTATCGTTAGGAGCTAATTGTGGGCTTGACTCTGTCTTGCTCCTCTTTAGGCACCATGGACCAAAGTTAGCTGCTGAACATGTGATCGACTACTAATTTAGTAATAAAAATTTATTTTGTTGCTAGAGGACTAACTTTTTGCAATGAAATCAATTTCATTGCTAAGCATTGTTGCTAAGTATCGTTACTAGAGGTAGATTTTCTTATAGTGAAGCTAAACATACTTGGTTTAGTGGTAATGGAAGATATGATGAACAACATCATGGTTCCTTATCAACGTGGAGAAGAGGAAGGAAAATAGTAGCTATCAAGATTTTGCTATCAGTATTCAGAGGAGACAAGCAAGGCGGTGGCAATTTTTTGAGGGCTACGATTTCAGAATTAGAGTCGCAGTCCGGTGTGGTAATTAGTTAGCCGAACTCGAATTAAGTCAAATTTTGGTGAGGCGACAACTGGTAGTAATGGGTGTTGAGGCAATTTATGTGGTAGTTAAGGCTGCTGTGGTGGACTTGTTATAGAGCATAATGCACTAAAGCGATTTGTTGCGACAAACAGAAATTTTGTAAATTCGTGGCCATATTTTATTTTGCTCATATCTAATGATCTTGGTGTCCGATTTAGGTGGTTCAAGTATTGTATTCTATGTTTTAAGGTGCTTTGAGTCACATATATGGTTCAAATTTGGCAAATTCAGCTTATGTAGAGGAGATTGTTTAAAGAACAATAAGCATGCAAATAGATAATTTTGTAGTAGAATCATTTAATAGGAAGAATGATTTTACACTATGGAAGTAACAAGTAAAGAATATTCTGATTCAAGAAGGAATAGTGCAAGAATTAAAGAAAGAATCTGAGGAGCCTGAGAAGATAAGTGATGATGATTATGAGAGAACTAGTAACTAGCACAATTCAGATATATCATGCAGATAATACTCTTTGGGAGGTGATTAATTTCACAAATCCTGAAGAAATTTGGACGAAGTTAGAGACCACGTATAAATCTAAATCTTTAAAAGATAGATTATATTTGAAAAAGAAATTGCATGCTCTTAAATTTGAGGAACCTAGAAATCCAAGGAAGCACTTCAATGAATTTAACAGGATAGTAATAGATTTAACTGCTTTGAGAGAGAAAAATTAAAGAAGAAGACAAAGCTTTACTTGAGTCGTTTGACCATATTATGACAACTTTATTATTCAGGAAGGATATTTTGGAGCTTGATGATGTTATTGTTTCTTTACTAAAGAATGAGGCTTGTTGAAAAAAACAAAAGTAATGGATCATCAAGTAGCGAGAGCGCTTTGGCTATGATTAGTGGCCGAAAAAGATAGGTAAAGATCATCAAATAGTCCAAGTGAATCCAAATGTTCATTTAAATAAAATAGAGATATTGAGTGTTATAAATGCAAGAGGAAGGTCATATAAGGAGAGTTTGTTACTAATGGAAGGAAAGTTAGAAGAAAGAAAAGGAGGGGGGAGAGAGAGAGAGAGAGAAAAAAAAGTAAGAGAAGGTAAATGAAGCAGAATCATCTTATTATTCCTCATTTATTGTAGTGATGTATTGCTCACGGTAGAAACACCTATAGGCAGTGATGATTGAATTTTAGACTCCAGATATTCCTTTAACATGTGTACAGTCAAGGAGCAATTTAGTTTACCCAAGGAGTGTAATGGCAATACTAAGAGGATGGAAAACAAGACATAGAGCAGAGTTACTGATGCTATTATAGTAAAGATCACGTATTTGATAGAACTATATGAATATTAATTGAAATAAGAAACGTTCTCGATTTTTGAATGAATCTAATTTCATTGGGAATGTTAGACTCTAGAAGGTTTGTGTGGCACCCCAACCCGAGCGTGATGATAACTCGTGAAAATGTGAGTTATCATTTTGCTTATTAGTCCAAGAGATTAGGCTTAGTTTGCATCTATTTAGCTAAATTTTCACTCGCTTTGAATTTTAGGAACATTATATAGAATTTATCCATTTTTAGTATAAATTAGGCATTTTTAGTTCATTCATTTTTTGCAGAAAGGATGGACAATTACAGGCATGCAAGTGAGCTAGATGTAGAACAGAGCAAGTAAGAAGCAAGTAGGCTGGTGCCCAGGCGCTAACTAGTGGCGCCTAAGCGCCACCTTACATGCCTTAGCCAGAATACCTAGCACTTCAAACGGCAAAAAACTTCCAGTGAGTTGGTGCCCAGGCGCCACTTCACTAGCATACAGACGAATTCCAGAACAGTTTCAAAGTCACAAAACTTCCAGGGAGTTGGTGCCCAGGTGTTGACTTGGGGCACCTTGGTGCCAAGGCATGAGTTTTCAGGGCATTCAGAAAGGTTTCCAAGTTACACAGCACACGGAGAGTTGGCACCTAGGCGCCACTACACATCCGTACACGCGGATTTTTGCACATGTGCTGCACAGGCTAACTAGTTTAAATAGAAACTTAGGGATTCGTGCACGCGAGAGAGAGAGAGCCAACGAAACAGACCTGTAGAGAAAGAATAAAACCCGTTTTAAGTGCAGATTGAAGAGAAGAGCTGATCCCATTGGTGGAAACTCCGGAGAATCAATTTTCTCTTCTTCTTTCTATTTTTCTTTCTCTGTTTTCCTAGATACTTTTAATATGGGTGTAAAGGATTTTTACGTCATGTCTTTGAGTTAAACTTCCATTAGATAGATAGTTAGGATGAATTGATATATAATTATATTGTATTAGTTTTTTAAGATTTAGGAATGAATATTTAACTTCAATATGATTGTGTGATGTGGATTTACCCTTGCATGTGTTATTTAATGCTTTTTAGAAGATTAGCTACCTTGTAAGATGATTCAATTGCAGTATTAATCCTTGTAAAGGGAAGATCTTTGCTACATCCATGTATAAGGCATAGGTTTCCTCTTGGTTAAGGGAAGTTGTTTAATGGATATGAATATATCGCTAAACCCTATATAGTCATGAACAAGTTATGAATCTATCAATTTTACTTTATTTAATGGCATGAGAACATAGTAATTGAATAAGGTGTAATTAGCCTTATATGTATTGGAAGATATATATAAGGAATATTGAACTCAGAATAGTAAATCCCAGCACAATCTAATGAAAATGAACCAATGCAATATAATTTAGATTCAAGGATTCCGAACTATCCATCTGTCATCCCCAATCGATATCTCCTTTTTAGTATTCTAGTTGTTCTATGAACTCTTTTTTATTTCCTTATTACATTTGATAGCTTAGTTTTAAGTTTGAAATTCCAATTTTCTACTCACGGAAAGCAACTAAACTAATTAATAATCCTAGTTAGATCATATCCTCATGGGAATGATACTTTACTCATTCTTTATTACTTGATCGACATGTATACTTGCGTTAAAATAAATAATTTAATTAAACATATACGTAGCTTGTCACATCACAACATGAGCCTTACTCTAGGATTGTTTATTGATTGGTAAATGTGAATAGGATTATTGCCCTGATCATAACATAAACATATATTTATAATTCAGTCCATAAGAGTTTATCTTATGGCACTTAATCATCTATACACCAAATTTCCCATTTTAGCCATCAACAAGCTCAGATATACACACCCCTAATCTTTTTCAACATGTCATTTCCATCATATATCGTACAAATTTTCATAATATTCATGACATATAAAATCATACATACTACAATCCATCAATTTTCTTTTTCAAGATAATAACATATCTCATTTCACATCCACATCCAAGATGCATATTCCACAGAGATGCAAACAATTTTGCAAACATCCTTTCCATAAAACATCACTCTTCATATAGATGCCTACAAAGGAATACAAGAGTAATATCTCTTCATTTAAACCTATGCTTTTCCTTTGTAGCCTTCTTGTACTTGTCTTAGGGTTTGGAAATAAATCATGAGCATTAACTCAGTAAGCAAGCTGTATAATTTTTAGGCAAAGTTTTCCTTTGTAATAACCAGTTGAAGTAGCCAACATCATACTCAACATGGATATATCATGAATAATGTAAATGCATTATTATCAACATAATATGAACATCATAATGATGGTACGCTAGTATGAAATCCAGCTTCCTCAGGCAATACACGTGTCACTTAAGGTTGTAAACCCTAGATTTTGGTAATAATTTTTTTATGATGAATACAAATTCATAAATTATATTCACAAGTATGTGTATTGGAGATTGAAATGATGCAATTAAAAATTTAACCCACGTGAATAGTGTACATGAATAGTAACCCCGGTATCGAATTGGGAGCCAATTCGATTCCAATCTGTGACTTGAGCGAAATCACATCTGAAGTCGATTTTAGATATGACTTGAGTTACAATAGTCAGAAAAATTTGAATGTTGGTGCATTTAATGTAGGCCACTAACCCTCTAACATTAAAGTTTGTCCCATATCTATTGAAGACACATCAAGGGGAGTTATGAAGGTTAACTTAAGTATTCATTGAGCCTTCACCTTCCTACCTTCAAGTAATCAAGAGTGCATTAAGTGTTTTTCAAAGTAAGACTCTCAAATCTACTGAAAGAGCTATATCATCTCATCTTCTACCCATCTTCAAGAGTTTGCTACAGAGCTTCGATTGTGCTTTACAAATTTGTAAAGTGTAGATCCTTTTCTTTCGATTTCTCTTTGTTGTATTGGTTGGTTAACTTGGTGTTGGAGACTAAAGCTAAGTTGTTACAGAAGTAGTGTTTGGTTTGAGTGAAACTCACCGTCTATTTGTGTGACAATTGTAAAGATTTCCTAGAGATGAAATCTAAAAAAGAGATGGGACTCTAATTATATATCTTGTGGAAATAGTGGAACCAAAGATGCAAGGTAGTGTGCACTTGAAATAATAAAATAGGGAAGATTATCCGAACCACTATAATTCACTGTGTATATTGTGCTTACTGTTTTTGCTTTTCTATTGTTCGCTCTTTTTATCTTTCTGCATTTCATTTAAGGGGATTGAACTACTAAGGGATTAAGTTTTAATTACCAAATAATTTTTAAATAACCTAATTCATTCCTCTCTTGTTGGGCTTTACCGGTAACTCGGGACCAATATGTAAGAGAGGGGCTAAGTTAAGAGATCGAGACTAAGGGATTATCCTTGCTGAGAAGCAAAAAAAGGAACCTCTTCCAAATTCTTAAGTACCATTTATATAGGCTCCTTTTACTTAGATAGCCATGATCTCTTGGAGTGGAAGGCTCAATGAAGATCTTATCATTGGTTTGGTGTGATCATGGATAAAGCAATTTTACTAGCAAATTGGTGGTTTATTTTGGTGGTTTGCTAATGCAGTTCACCTTTCACAAGTAGTTGTCGTTGGAAATATGTGGAAAATAAGCTAAGTCTATGTTTTGATGATTAATAAATCAATTTGAGTAAGTCTTGGTTACTA
>JAXCLR010000001.1:30160274-30173762 GCA_035584095.1 Annona squamosa
CATCCGACCCATCTGCGTCTTTGAGAGAACCGCTAAGCTGGGACCGGTGAACACGAACAGAGTCGTTGGGAAAACCCGGAAGCAGGAACTCCTGTGCATTAGTCTTGGCATGAGGAAGGTGGAGCCAGAGCATGAAGTTTGCAGCGAAGCCATAGGCCCCGGCAGTAACAAAGACGGCGTGGAATGCGCCGACCCTGTTTGCAATCTCGACCGTCCAACCGAAGAAGAAGTCTGAAATGATGGCGAGAGGTGGGCATCGATCTTCATTGGAGAAGTTGGCGATGAGGTTTTCGAAGGCGGGTTGAAGTGTTTGGGAGGATTGGTAGAGACGGATGACGAGATGGCGCGGTAAGACAGTAGGGTTTTCGGAGTTGGGAGGGAGGCCGTGGTGGGAGGGGTCGAAGGGGAGGGAGGCAAGGTGGATGGAGGTGTTTGGAGGCAGCATGGATTTGAGGGCTTGGATATTGAGCGGGGTGTTGACGATGGTGATGGTAAAGGAAGGACTGGTTCGCTGCTGTAGGTGTATGGCTAGCGCGGCGAAGGGGATGATGTGCCCTTGGGACATGAAAGGGAGGAGAATGATGCGATGTCTTCTTCCACTTTCCATGTTCGGAGAGGGGGAAGAAAGTTACACGTGACAGAAAATGGTATCTTGTTCTTGTGGGAGGCGTTTTTGGGTTGGGACTGGGAATGACGCCATAAAATATATGTGCACGGCTGTCGCGGTGTTTTGGCCCGTGCCGTTATGGACAATGCCCATGGTCAAAAACCAATAATATTCTTTGATAAAAAAAACATAATATTCTTTGATGGAAAAAAACCAATAATATTCTTCTTGGGCTTATTTGATATTAGGGTATATATGAAAAGTGATAAAATTTTAGATGAATTTTTTTTTTTTTTTAAGTTGTTAAATTGATAGAAAATAATGCAATATAAAAAAAAATAATGAAGTATTTTTTGTAATCTCACCGCAAGTACATGGGTTGTAGATTGTAGTATATAAACATTGATCCATAGAGAATTTGATACTTAAGAAGTTGGATCTAAACACTTTATAACCAAATAAAATAAAGAGAAGAAAAAATAGAATAAAAAATTGATCTGTAGAATGTAGAACAAGGATTAGAAATCACAAAATTGAAAGCACCTAAAATTTAGGATTTTACATATGTCTTCTGCAACAGATACATAAAGTGTTTATTTAATCCAGATATTATGTACTAAATGAGAACTATCCCTAAATTATCTTTGTACCTTCCCTCAAAAACTACAAAGCGTACCCTAATCTTCTTAATTATCTATTTTCATGGGATTAAGTTAATTAGAATTTATTAAGTTTTGTGAAAGTTCATAGAATTCCTCAGGGTCATCTTGTCTATTCTCATGATCTTACATTTTCAGGTTTAATATCTTGATTTTGGTATATTAAACTTCCACCTCTTAGTTTCAACACCTAATATATGGGAATCATTGCCAAAGTGTATGCCTTCATACCAAGAAAACATTAAATCACAAGATATTAAATTAATACATGATGTCAGTCATAAATAAATCGAACCACAATATATGCTTGCATTATACTATGCTACATCCTAAACCCTAGATTAAGGATTAGGCTAGTATGTTTATCATAAAAATTAAACACAAAATAATATTGTATTTAAAGTCCATCACAAATAAGACAAGTAAATCAAAATAGAAGAAGAAAAGGAAAGCTTATTGATTGGAAGCCCCGATGGTGTCTCAACCGCCTCAAGTAACTCGCTGCGGCTCCTCTTGCTTCATGCTCTACGCCTTCTCTCGCTCTTCGGACCTTAACCCAAGCTCTTAGGACGTTCTCCCCTCTCCCGGGACGTTCCTAGGACGTGTTTTTATATGGTTCCAGAAGGCAACTTGCGCACGTAGTCCAAAATGGACTGGGAATTGCGCATGCACAGTAATGTTAATAGTGCACATAAATAGTGCACGTGACCAGTGTGCATGAACATTAACTGTTTATGAATAGTGCCTTGCTTGAAACATAATTTTGCTTCAGATTTGAGTCTTAAATTTGTAATTTACTCCTACTTTCATCCACATTTATCAATTTGTTCATATTCTATACTAAAAGTGCACGTATTCCTCCTACTTTACACAAATCAATCAATCGTGGGTGTTTTATGCTTTGTAAAGCTAAATTAATTAACTTATGATTTAAAGTATCTTAAACACTTAAATTTTTCTCAATTATAATCAAAATTCATAATATAAATGTGACTCAAAAGGTATAAAGAAAATAAAGTTAAAAGAGATAAGTTAGTTGTATGAATAATTGTGTAGAAATTATTAAAAAGAAAGTTGTTATGTAAGAAGATATGAATAAATAATTTCAAAATATAATGATTATATTGAGTTAAAAGTTTCAATTTGAAAAGTTTTTGTTAAAAATAAACGGACCCTTAACCAAAAATCTAAATATACTTATTTAAATGACAAATATGCCTATTATGTTTGATAAATATCCCAAACAAACACATCAGTCCCTCGAAGCTCTAAAAATTCGAATTCACCAAGCTTGGCCTTGAAGTTATCAAGTCAAAACTTTTGACTCTCAAAAGCAAGCGAAAAAAAACTTTTCACTCTTTAAGAAGTTCCTATTTTTAATTACCTCTATACAACTACCTATACAACTAACTTAGCTATTTAATTTTATTGTCCTATCTATTTTAACTTCATTCTTTTTACTCTTTATTATTACCCCGATCAAATCATATAATTTTATTCCCTTTCAAAAACTTTTACAACAAAATTTTTTCTCAAAAATTCTATCCATTCTTAGGCACACCCTAAATAAATTTAAAATTTTATCAAATTTTACATTATAAAAGATCTAATAGAAGTTTGCGTATTTATAAACAAATTTCAAAATGTAAAAAATAATTTTCTAGTTGCATGTAATTCCCTCAATTTCAAGTTACTACACAATATTGCATCCAATAACTAAATGAGTATTTCCATGAACAAACTTCAAAGTTATTTAATTTGAAAAAAAAAATTGTCCCTAAATAACAAGCCTAATTGATATAACAATGAATTTAAATTCGAGCATGACCCACTTAAGCTAGAAAATTTAAGTGCCAAGTTCAACTTTATAATCTTTTTTTTTTTTTATATCATTTGCAACGTAAATGAAGAATAAGAACTTTTGAGGTTTATCATTCACAAAATTCATTTGGTTGGTCCAAATGTGATCTCATTGTTCAATATTTAGTGTTAGAGTAGTCCATAATATCATTCTTTCCCATTGTGCTCTCATCAATCGTCTACCTGATCAAATTCTGAAATACGAATTTCTATTAAAAATTTTGCAAAGAAAAAATTTAGTCCTTCCCATCTCTATGTGTTTAATCATCTATATTATGTTCATGTATAAAATAGTAGTAAGCTTGATTCATATACAAAAAAAATGTCTTTTCTTGGGTATTTTTCCACTCAAAAAAATTAAAATTTATTCTCCCAATATTAAAAAGTTATTTATATCTCGAGATGTCTTATTTGTTGAAAACAAAGCCTTCTTTCAAACCATGGTCAAATTCATGAGTGCCTAATAATTATAATTTTGTTCATAGACCTCTGACAATTGATAATACCCATGACCATGATAAGAATGGTTCATTGAAGGATACAAATATTTTAGATACATTTACAAGAGGCTAAATGATTTCCATGAAGACCTCATGGTCCCTTATTTGTCAAGCTACATATATGTTTAATTATTTTGCTTAGTTCAAAGCAAGTATACGTGTTAAACAAGTAATGAAGAATGAGTAGATTGTCAATTCCATGAAGAGGGAGAGTTAAATCATAACTTAATCATGATCACAGAGTATTAATATGTATATTTCTATCCATATTAATATTCAATAATTACAAGCTATCGAAATTTTGTGCTTCATATATTGATCTCATCTAAATCTCACTTTTCCACACATAGATCTAATTATTACATCAATCTACAAGACGTCCGAGATTTTAAACACACACATATATATATTAAATCTATAAACTCATTCCAAGCACAAAAAATCAATCAAATGTAGTTGAGGAATACAAAACCATCACAACATCCTATTACAAGTTTCAACCCATGAACATAACTATGACTCCCATCAAAATCATGTTCGAATACATCTCTAGAGAAGACAATAACAAAAATAAAATAATTGAGAGAAAGAGAAAATGCAACTCAGTTGGATCCCTCTTCCAAGTTGATCTCCTGCTTCATCTCCTCCTCCTACTTGAAATCCTTTCCTTTCTCCTCTCCCTTGCTTCACTTGATACCCTTTTGAATTATGCTTTTACAATCGTAAGAGAGCATTTGTACCCCCCATGATTTGGACGTCAACATGTGTAAGAAATACACACGTACAGGATATGGCACTGCTGAGTTAACTCCCTAGAGCTATCTAGTAGCTACTTGTTTTTAGAAAGTTCTATCTGGCATTGGCTAAGGTCATGGCACCAACTTGGTTGCCTTGAATTCTTGTATTTTGCTTGAGATAACTTCTTCTTTCATTCCAACCTCTTTTTGCATTAAACTTGCATAAACGTTGCTCTTCTTTTTCTACAATGAAAGATAATAACAAGTAAATGCATTCCTGTGGTGCTTCGTTGTCTAGACATCTGTAATGACTAGTTAACGGGTGTCTATAACTTAAGAAAAATTCAGCATCATCTTCTCATAATATATAAGGGGTGGTATGAAATACAAGACCTTTTATTTATAAATATCTTGATCTCATCCTATAAATACCATATTCCATTCTACATTTATGCATTTGTATTCTCATACCATAGCGGAATTCATACAAGTAAATCATAGTAATTCATCATTCACAACAAGCAGTTCAAAAGATCATTTACATATGTGTCAATATCGATTATAATCCAATCCAAAATACCCAAGTACAAAGTATTTTATCATAGTTGTATTCGACTTAGTAAGTGTCTAAATCCATTAGAATCAAAATGAAACATCAAGTCTAAAATAGCTAGGAACACATTATAATATAATGGTCTTCAACATTGTGCCCTCCCCTACACCATGTTGAGGCTCTTCACATGTCCTGTGATCTAAAAATAAAATAATAAATTTTATAAGTCAATAGACTCAGTAAGTAGATAACAGTTAGCACAATATGAAAATAAGTAAGACTTTGGATACACATGCCATGACAGAGTTGTAAAAGGATGATGTTTGAATAACCATACAAGACACATGGGTCCAACATCTACACCTAAGAATATATGCACAAACCCATATATAAATAGAAAGATCACAACAATCTTCTCCTCATGTCGACCAAGTGCCATGAATAGCCCTCTTCTCATGTCAATCAAGGGCCATGAACAATCCTTTACAACTATTCATCTTGAATAATACATCATCCATGATCCATGTCATAAATGAACAAACACCACACAATATGTATACAATATTAGCAAAGCTAACAAGGTTTACTCTAAATTTCACATACTCAATATTACATAAGCTTTTCATTAAACACCTAATAGATACTAAGGATGAGACTTATAGTTCCTCCTCTCGATTTACCATACTGAAGCAAGATCATATTCTAATAATATAAAACTACTAATGGGTCATCTATTTTATTAAAGTCACATAGTAACATCCATTTTCCCTTAAACCTTAATAATCATAAGCCGCCACAAACCCTAACTCTCAAACACGAGATTGCTAAACACTGCCCATTCTCACTAACCTTTTTTCACGTTTAAAATGGAATTTTATCACTAATTTGAGAAGAGATGACATTTACTTACTTTGATCATGATTTTTCCTTAAGAACAATAATCTCAAACTTGGATCTTTGAGATTTCGAGCTTTGTTGAAATGAATTGATGATCTACAAAGAAGCTTGGAAGAGCTTTTGATGCAGTTTAGGGCAAGATCGACATTAAGAAGAAGAGGAAAATGGAAAGAGGAAGAAAAAACAGGAGAGAGGAGGAGAAGAAAGAAAGATGGGGGTGAATAAAACCCCAACGAGCTTGTTCTAATTTTAACCAAGCTGTTGTTGAGACGGGTCGGGCTCGAGCATTAGCTGAGCCTAAACACAATTTACAACTTTCTTTTTCCACTTATACATTTTAGTAAATTTAAATTTTCTCTGAGGGTGCTGCCCACTTCACCCCCACGACCTAACCAGGCAGGTCGAACCCCGTACCTACTCTGCAAGGTGGAGGATAGTCATAATGCCCCAAACAACGCATCAATTATACACCTCTAAATCAAATACCCAATAATCATATCATAAATAGGTAATGCCACTACATAAATATGCTAATGCCATAAACAAGTACTTGTGTTTAACATGCTCATGAACGTGTCTCATACAACCTATCATGTCAAAACATCATTTATTCTTAGCAGCGTATTTGTGAATCATCTCATAGTTAGGAATGAATAATAATAATAATAATAATAATAATAAAATACCTAGCCCTCACAACTCCTAAATAATGTAATAGATTTAAAATAACCTACAATGAAATGATTTACATTGAATTTAACTAGAAATGCATGAAAACTACACATGATGCAAGGAACATACAAAAAAAGAAAACTAATGTAAAATCTATGCAGACTTACATATTTTTCTTGAACTAGCATTCAAAATGAATATAAAATGAGTTTTGATAACTATATTTTCATAAAATTATCATCCTCTCAGATCATCTTGTATCTCAAAGCCATCTTCTAGATTTCAAGACTTCTATAATTATCATGTTGCATTGCTGCTACTTTTTGTATTCAAGATTTTACATGTTATAACAATATATCAATTAGTCAATCTACCATTTTGACAGCTCTTGATTCTCAAGAGAAACAAACTAGTTTTCAAGAAGATATTAGCATGATTAAATGAAAAATCCTGATATCCTTAGTAATTGTTGATGGTCATTATTCTAGATAAATGTAAAACTGTTATTTTGCACAGATATAAAAAGAAATATGCATGAATCTAGACATGAATTAGAAGGCAATGAACAACTTGCGTGCAAATTGAATAAAGGTATATACAACCTAAAGGAGTTGTTCAGAGCATGGTATAGTGAGCATACCATTGCATTGGAAAAAAATTTCTTTATTGAATGTATTTTTGATTTTTTAATGTTTATGAGAAAGAATAGTCTTGAAACCATTGTGTTAATTAATGTTAATGATAGAATTATTACTGGAAGTGACGATATGGTATTACAAATCTGAAAAAGTATCTCAAAAAAAAATTGATTAAAAAGATCTTGTGAAATAGAAATATATTTTGGTATATGAGTTGCTCATTATAAGAAAAGACTTTTTTGTGTCAAAGAAAATAGATTTTAGCTCTATTAAGAGAAATTTTAAAATTGAGTATAAAACTAATTGAGAATTCGATGGACTATCTAGCCAAATTTACTATGACAAATGAAAATTTGAAAGATCCTAGAAGATTTTAAAGGCCTATGAGACATATCATTAAACTAGACATTGCATGTGCAATTAATTTTATCAGGTAGTTATGCACTATTCTACTGTAAACACATGAAGATTATGGTCAGATTCTGCACTCTTATATGGAAAAGAGTAATATTTATGGAGCAAAATGGTCATATCGATGCCTCTTTTCAGGTTGAGATTTTTAGGTACACATATACAGATTGAGTTGAAAATCATAAAGAAAGAGAACCCACGGTAGATAATTATGCATTCGTTGGTAGAAACATCATATCTTAGACACGTAAAAAGCAGAATGTTGCAGCAAGATCAAGTGCCGAAGTTGAATAAAAAGTTATCTTTTACCATAATTAAATTAATTTGGATGAAAATAGTATCACAAAAATTAGGTTTTATTTCACATAAACTAATAAAATTACTTTGTGACAACCAAGTCGTCATTTATATATGTCAAATTCAATCTTTTATTCAACCAAATCCATTTTTTATGAAAGAATAAGTAGTTGGAGTTGATTGTCACTACAAGTGATAAAAAGTACAAATGATAATTAAAACCTCATCTGCCAAATGTCATGATCAACTCACAGACATCTTTAATTACCAAAGCCTAGTCAAGAAAACAATTTAAATTATATTATCCAAGTTGGGCTCAATAGATACCTTCACACTAATTTGAGGGGAAGTGGTAATTGCCTAAAATAGAAGTAGAGTCAATTATACTATGTTAGGAGATTTGACAGGATGTTAACTATTCTATGATGAGTTGTAATGAGCTAAAGATAATTGTGTTGATTGATGTAAAAGAGCTTATAAATTATTGGATCTATGGATATCCAAGGCATGAGAGTAAGTGGGTCTTCCATTATGGGGTAGTTTTCTATCAAACCACTTAACTCTTCTTATGTTTCCTTGTGTGTTTATGAGTTCTTTCTTTGCAACGCTACTCGGTCATAATTTTTATTTTACAAAATAACTTAATGGAAATTTCAATTTTTGACTTATTTTATACCTTTCTGAATTATTATTTAGGTTAAAATATCAAAAGATTAAGTGATTCTGAGTTTTATTTTTAAAAATTATTTAGTTGTTCTAAAATATAATCTTATTACTTGATATTTAATGCTAAAAATAGCCTAGTAGGTCTTAATTTTCATTTTAAAATAGTTAGAGTGAGAGAAGATCCAACTTTAGCTAATTTTTTTACCATCTTATAAAATTAAGAAACTACTTTAGTTCTTGCCACCAAGCCAAAGTGTCGTGGTAACTTCATTCATTTAAAACTTGTACCCCCAAGTTCGAATCACACAATAGGCAACATAGGTAGTGGAAAAAATATTAAGCAATAGAAAAAAAGCAAGCAACATGAGAAAGATGACGTGGAGGTGGCAGTAGTCTCCCTAGGTGTGGGAGTGTCCACCATATGGAATATTGTTAGTTATGTGTTAGAATATTATAAAAAATATGTAAGAACGTTTTAGATATTAAGTGAGAAAATACATGATGAGATGATTGTAACAATACCCAAAAAAAAACTACTTTAGTTCTTCAACTTTAATAACGTAATTCTTTCCTATAAAGGAGCATATGAATTAATCAATTCAGATTTTTTTACGATAGACAACCTGCAATGTGCCATCTAACCATCCATTCCTCTCTTTTTATAAGAGTCCTCGATTTTACATTAAATGCAGCATTAACTCACTTAGCAAGAAAAGTGCCATTCTCCTACCGTGGCCTAGGAACACTTTAGAGGCACATTTAACGTGTAGCTAAGGAAGAAGGCTTGCATCATGCGATGTTATGCCTACTTTATAAGATGTGTTCGGTAATAAATAAAATACGTGAATTAAAATTTTTCATATCTAAAACTTTTCACTCTTCATAAATAACATATTTTTTAATCATTTATTCACATCTTCTTGTACAACCACTTTATTTTTCAACTATTTCTACAAAGTTACCTGTACAACTAACTTATCTATTTTAATTTTAGTCTCTTTTATTATTATTATTATCTCTATCATATCACATCATTTTATTTCATTTTGATAATTTTTACAATAAAATTTTTTATTCAAAAGTTTTATCGTTTCACAAATACACTCAAAATCATCATCTTATTGCTGCAGTTGAGGGGAAAAAAATTAAAGGATTGGTCAAGCAATGACTCTGCCCTCCCTCCTCCCTCGCTCTCGTAAATCCTCCTCCTACAGCACTGTAGCAACCGATGATTTCTTTCCATTAGATTCTAACTCCCTGTCCCTTTCTGGCTCTCTTAAAATTTCTATTCTCCGTCTCCATTAGAGCATCGTCGCCTCTTCTATGTCTGCCTTTGGCCGCCCTCTTCTTCTCCGTTCGTTCGGCTGCCCTACCTACAATCCCTTTTCCTCCTTTCTTCTCTTCTTTCTCTAGTGACCCTTTTTTCTATGCCCAGCGACCCCAACCCATCGATTTTGGTTTATGCACAATCTGTTTTAGCTGTTTTTTTGAATTATTTACATTTGAATGATCTGGACTAGTTGTTTTCTATGTGAAAACCCTATCCAATAGGTTATTTGTAGATTTGGATTTAATCAGTTCAGTAGGTTTACAAAACCCTTGTGTGTGCACGTCAAAACATTCCTTTATTATAGATGCACAAAAGTAAGTGATTATTGTATTTTTAATAGGTAAAACAAAAATTATGTAGTAAACCAATGATTAGAGCCGGAAGACAATTTGACTTGCCGAAGAATGAGCAAGACGAGTTCTATTGGATAACATCTATTTTACTTAGCAAACCTGCTGATCTACTCAATTTTGGGCAGATCGTCTGACCAAAATGACTTAGGTTATATGTTGGCTTTTTTGGCAAGAGCAGAACTTCCGTGTCATTAGATTCTATGGAAAGAAGGTTTGAACAGCTTTTCTTTGGCCCATATGACGCTTTTAAGACAAGCCTATCCTCTTGCAGGAATAAATCGCATTATTTAATTATCTAAAGCATATGATAGACATTAGGAAACCTTATTGATAATTTGAATTGAGTAGTTAATGCTATGTTCTTCTCTTTCTAATTGATGAACATGGATCAAAAGCCCCAACGACATCTTAAAGAAGTTAGCGTGTCGAACACATTTTATTTTTAATTATTTGAATATTACTGAATTACTGCTTATTGACCAATTTTCAGATCACTTTTAATTCATTTTCTTGTTTTCTTTTAAATCCTAAGCTGAATAAGAATATGGAGAGCAAAAAATAGCTCAATTGGGATTTAGATGATTCTTTATTTCCAATCGTGCATTATGCATAGCTAAATGAAGCACCACGCCATAACTGCTGGCAGTTAAGCTTAATTTCAGAGAGTAGTCTGCAATAAACACTGGTCAAGGCAAGACTAAATTATTTTTTTAAGAAAATCATATGGCTTATTGGAGATGTCTACGCGGCTGACCATCTTTGTATAATTGTAGTTCGTTTTTCCTTAGATGGGGAGGATTTCAACTTTATTTTAGTTTTTACTTGTTTGTGTAGAAATCTTAATGGAAGGAAGGAGAACGGGTTTTCTACAGTCCATATTATTGTGGAAGAGGCAACTACCTATTACTAATGTCAACAATAAATAAAAATCTAGGAAGTTGGTTTTATACATGTCCTCAATTGGTATGAAATAAAATTATTTTATTTCTTTTGTGGTTCAATTTTGGATAAATCATCTCAGAGTAATGTGGATTTCTTTGTATAGGGAATTGATGATTGCAAATTTTTTAGGTGATGTGACAAGTACATTGGTCATCAACACTGATATGGTTAGTACCTCAACTATGTGGCTGCAGAAGAAAATGCTGTCTCGAGGAGGGAAGTAGAAGGTCCAGAGAATGAATTGAAGGATTTGAAGCACATTAAAAATAATAATAATAAAAAAAAATTGCAGTTAGCCGAAAGGAAAGTAAGTAATTGAAGCACGAAAAAGAGCTCTTGTTGAAAAGACAATTGTGAAGTGCTATGAAGGCGTTCGGCAAATTTAAGACTGAAAAATAACAATGTACTTGTTATCTGAGTTATTAAAATGGTAGTAAGTTAGGACAAGCTTGACGTTATTTAATTGTAATACTAATTTGGTGTTTAAATAGCATATCTATTTTAGTTATATAGTTATTCATTACATTGGATGGTTGTGTCCTATTATGTTCTTATTATGTTTTTCTTGATTGATGGATGGATTATGTCATGCTATTACACTTTTACGACTTCATCAATTGATGGCTAGAAGCAGGCCAATAGAACAAGTTGTTCACCAAAGTAGATTTGAGCTTCGCTATAAACCAATTGTTATTGGCATTGTAAAACTCGTGTGTATTGTTCTCTCTTCTTCTTTCCCATCCAAATCCTACTTCACTTCATTTACATTTTTTTTTAGGTGAAGCGAAGATTCTAATAAGTAGAACAAATATTAGGTTATTATACTTCACAATGTTGAGTAAATACAGTTATGAGACCCACATTATGGGCTCCAGTTTCTACGTAAGCTACTCATGGAAAGTTCATGAAATCTACATCTGAAAATTCCCTCAGTAGGAGCATTACAAGAAGTTAGTTTCCAATGCATAAATTCAATGTTAACAAATTCATTTTTTTTCCAATGCGTAAATCCGATGTTAACAAATTCATTTTTTTCAACCAATAAAGCAGGCTAACAAGACTTCTCAGCAAACCAATAGAGCAATAAAAGCTTATTTCAATGCATACTTCATTACAGCATGACTATTACATGGCATTATCTTGTTCACAATGCAATAATATCTTCAAAATTGAAAATTATAATTTCAAAGGCAACTCAAAATGTCTTAAAACATCCTCAAAATGTCTTAAAATATCTTGAACCTGGCCATGGGCATATGGTATCACATGCGGGCACTTGTGCCCTGTGTTGGGATTTCGAGTCCCTACTCCCGCATATGCATTAGCCACGAGTAGTGGTTGCTCAGGCTGATCAAAAAAGTGTCTTAAAACATCCTAAATGTTAGAAAATATTTTGATATACCACACATGTAGCAAGTCGCACGAAAATAACAAATTACATAAAATGTCTTTAACATTTGCAACAAATTTCCTATCTTTAGTACACAAATCTGAACATTCAGCTTCCAACTACCATTTTCCTCCTAGCAAAAGGATTGCAATTATTAGCATTTCAAAATAAACACTTGGTTCCATCAGAATTTTGAAATAACTACCTCATCGAAATGAACGTTGAAGGAGAAGGTCATCTATATGGGAAAGGTCAAAGCCGATTGCCACCTACGTGCAAGAAAAAAGAAAATTAGTATGCATAGATATTAGAAAACAATCAACAACAATAAATTTTTACATAATGGATTTTTACCTCGCCTTCCCTGCTCCTACATTTGTGGGAGCACTTTCTTTCTCGTTTTCTGCATCATCCGTTGAGGTTGTTCCACTAAATTTGGGATAAATTCTTTTGTCATGACCAACTATAGATTTTCTACAATCATAATAAAGTCTCTTTCCAAAAATCACCTGCTCAAGGGGACTCTTGAATTACTTCGAAGACCAGTCTTTTATTAAGCTATTTAGAGGAACTCTCATACTGCTAGCGAACTTTACATGGCAAGGTTACTGATTAAAATTCCACCCAAATTGTTTGTCACAACATCTGCTCCAACATTAGTATTAAAGTTATTTCACTGCCAATTTTGTTGGAAATAATGTTTAAAACAAAACAAAATTGACCAAAGCATGAGTTTTGATGATTAAAAAAGACTATTTTGAGTATATCAAGTGTACTACTAAGTTTGCCAAATGATTTAAGGAACTGAAATAGCCAAGTCGATATCCAAGTCGACTTGGACTTCGACTTAAGGTGAAGTCGATCCCAAAGTCGACTCCATGATCGACTTGAAAAAGAACCTCACAGGCTAAATCAAAAATGGAAGAATAGCAAGTGAAGTCGCAGGCCAAGTCGACTCCACTTGCGACTTGGGAAG
>JAXCLR010000001.1:30181775-30231457 GCA_035584095.1 Annona squamosa
ATAAACATATTCAAAAATGGTAAAACTTGGTCTATATGTTAAATACACTTAGATAAACAAGTACATGAAAAAAAAAAGTAAAAAAAATTATTATAAATAGGTTTTTTGAGGTAGGCTAAGTGAGCCATTTACTTAGCCTGGGCTAATAGAATCACTCCTCTTTAAATTTTATCCCCCCATATGTGGGGGTATTTATAGGATGTCCCTCCAAAGGTAAGGGTTATGAATGTGCCTAATTTGTAATATTAGATATCACAATGTACATAACACAAATAAAAAAAAATTGCAACTCCTATCAAACATCTCTTCAAATGACTTTACATCAGCAACTCATACCTACACCACCCTCTTCCTCTCACCAGCACTAGTTTTTCTTTTCATTCTTTTGAAAATGACGAGTAACTTACATACAGTGGTTTATTCTCTCATGCAAGGTCATTCTCACTCTTGATGAAATTAATATATGTTTTGCCCCGGTGGTACCAAGTCATGCCCCATGTACTAGGTGACTTGGGTTCAACTTTTGCTAGCCTTACTTTGTAGGAGAAATTCCTATTGTCATTATTTTCCCCAATTTCTATGGGAGTATCCACCTATTAGGATATTTATGAAATACCATTTGGAAAACTTGGAGGTTGGTAAGATGTTTGTAGAATATTCTCAAAAAATAACAAGAATGTCTTAGGGCTTATATATATATACACATACCCATATAAAAAATATGACATGCGATGTCAATAACTAGTTGCTTTTCTCAGCCAACGTGAACAGTGCGCTTCTAATGTGGAATGGACCACCCAAAAGAAATGCCAAAAAACTGTGGTTCAGATGGCACGTCACAAGTTAAAAACCTGCGATGTCCATCATAAAAAAATCATGTTAGTCAATTAATATATCCTATTAGATTTTCATTCAATCTAATATGTATATTAAGTAATTACTTTGGTATATTGCACTTTGAGCCCACTTTAATCGTACTTAAGCCAGCAAACATGTTAAAAATATCCGGCTAAATACGATTAAAAAAATTCCTATTAGATATTAATTAAATAGAGTTAAAGAAAGTTAAATATGGTTAACTATAGTCATAAATAGCTAAAAAAAATTTCTACCAATGGTACATTTGTTTTCACTTCTTAAGGACTAAAATTATCCATGCTTATGGCATACTCAAACTTTTGCTCAGTTAACGACAATTTATTATGAAACACAGTGCGCCTAAGAAATCAAGCTTAAGTGCCTAACTATTAAACTCAATTCAAAAGATTTCAATAGAGTTCCATAAAATAGATCTAGAAGATAATTACTAAACAAGTTGAGTTATGGTACTATATATGCAATTTAACTTAGGTGCGTTCGGCAATAATAAAAAAATCAGACTAAAGTTTTTCACTTTTCATAATAATTTTATTTTTTTAATCATTTCTTCATATTTTCCTATACAATTATTTTACTTTTCAAACATTTCTATACAACTGTCTACATGTCTAACATATCTATTTTAACTTTACTATTTTTACTTCTCGTTATTATCCTATTATATTACTTAATTTTCTTCTAATTTTAAAACTTTTATGGCTAAAAGTTTTATCATTTCCCAAATACACCCTCAAGTAACAACCATATCTATCTCAAAAAAATTTTAAATTTTCTTTTTCATTTCATTGTTATGTGGGCCCAATGGTTTTAATTCAAATACCAAAATTTATCAATTTTAAATTCTTATATATTTTATAAATTTTTAAAAATTAAAATTTTGACCATTCTTATGTCTAACCGTGTTTCCAAGTAAAGTTTTTATTGTTTGGATGGAGGGTAGACCTCTTACAAATGCACACACTCACATGTCACCATCCTAGTTTAACCATTTTTAGTGACGGAATCAAAGAATAACAATTTTATATTGTTCAACATCATTAGTTTGCATCATGAGACAAAAATCGTCCTCATCAAAGGTGTTGGTGGGCCATATTTTCTTAAAAAGATATATGCATATGGAAATTATCAAAATTACTTACTCAAAGTAGTGCCCGAAGAGCTGTCAAGAATGTTACAAGGAATGATGAACGTCTAAAGACCAAGGTTCTTATTCTTGGCCACTTCCGAGGCCCGTGCTCTCAAAGTGCAAGAGCCGAGTCCTTCCTAAGAGAGCAATATTAGATAGATGAAATGACATCGCCTCAAGTGGGGCATCATTACAAAGAATTAATAACAACTTCAACGATCCAGAGAAGTGAAGTTGGTGTAGGTCATTATAAACCATTTGTGGTAAGCCTCGTTCAACGCTCTATAAACAAGAGATGGACATATTAATTTAAAGAAGATCTGACAAGATGGCTACAAAACTCATTTTGATACCAAACATGCGTGATAACTAGCCAAGCAATGTATAAAAGCAACACCACACTCTCAAAGTAGAGTTTTTTGGCCCTGGAGCAAGGGGGCAAGAGGTTTGAACTCAAAGACTAAATTCCAATCCCCTAAAGTGGGAAACAATTCCTCCATAAGGGAAGATAAGAAGAAGTCCATGACTGGGAGATAGGAAAGTTCGAGCTAAAGAAAGATATGTTGACCCGAGATTGGATACTCATGTAAGTCCTTGGTTTAAATTTAGGAGTAAATTCGAACTTTTATAAATTTGTAATCAATATGTTCCACAAATTTTTATGCAAAATTTCAAACCCTACTTATGTGAAGTTGATGTCCATGATGTAGAGCATATTGAGTTGTGCAAATGCTATTAATTTGGGAAGCAAACGAATTAATTAAATTGATTGGTCAAGATTTATGAAAACTGAATTAATGGAAAACATGATCTAATTGATGGATCAAACTTAAATGACTGGGACTATTTGATATCTAAATTGATAATTTAATGGTATGAATAATGAGATGATAATGGAGTGATCGTTATTATCATGCTAAAATCCACTTAAAAATTTTATAATATCATTTTGTAAATTTTTAATAAAGCGAAACGCTCTGCCAAAGTTTATAAGATCCGAATTCCAAATACGTGGATTTATAGGTCATATAATTGTGGTAAAATTTACATTTAATAATGAACATAAATATTGAAATAGATAATTGATTTTTGAAGAATATTATTATACCAATGGGTGAGTAAAATAATGATATATTGGATCTCAAATTGGTGAACTAGAGCGAAGTACAAGGTATGTAGTACCCTGTTTTGAATTGATTTAAATGTTTGGTGAATTTTCCAAGCTTGTGTGTTTTGATGTCAACGGTTTGCATTTTTAGGGTGTGTTTAGGGAAGTGACAAAATCTTTAAATGAAAAGCTTTTTATGCAAAAGTTATTAGAATGAGTGTGATATAATAGGGGTAATGATGAGGTATAATGAAAATAAAGTTAAAATAGACAGGTTAGTTATATGAACAATAGTAAGAGATGATCGAAAAGTAGGGTAGTTTAAATAAGAAGATGTGAATAAATAATTTAAAATTTGATAGTTGTTGACAATGAAAAGTTTTAAATTGAAAAATTTTAGTTAAAACCAAACACACCCTTATTAAAATAATTAAATTTGGTTGGAAGCATAATTTATTAAGGTATCGAATTTAGAATTTGATTTATTCATTAGGCATACACTTCCAACATTGTCTAGTCTCCATTTCATAATTATTCATACAAGCAAATGGATTGGGCAACCGATGAATGAAATCTACAAAATTTGGGAGCTTGATCATAAGCACCTGTTAGAGATACATAATAGCTATAGCTCATAAACTCGCTATGGCCCAAACTCATTTGCCATCGAAAGTCCAAACATATCTAATCTTTTATGAAGCTATGCTTGTCTTTCTCTTGTTACTTTATAGTGACAATTATGTCTAATCACATAAATTAATCATATAAGCAAACATAATTGGTCAACATATGAATATAAGTAAATGATGTAAAGCAAAATCATCTTTCTTTCTCACATATATCCCTTAATTATTGACTAGTTGTTTTCTTAAATATGTTTTGCAAAGTCACATTATTCATGACTTTAAGTAATATATTAAAGTAGAAACATTAGACTATAACTTTAAATATAATTGAAAGACACATAAGGTACAAAATGAAGAGGAGATAAGGATTAAGGAAAACTTAACTGACTTCCTTTGTAGGTTGCTTAGTACAAGTAGTATGAAATACGTGCTATGGTGATAAACTTCAGGTATATCGCTCCTTAACTCGAGATATCGAGGCAAGTGTTCAGTTTCTACAACTAATTAATTTTGAGCACACTATCTTCATAATCTTCCATCTTATAGAAAAAAGTACCCTTATTAATCTCACTTCAGTCTAGAAAGTCATTTTCCAAAAATATCTTATGATTTAAATTCAGTCACATTTCCATTCTCATGTTCACTTGTGAACATATATCCTTTGTAGTGTTCTAAGCATCTAATAAAGATACATTTCTTTCCATTTAGTCTTTATTTTCATATTTGTGAGAGAGACTGGATAGAATCACAAGTCACTTAAATTAGGCTTTTAGCCTGTCCATAATTCATAAGAAGTAAAAGTGTCAAATTCAAACGGCAATGGGTTGAGTATATGAGCAACAATCGTTGTAATAGCCTAAACTAAAAATCAAAGCTTTTGCCCTATTTTTTTTATCCAAGTCATTAACGTCTCTAGGATCTTTCTATATATTGAATAAACCATCAAAGATAAGAAGTCACAAATAAACTAGCTTTAGCGCATTCTAGCAATCATATCTATAGAATTATCATAATCAGGGCCACATCAAATAATAATATTTACATCAAAGTCAAGCCACTTATTACGTAAAATAAAAAATAGATTAGATAAATTCATCATGTCACTATCATCTCATTAGCCACCAACCACTAGGTTATTTATGAGTCAAAACAAATGAGGTAAGTTCACAAGAACTTAGAAAGTAGGATTATGTCATGTAATTAAGATTATAAGGAATATATTATCTTCTCTTAATTGTTCAATTTTATAAGTCTTTAACTCACTCATCTGTCATTTCTCATATCGTCTTCTTTCAAAAGTAACAACTTTTAAGTTTAGGGACTATTTTAAGGATTTAAAATCCTAAATCTCTTAAGATACATCTCTATCTTCAAAACTCAACCTTCTAGACCTTATCTGGCTAATCTAGCCCTTCCATTAAACTCAGAACATCCAAATTCATAATAAATGACCCTGGATCACTCAAATAGGACATCTAGAGCTCAATTTACACCATTTTAAAAATGGATGCACCACAAGGTCATGTTTGTCTTTGTCGTCACTATTTTTGCCAGGCTTGGCTTCCTAGTGGGCCACTCTTGGGCTTCACTACCTAAGCTTCTTTGCCTAAGCCGACTCTGGACTTAGTGATCAAGAGATAGCCTTGGTTAGGTAGGTATAGTAACAGTAAATCTAATATTCAAACTTTTTTATGGAATAATATTCATACTTGGTCCTTCTAAGTATGTTTATCTGAAGGATATTGACAGACTCGCTGGTCGAGAACCTATAGCTTGCACTCTTTACAAGATTAGCCTACATCATGCCAAGGTCGGGTTGTGATGGGACTGCCCACTAAGTTAAGATAGGATTCCATAAGATCTTTCATGATATGTTTTGTTACGAATTCATAATGGTTTTCCGTTAGTGCAGCCTTTGCACCAAAGTTGCAATTAAGTACCATGAATTCTCAAATGACTCAAAAGTGCAACTAGATATGTTGGTGCACCTCATCCTGAGTCATGTAGTCATCATATTTACACTGTCATCCATTCTATTATTCTCACAGCTTCTCTTGTCGATTGAGGGTAAAATTTCTACAATAAGCTATCAAAGCCAGTACTCTTCTACATTAATAATACTTGCCCTATGATCACACTACTAAGACCAACAATCTCCTCAATGTATTACATTCACCACATTTCACTCCACCCCATTTAGAGGTGCTACTTGGGTCGGGTTGAGCCCGAGCCCAACCCTCTTAACTCGATTATCAACCATATTAAAACTTGCTTCTTTGTAATCCGAATTCGAGAAACCCGATTTATAAATATGATAAAGTTAGGGTTTAAGTGAACCAACGTCAGATTTCTCATTCATTATTTATTATAAAATATATTATATGCATAATATCAAACAATATTTCTTTATTTTTTGTGTATTTTATTTATTTATATTTAATTTGAATACATGTTTGGCATATTATAATTATATTATAAATAAAGAATAATATTTTCATTTATATTCATCTTTACATGCATCAATTTTCTACCTTTATTTTGCTTTTGATGTTAAATTTTTTGAAAATATTATTTATATTCCTATATTTTTTAGAAGTCTATAGTTTAACTATATATTATTATATTTACTTACATGATTTGTTATTATTATATATTCATATGAAATTCTAAAGTTATCGCTTTTAAGTAAAATGTAAATTCATCAATATAAAAATTAACTTAAAACTCAACCCAAATCCAATTTTTAAAAATAGGGTTAAGTTCTAAGTTTTACAAATAGGGTTAGAGTTAATATTTTATAAATAGAGTTAATGTTAGGGTTGAGATAAATCCGAGTTTAATGACCAAGAGTTGCACCTCTAACCCGGTTTACCCCACTTACTTATTTCATACACAATCACTTTCTAAATTTTGCAATTCCAAGCATCGTGATCCTCCGTAGCTTATCATGGGGCAACATCCCCTTCAAATTACTATCATTCAACAAAGAAATGATAGCCCTCTATAGACACTATACAAAATCTATTCTCCTTTTTTTATTGGTATTGTACGCTATGACATATGAAGCTCATTCATTTAGTTATTAAAAGAGGCCAACTACTCCTATCTATTTTCAAAGGAGATCAAATTCTTCCATCTAAAACTTATGCCAAAATTCCCGATATGGGATTCAAACCCATGGCACGGTGCTACCATGTCTTTATTACTTTATGTTGTGACCAACCAAGCAATGCTTGGTTAATTAATCTCCTTCTCTACACTACTAGGGTTGGTACCCCTTGCATGCCCATTACCCAAAGCTGGTATCCCTAATTATATATTATTAGAAGTTAGGATCTTTTATATACACACTACTCAGGGCAACATCCTTTCAAGCTATTATCATCGTCAAGAGTTTGTATCCTTCTACTTGCGTACAACCTAGGTTCCTTATTCTACACAACTAGAGGTTGGCATTCCCTGCATCTAGTTATCGCTTATATCCCCTACATCTACACTACTCGAGGATAGTAGCCCTATAATTATACCACCAGAACTAGCAAGCTCATCTTGCCTTTATTACATTGCCCTCTGCTCAGTTTCATACTTTGCTCTACTCCACCTTCACCACATTTAATACTTCCCATGGCTCTACGATCTTTTGGTCTATAGTGCACCCCCACGATTTGTCATAGAGTGATAATGCTTTGCATTCATACTACCCAAGTTGTGTCACAGGTTAGTATCCTCTACATTCATAGTACCCATGTTGTAGTCTGCTAGTTGCGCACTCCTCAACTCGTAGTCAACTAACTTAACACCCCCTAAGTCATAGTTTCTTAGTTGCACGCTCTTAGGCCATACTCTCCTAGTTGTATAACCTTCAAGTCATAGCATTCTAGCCACATAACCCTCAAGTCATAGTCTTGTGTGTCCTTTTTTTTATGAAAAGGATAACTTCTATCCCTCTGACCTCTTAATATGAGAGGTATCAAAGGTAGAAGGGATAAAGCAGTCATGATAAATCATTGCCAAAAAATTATCTGTATAAAGTTTTTCTTAAAGAAAGTATGGTGGGTTAGCCCACTATACTTGTTCAGATAAAATATTACATGAAACAAAATCAACAAGAAGATGAGCAATAGAGTTTCCCGATCTCATAACATGGTGGTACAAGATGGATTGGGCTCGTGAGGCAAGTTACCGTATGTGTGAAATAATTGTCCCCATCAGAGCACGAATGGACCACTCATTTACCAAAAAATCGGTAAGAGTCAAAGAATCTGATTCCATCTGTAGTCACTAAAGTTGGATTTCTAAAGCCCATGTCACCCCTACCCACATGGTCGTAGCTTCCATTGTCAATAGTTCCAAAATTCGAACTCGAGTCTATCCTTTGGCAGCAATAAAGAAACCTCGTGAATCTCTAATGACCACAACAAACCCCATACAATTTTTGTGGAGGTTCCTTCTTCCATCAACTTTAATCTTGAATTTTCTCTCATCTGGATTGGTCCATCTAGCAGCAAGAGGTTTACCAATCAAACTTTATCCCCTGAGGTCCGACACCCTTTGATGCTGATCCCAAAAGTTGATGCACCATTCTTTGACATATAGTAGCACGGGTCCATCAAACCATTTTGTATCGATGAACTCTTGAAAGATGCTTGGGATTGATTTCCATTCATCCGTGAGGAGACAGTTACGAATGATGTTATGACATTCCGGCTGGACTAATTTGTAGCAACAAAAAAGTGGAATATGTCTTCCTTTGCTTTCTTGTACAAAAGGCATAAAGTGTCCACCAAGATTCCACGCTACTGCGAATTTAGGAAGGTGGGAAGGAAATCTTTAACCAGTCGCCAGCAAAAAATGAGGACTTTGCTTGGGAGCTTGATGTTCTAGATGAACTTGTAAATTTCCTAATCAAGAACACATCTAGTTTCCTGACTTTCTAGTGGGTGGTCGGATGTTTTTCTCAAGAGTTAATATGCGAATCTTACAGAATATTTTCTGTCAGGTTCAAGCTCCTAGAAACGGTAATCATCTTCTGCCCTATTTGGAAAAGAATTAGAATAAATGATATCTCGCCCATATTCGCCCACCGCTTGTAACAAAAGGGTATCCTTCCATCGACCAGTCTGCTCATTGAGGAAGAAACTGACCTTTGCATCGTTAGGGATATGAACAGGTAGCGAGCCAGCCTTATGAAGGGGGGTAGGAAGCCACCTATCACCAAAAAAAGCCAACTGTTTCTCGGTACCAATGCGCCAGTGGTACCTATTGAGAATCACATCTCTAGCTTTAAGAATGTTTTTCCACATGAAAGAGTCAATTGCCATCTCCGTGTAGGTTCATAGATTTCCATTGTTGAGGTATCTGGCCTTAAGAGTGGTATAACAGAGAGAATCATTGTTTAAGGCAAGTCTCTACACCTGTTTAGCAAGAAGGGCATAGTTGAAAGTAATAATATCTCAAAATCCTAGTCCCCTTGCAGCCTTAGTCTTGCACATGTCTTTCCATGCTACCCAGTTTATCTTTCATTTTCCATCCTTCTCACTCCACCAAAATCTACTAAGCATGCTTCCAATTTCAATGCAAAAACTTTTGGGAGATGGAAAAGACTCATAGAATATGTAGAAATAGCCTATGCCACAGCTTTAATGAGGATCTCCTTGCCTCCCCATGAAAGTAACCAACCTTTCCAACCTTGAATATTTCACAAAATTTGGTCCTTTAAATCTTTGAAAATCTTCTTCTTTGATCTCCTTAGGCAGGCGGGAAGCCCCAAATAGGAATGGATTTCCTAACCAGAGGAGCCAAGCACTCTCACAATGGAATTCCTTGTAAGTTGGTTGATGTTGGAATTGAAGAACAATGTAGTCTTGTTTATGTTAATCACTTGTCCTGAGCATTGGTTATGCTGCTTAAGGATGTAAAACAAAGGCCTTGCCTGAATGTCAGTTGTCGTGGTAAAAATGAGGACATCATCAGCAAAGAAAAGATGGGAAAGAGTAGGTCCTCTAGGACTTAGTTTAATTCCTTGTAGAGTCTGTTGTTATTGTGCTTGAGAAGTAAGGAGTGAAAGACCTTCCGCATCAATGAGAAAGAGATATGGAGAAAGCAGGTCACCTTGTCGCAATCCCTTTGGGGGCTAAAATAATCTGTTTTGTGCCCATTGATAAGAATCCGATAGCAGAAAGATTGCAAACAACTCGACAGGCAGGAAGCCCCAAATAGGAATGGATTTCCTAACCAGAGGAGCCAAGCACTCTCACAATGGAATTCCTTGTAAGTTGGTTGGTGTTGGAACTGAAGAACAATGCAGTCATGTTTATGTTAACGACCTATCCTAAGCATTGGTTGTGCCACTTAAGGATGTAAAAGAAATGCCTTGCCTGAATGTCAGTTGTCATGGTAAAAATGAGGGCATCGTCAGCAAAGAAAAGATGGGAAAGAATAGATGCTCTAGGACATAGTTTAATGCCTTGTAGCGTTCGTTGTTGTTGTGCTTGAGAAATAAGGAGTGAAAGACCTTCCACATCAATCAAAGAGATATGGAGAAAGTGGGTCACCTTGTCGCAATCCCCTTTGGGGGCTAAAATAATCTGTTTTATGCCCATTGACGAGAATCCAATAGCAGATAGATTGCAAACAACTCATGATCCAGTTTATCCATACCATGCTAAAGTTCATAACAACCATCATGTTACTCAGAAAGTCTAATTCTACATGATCGTAGGCCTTGGACATATCCAACTTTATAGCCAATTCTATCTTGCTACCCGTCCTCCTCCGCTAGAGAGAGTGAATTACCTTGTAAGCCATTAACATATTATCCATGATTCAATGGCCAAGAACAAAAGCACTTTGTTGAGGAGAAATGACTTCATGGAGGCAACTCTTCAATGTATTCTCCAAGACCTTTTCCAGTATTTTGTAGGCTACATTGCATAAACCGATGGCGTGAAAATCAGAGAATCTTTCCATGCAACCTTCTTTGGGATCAGAACAATATTCATATAGTCGAGAGCTTGAAGCTGTTGACAGTGTTGTGGAGGGGTTTGAGCTTCCATCAAAGATTTACACACCATAAAGACATCATGACAGTCTATGTTCCAATGTGTTTAGCAAAAGCCGGCAGGCATACCATCAGGGCCGGGAGCTTTGTATGGATTCATGGCTTTTACTGCTTTCAGGACTTCATCCATGGACAAAGGTTTAGTAAGATTTGCCTGAGATGGATTAGATATTTGCCATGTGACAAAACCTATCATCCTTTGGAGATTTGATGGACTGGAGCTAGAAAAAACATCTCTAAAGTGCAAGAGAGTGAGATCAAGCATTTTCTGTTGATCAGTTATCTGAGTTCTGCTTCCATCAATAAGGGCCTCAATAGAGTTTGCATCGTCTTCTATTGGATGCCATTCTATGAAAAAAGAGGTGTTTCTATCTCCTTGTTGGAGACAGTGAACCTTAGCTCTTTGCTTCCATAACAACTCTTCATCCTCTAAAAGAAAGTGAATTTGTTGCTGAACTCTCCTAATGGTTTCGTCTCTTTGGTCAAATGGGGTCTGGGAGTTCAAATGATTTAACTCCCTTTGTTTCTTGATTATGACCTGGCTAAGATAATCCCTTTTGTGTCTATTCCATTTAGAAAGTTCCAAATTGCATTTTTGAAGTTTCCTCAATAGAGTTTCACATAGAAAGTATCACACTCGATTGTTTATGGCCCATATATGATCAATAACATTGTGTGCATCTTTATCTCTGGCCTAGAATAACTCATACTTAAAATCTCGCTTTGGTTTTTTCATATCCCGTATGGCATTTAGAACCAGTTGAATGAGGTGGCGATCGAACAAGGTAGTAGACAAATGATAGACCTTTGTGAATGGGAAGGTGGTTAACCATTGTGGAGATGCTAACTCACGGTCTAATCTTGCCACCACCCTATGCCTCCCTCTTCTATTGTTGCGCCAAGTCATGGGAGGGCCAACAAAGCCCAAATCTAATAGGTTGCATGTGTCCATCACGTTCCAAAAAAGATCCATTTGATGTTCAAGTCTTGCCTTACAATTTCTATATTCTAAAGGCCCCACAACCTCATTGAAGTCCCCCATAATGAGCTATTGTGGTGCATTGGATTGTGTATGGAGCTGAGAAATGAGATTCTAGCTCTTCATTCCTCTTCGGACCTCAGGATGACCATAAAAACCCATGAATCTCCATCCTGACATATCAACATCAATATGTTGTTTTGATTAGCTCTTGATTTGGACCCCAAAATCCTTGTCCCAAAGAAGGCTTAACCCTCCTCTCCCATCATCTGGATCCACTGCCAAGCAACCGTCAAACTTGACTTTCCTTCGTTGTTCGCTTGGTCTCATAAAGGAAGACCACATTAGGAGCTTTTTTTTCTTGACTAAGTCAAGGAGGCATCACATTGGGCATGCGTTCCCAAACCCACGACAATTTCAAGTAAGGAGAGCCATTTATTTGGGGTGGGGCTGAGGTTTGCCCCCAGCCTCCACCTGAAAAGTTGTAAGTGTTTTGCATTTCTTTAGTTGCATTGCTATTGAAGTCCCTTGCCTCCCTGCTCCTCAACTAGAGGCCTTTTGGCTGAGGTAGTTGTAGTGTGATGTGTACAGCATTCCCCCTGTTGGCGTTGCTGACTCCCTTGCCCACCGCTGCCATTTTCCTTTTAGTAGTTGGTCCTGTCCGTTCAGCCTTGGGTGGGTGAAACTCCATTAGCTGTTGGGGTTCATTTGTAAACAACATATGCCCCTGATTTTTCAATTCCCATCCCTATTGGAGCTCTTGCTCGGGCTCTTTCTCCTTTGCCAAAATCATTTGTTGAACTACGGCTTGGTGGGGTGGGAAAAGGTGACTACTAATTGACATGGATTCATGTTGAGGTTGCAGCACGTTTCCTTTGCTAAGAGCTTGTAAGGACAGGCACTTTGGACAACTATAACTATGGTTGTTGGCATAGTCTGGTGGTTGGTGAGATTCAGTTACGGAGGGTGGAGGCAGAGTAGTCAGTCATTGACTTAGGACCACACTCTCCATTGGCATTGTAATGCCAATTGTCTCTGTCTGAGACACAACTTCAATGGTCTGCCCTTTTGATAGGATAGGCAATGCATCATAAGTACGATCAGTGGAAGACAGGCCTACTATTTCCACTATTGGATTTGTTTGGAAAGGAGGGGTAGGCACGTCAACATTTGCCACGTACAACCGAGGAGGACCTTGTCTTAATTTCTCCTCTTCCATCATAAAACTCATCAGTTTGAAACCAACGCTCAACTAGTTACCATAAGGAAGATCCTCTTCTTTCACACTGGCTAGTAAATCAGGGTTTTCCACGCACTTTTTGAAAGTATGTCCAATCCAACCATATGCATAGCAAAATATGGGAAGTTTTTCATATTAGAATGTAAGACACTGCTTGTCTAGACTATCAATTTCAATGAAAATACCCCTCTGAAGAGGTTATTTAAGATCTACAATTACTTTGACTCTAATGAGGTGTTCAGTTGGTTCCACCTGAAGGCACTGTTCAAAGGAAGCTCCAACCATTTCTCTTAGAATCATTTTGTCCAGCAGGTACATTTTGTTGCTTATTTGAATCCATAGGGGCGATCAGAGCATCACCTCCCCAAAAATAATCGAGTTTAACAACTCCTACATAACCACTAGCTGTTTGTAGAACATCCATAGCCTACCATTCAACACTAAGGCTCTGTCTTCTATTGACTCAAAATGCAACAGAAATAAATTGTCCTCCATCTACGTAATAAGCACCTTCTCTTTTGTTTTCCAAACCTTTCTGATGGTGGCTTTAAAAACTTCTCTATTGTAGTGCTTGCGGGTCCATAACGAGCAAATTGCAGCGGGTCTCTCAACTGGAACAATCTTCCAGCATGTCGTGCTGTTGTCTAGCTTCAAGGTTTATATTTCCTATCCAAGCAAATCTACTGCCATCGCGCCTGTTTTCCATTAGAGACGCTCCCCTTTTCCGCTCGAGGAACCTATCCATCTACCCTAGCCTTGCATGTGAAAACACACCTAGCAAAGTCACGAGTGGGAAAGAGGTTGGTCTAGGGGTCCATCACCAGACGAAAAAAAGTTCTATATTTTAATGATATCAGAACGTGAATTTGATTGGCTAGTCTTATGTGTCCTTGAAGCTATAGTTTCTTAGATGTACATCCCCATTCACTCTAAAATCATTATTTTGAAACACTCAACTATGGCTTCTCAACTATGGATTTCATCTTTTTCCTATTTGTTATGAAATTCTACGCTTTGTATTCAACTTTGTTGCTCAAAGATTCTCTTGAGATATATAAATGTAAATCATTTGTGCAACTCTAATGTATTTTCTAACAGAAATCAATAGATAATATGCTTCTTTGTCCAAATGTCTTTGTTATGTCATTTGGAATAGTTTTTTGCATCCGTACTAATAAAGTTGGCTGAGTTTGGCAAAATTGCATGTCTTGATTTTTGAAAATTTTGCATCTATACCTATAAAATTTGCCCGAAATTGCGAGCATAACTACAAACCCTAAGCTGTTTTTGAAAATGAGGAGGATACCCCTTGAGACAATAAAATTAAAAAAACAAGAAAATGTTGTTTTTAAAGTATGCCTCAGATTAGATAGATGCATTTAATGTAAAGAACATTCATAAATAAATAAAACGTTTTAGTATTTTAAAGCTATTTTCTTGTATTTCTAATAAATGAAAAACAAGCAAATGCTTATTAAAAATACAAGATATAAATTTCCAAAAAAAATTATTTTTTACAGATTTTTATCATCAAATAGATTATTTAATGTGAGGAATATTTTTTAAAAATAAAAATTTTGTATTTAAAAGAATTTTCTTATAATTTTTCATTTTTATTGTTTACATTGCTTTCTTGTCATTTTTGTAAAGAGTATAGGGTCTGTACGTACACTTACAATTCTAAGCAAACCTTGCAAAAGTAAATGCAAAATTGGTATTTTACAAGAATTTTCTTCTTTTGTATTTATAGGATTACTCTTGTCATTTCTGAAAAAAGGTACAGGGTTTATAGGTATGCTCACAACTTTAAGCCAACTTTATAAGTACGCATGCAACTTTTATAAATGCGGCGGCATTCTTGCAATTTTATCCAAATCTTGTAAGTATGGACACAAAAACCCCTTCCAAATATTATAACTGTGCATGCTGTAAATAGAAAAGGATGCATGGACTAGGACTACTGGAATTCCAATGTCCGAACAAACATGTTGTTTTGCTCGAGTATTTTTAGATCCATTGGAGAGTTGACCCCAAATTCCCAATCTTTAATTAGGCATTAGGAAATACTCTTTAAAAAAAAAAAAAAAAGAACTTCCTTAAGAATGGTTTGGGAACCTTATTCATCAATGATTCCGATATGGCCAGGAAATTTAAAAGCCAAATGAAATTCATTACATTTAAAGTTACATTGATGAATTGGACCGTGGTTGTATTTGATGCTTTACGGTCACTACAAATTATCCTTCAACATAATCTATGGAAGAATGGGGAGAATGGTTCAGTGAGATCCATCCATTATCTAGAAATACGTCGGCCTATCTGGTGGGCAACAACTGCAAGGTCTCCTTGGATCGCCCACTGAGTCAGTGCTTGTTAAGCCAGCATCTGGCAATTTGAGAAAATAGTGCCACAATAACCATAGGATCAATTCTTGAATAGTGATTGGATATTCCACGATGAGAAAATTACAACAGCAAGAACCCTGCCATAGGTTCATGGCTCTTAAATGATGGGTTTCTAGGTTTCAACGATGATGGGTGCTGCTGGAACTGATTCTTGCCTAGGGATGCATACCCACCCTTCATTTGTTTGAGATACTTTGAAATGCCTAGCAACCCATGGCTCACCTTTTTCCTTCCTCTCTTTGTCTATCTTTCTCTCATTCTCTTCAATGTTTCTTTTTACATCCCTAGCTCGGTCCCATTCCTTGTTGAGAACAGCTTGGCTCACTTCCCCCCAAACCAAAGCAGATTCACTTGGTAACAATCCCTGTAGCAAAACAATCTCACAACCTTCAACTGCTGACATGGTGAGAAACAACTAAAATGATGATATATTTGATTAGAGATTAATTGGCTGAAGTAGCACGTACATCAATCAAAGCCTAGTTCAATGTTTCTGAAATAGGACGATGATAACAATCAGAAATTTTCACTGGTGAAATCTTACTAACAACTAATGCCAGTGGCTCACTTATTTCGAACCAATTCCTAACGAAAATTGTAATATCCACTACAATATTAGTGGGATGTAGTGCGTGTTAACTCATGGTTCATAATATCTGCATCATTTCATTAATAAATCTAACATTTGAAGATGTGGAAGTGAATTTCACAACTTTTTTTAACTTTCCCACAAATTCTCTCTTCTTATAGATCTTAGATTCCAGCCAAACAAATGTGTTTTTCTCTAAATTTTCAGCTCTACAATAGTCAAAATGCCCCGAGTTGCTATGTACCTTGATTCCCCAACTAAAAAGGGATATAGGGAGAATTTTTTATTTTTATTTTTTATCTTTTTTATTTTTTGCGGTTGTTTTGGGGGGTGGGGTGTTGGAGATGTTTAATCCTTATCTTCACCTATAAAATGTAGGTCAATGTTGGAAATCAAATAAGTGTAGTGCAAAAAAAAAGAGAGTAGAAGGGATAAGAGCTTCGGGAAAAAAAAAAAAAAAAAAATTCAAAGGTAGCTTTTCATATTTATATTCATTTGACCAATATGTACCGAGTTTTTGTAAAACCCTTAGTAAAACACCCCCATATCTAGTTCTGGAGATGGCCAATACGAATACGATATAGCTGATTCAAGAGTGTATTTGTGATATTTGGAACAATGCATGAAACCCACTTCCACAAACATGCTTTTGAAGAAAAAAGCATAATTTTCTTTCCTCTTTGAGAAAGACACATTTTGTTGTTTTCTTTTTAACCTACAAAGCCACTATGATTAAGGTTCTTATTCTTTTTACACAACCTAAAAGGGAGAATCTCAATGCTTCGCAAAGAAAAAAAAGAAAATAAAATTAACCACAAATTTCTCAGAAGGAATTAGGTTTTGTTGCTGAAAATCATTTGGGTTTGACTTCTTTGGCACCTGATCTGTATAAGTGAATCTGTGGACCCTCTTGATTTGGGACCCCTATGATGATAAATGCAGCGTTTTACATTATGCAATTGGTAAGGATGGAATGAAATAGAAATTTCCCACATCTTCCTACTGACCATTTGTTATAATTTAACATCTGAACTACAAAATGAGTGATTTTTTTTTTCCTTTATATTTTAATTTTTTTTTTTTTATATCTTTTCATATAACTATCCTCTCTCTTCCTATTTTATTCTCATTTTAACCCTATGATAACACATCAATACAATCTATTCAATTCCTACCAGTTACAAATTCCCTAATGATCTGTGAATTAAAAATGCAATCCAAACATTTCATTAATGTCTAATTATGTCACCAAAAATAATTAATTGATGTCCTCTTGGTTTACATATCAATCATATGTAAAAAATTCAATGCCATCTGCAATAGCAAGATGCTACACAGACACACACATAGAGAAAGCATAAAGATGAAAAGAACCTCATAGAATATCAAAAATAATTATGTCCATGAGCAAAAAGAATCATATCGTGACATAGCAAGGAGCAATCAGCTAAGCTAGTAGTCACCTCCCTACTCAAGGATGCTACAAATCTACATAATGGGTGTTATTCCTTGTACAAGGTAAAAGCAACCATTTGACTGGTGGTCATGTGTAAGCAGCATACTTGCTATAAGACTGCAAATGAATGTGGATGGAGAATGATAACCTTTGGTTCCTGCAGTTTTGGAGTCTTGAGTTGGGAAATGGCTTTCTTCGCATCATATAATACTTTAATTTCACCACTTTGAACATCCTTTACTGTAATGATTCTATCAAGAGAAATTTGCGAATTATTAGCATCCTCTCTTTTGTCTGGTGAAAATAATCTTTTTACACAAAGAATGTCATAAATGATCTCATCATAATTTGCAATTATTCAGTCTCATTAAAGTGCAAGTATAAGCATCTAATTTATGAAATAAATGATTCAGTTTTACCATATTACTTTTTTCGCCTAAATATTTCTGCAGCCTCATTGACCATGTCATATGAATCTTAATTTGCATTACAGTGAACATGTGCTTTGTGTGCACATTATAGTAAATATGACCTTTGTGCCCTGATAAAGATGTGACACAGATAATCGCTCCAAATGCATTCCCCTTTAAAAAATTTCTAGGGAACGGTAAGCAGCATAATTGATCAATTTCATTTATCTCACTGCAGACTGCAGTTTATGTAGCATTTCTTCCTTTCTTTAATTTTTTCACCTTTTCAATGAATGGCACAACAACCACTATACACTAAATTATCCTGCGTAAACAATACAGTTAATAAATCCCTATTAATAACAGCTCTAGTTTTCAGTCAAAATCCTCCAGAGAATAACATACCTATCCCAGAATCCATCAATATCATACATCACTTCCGTTGATGAAGAATCAATAATCTTTCCCTTAACAGATCTGGAACTACCTTGAAACCCGAGGAAGGAGTGGCCCTTGTAACATATGTTTGCTTCAAGTCCAGAATTCTTACATTGTATTCTTACATTTCCTGCCCAACTAACCCCCGGCACCGGGAAGAACCTCATTAGAAGCCTGGGAGTATTCATTTCATAAGTCTCCCCAAAATTCAAGAGGTTAACTTGCCTTCTTCCCTGAACTACCACTTCAACTGAAGTGCCTGAAATAAATGTTACAAAAATCCAACTTACAATTCTTCTTTTGAGGAAATTCCAAAAGTGAAACATTAGCAACATGCACATGATAAAATGACTCACTGGGCAGGATATCAGATACAACTCCTTGTCATTTGACTTGGTAAGATGTTTCCCAAGGTTAATCTATTCGTACTTAGAACTAATGTAAGACAGGACAAGATATAAAACCTCTCTACTGGACTTCACCTATGTGGTGAGAAGATCATGTGTATGATGTGTTATTGGAATGCTGGATCAAGACCATGCATGTGATGCCAATTTATTTATAATTTATGATTTGTTGAAAAATGTGCACGTTGTTTCATAATGATTCTATTCAATTTATGTATTAGTTCTACTTAGTGAGTTTGCCCAGACACATTCTATTTTAGCATTTTTTTAGATAACAGAAATGCAGATGAAGACTAACATGGCTTGGTGCACCCAGTTGGGCTAGGACTTGATGATATTAAATTTAGAATTTCTTTTATGTTAATTTCCAAGAGCGATGCAGGGAGGCTACAATGTAAATGTTTTATAGATAAGACCATTCAGATTCTATTGAGTTTGGCTTTAAGATAAGACATTTAGTATATTATGATTCACAAAAAATTTGATGTTTTTGGACATGTATTTCTTCCCATTGTTATCAATTCTGTTCTTTAGTAGTGATCGTTGACTAAGGTATTGACTTGGTCAATGGGACGCTACAACAATGGACTTCACAAATAGACTACAAATGTTTTGCATTATTCAATTGTCCATGGTGGTGACAATGCTAAGGACGCATAAAGAGTGCATGAAGATAAATTGATTTTTCTAAGTTCCACCTTGAATAGTGGTTATGGGTCTTGAAAACGTGATAACAATGGGCCATGTTGAAAACCTAAAAGTCTTGAGAATGCAATGGTGTTGGAAAACAAAATGTAGCTCATGTTGATTAAGTAGTTGATGCATGAGAAATGCATGACAAAGTACATGGTTGAGTGCATTTTCTCATAAGTCAATTGTATGTTTGGATGTGTGTTGTTTTGCGTACAAGGAGAGTTCATCAATCCTCATGATTATATACATAGTGATTAAGTTGAAACATGAGAATTGATTAACCAATTGGTGATTGAGTGTAAAATGTTTCCCTTCAAGCTAGCCCGATGCGTATAGAATACAAGCAAATGTAGAGATTTGTTAGGATTATGGTGTCTTGTATTTTGTGCATCTGTAATGATTCACATGTAAGAGTGCATGGTGAATCATAACAATTTAAACTAATTTTGTGTAACAACTATTTGAAAAGTATAGGGAGAAGAAAAAGAATTGATACATGATTTTTATTGATTTAGAAAAAGCTTATGATCGAGTACCAAGAAAGTTAATATGGCAAATAATGAGAAAAAAATGAATTAATGACAAATACATTGATATTATTAAAGATATATATGAGGAGGCTGTTACGAATGTGAGGACCATTAGTGGAGATATTAATGTCTTCCAAGTTAAAATAGGTCTACATCAAGGCTCAGCCTTGAGTCTTTACCTTTTTACCTTAGTAATAGATGAAATTACTAAACGTCTTCAAGAAGAAATACCTTGGTGTATGTTATTTGCAGATGACATTGTTCTAATAGATAAAACTAAAGAAGGACTATATTTTAAATTGAATAGGTGGGTAGATGCTTTAGAATCTAATGGTTTTAGAATTAGGCGCACTAAAACTGAATATATGAAATGCAATTTTAATAATAGTGAGAACCCAAATGAGGAACCAATTAAGATTTTAGATCAAGTAGTAACAAGAACTAATTACTTTCAGTACTTAGGATCAATAGTTCAAGAGAAAGGGAAATTGAGAAAGATACAATACATAGAATTCAAACAGGTTGGAAGAAATGGAGAGGTGCACTAGGAATTTTATGTGACTAACGAGTTCCAATCAAATTAAAAGAAAATTTTTATCAGACTGCGATTAGACCTGCTATGCTTTATGGGGCAGAATGTTGGGCAGTTAAAAAACAACATATGCAAAAAAAATGAGCATAGCGAAAATGAGAATGTTAAGGTGGATGAGTGGTAAAACAAGAAAAGATAAAATTAGAAATGAAATAATTCGAGAAAACTTACAAGTGAGACCAATTTATGATAAAATGAGAGAAAATAGATTAAAATGGTTTAGTCATGTTAAAAAGAAGCCTGAAGTAGCTCCGGTTAGGAAAACAGAGTTGATTCAAGTAGATGGTGGTAGGAGAATGAGAGGAAGACCCAAAAAAAATGGATAGAAGTAATTAAAAAAGATTTTAAAATATTACAAATTACAAAGAATTTCATCTTAAATCGTCAAGAATGGCGTAACAGAATTCATTCATCCGACCCCACCTAGGTGGGAAATGGCTTATGATGATGATGATGATATATGAGTACTTATAAAATAGAGTATTAATTAGGGATTCAATAAAGTTCCATAAAGGAGACTAGATAGACAGGAGAGTCATCACATAGTTCCTAGGGTGTCCCAATAGGGGTTTAAGAGAGAAGGTTATCAAAATGTTTTGATCTGAATCTGTGTGAAACACCTAGAAAATAAATGAGAGTCATTATAATTGTATCTTTGTTGCTAGTTTACCATAGTGGATTCATGTCTCCTCCCTAATATCTTCTTTATCAAAGGCTTTTTGCAGAAATTTTTGTATCATGTTTATATAACATTGTGTTGCTTACTTGATTCTGTTGTGATTCTGGATGCTTCCACAACAAGCTGTATTAGCACAAATTGCATTTCACTAATATACCGTCCAAAATAAAAACCCTAAATAAAATACAATAATAACAATAAAAACCTTTAAATGAAAAAATAAGATAATGACTAAACCAAACACAAGTTAATTTATATTTCAATCATTTAATGGATACATCAAATCTTGGACTAAACAACATGGGAAATACTTCTATGGAGCTCATACCCTTCAAGATTTTGGTCTTGTCATCCCATTTTGGGCTCGCTTAATGATTAAATCAAAATCCAATCTTGCCCATTGTAATTAAAATTACTTGTTTAAATGGAAAATTAAATTTCATCTAAATCAAATATGCATAAGCCTCATTCGATAGAAGCGATAAAAATATAAAATCAATGTAAAGAAATTGTTTGATTTATAAATCTATTTTAAAGTTGTTAATTCATTGGAACATCTCCAAAAAAAAAAAAGAAATCTACATAGGTCAATGATTCTCTAAATTAAAATAGCATTCTGAAAAATTTGTAAATAGATCTAAGTAATGTTCATAGTTTACATATGACTAAAAATATTTTCTAGAAAGTATGACCCACTATAAACTTTGATCAAAATGATTTTTAGAACCCATGATAAAACAAAGGGTTTAAACAAAATGGGTAGATCGAATTTGCACCATTAAGCATGTCAATAGAAGAAAAGAAAAATGGCTCATCATGTATTGGCAGTCCATCAATTTGGTTCAAGAGGAATAACATACCCCACTCCTCTCCTCTAACACACAAAATGCCCCAAAAAGAGAGGAAAAAAAGATCCTCTCTCTTGCAGTGGAGGTACCTCCTCTCCTCTCCAACACACAAAAGGCCGCAAAAAGAGGGGGGAAAAAGATCCTCTCTTGTAGTGGAGGTACCAATCAATATTTACAGAAAATTATAACTAAACAAAGAAACTTGGAATTATTCAATGGTGTTTTATAATATGCACTCTCAAGTATAGAAATTGGTAAGGATATGCCAAATTAGTGCCAAAGTTTATAGACATATAAGTACAATTATGCTCAATATATGCAGGCCGAAGTGTAAATCCTCCAATTTTTTAGCAAGGCATAAAGCTCTCTGGCCATAATAACTTCTCCCAAATAGCCAATACTACATCTCGATTTCTGAAAATTACAAAAATCTACACTTTTGAGTCTGATGTGCAGCACTGTCTTTCTAACTTAGAATGAAAGAGATGCAGGGTTGGTTAATTGCATAAGCTAGAGGATACAGGCCTTGCTTAACCACAAGTATTGTTAAATCCGACCAGCCAAAAGAATGACGCGCATCTTGCACCTACCTAGAGTTTGACATTCTCCAGTCATTTCTCCCAGTATCATGAAAATATGTTAATCACTTTTGCTTTCTTTAATCCTTAGTTAACTGGGTGACTGTTGGATTTCTTAGTCAGCAGAAGAAGCACAAACCAAATCCAGATGCAGTCATTTGGCTCAATTTTAAGAAGAGGGAACTTTTGTATTCTGAAAGTTCAAAATGACCAACCATGGAATTTGGGCACAGGGCTTTGGCTCCAAATCAGCTCCACATTTTCCTTATCATCTGTTGCATGCAGTGCAGTAACTGGTGGGTGATGTGAAACCTGTTTTATATACATAGACAGATAGGCTAAGAGATAGAAGCTCTACATTATAGTAAAATAATCACAAGGCACTCTTGGTGGTTAAAGACATTTCCATTCTCTGAGGAATTCACCAGGTTATCAGAGGCCATGTATTTTACTCTTTCTAGCTAACAAGGATTTAAAAAAGAAATGATAGTCAGTAGACACGAACTAAGAACAAAGCAAATACGATTAAATCAAAATATAACTCAACATTGAGCAGTATTCGTATGGATCAAATTTGATGGTTCATTTCAAATTCAGATAGATGTTCTCCAAAACACCAGAAAGATCAACGACTAAATAAATTAAGCTTTCTGCAGACTGTAAAAGCAAACGTCGAACATTTATGGAAGAAATTAATGGAAGCCCTTTATTTAAAAACTTTATTAAAATCATAAAACTGATTCAATAATTTTTTTCCTCAGAACTAACAACCAGAAAATGGAATGTTTTCAACACTAACCAACATCCAAAACAACAACTGCTAAGAACAGATCGTTGTTACTTGCATTAGACAAGTGTATGGTCAATCGCGCTTACCTGTTCAAGGAAAACATTTAATGTTCGCCTCGAAACATGATGCGTTTCTCCAAGAACAGGATTGAATGGTGCAATGCCAAAGGTCACTGGTCGAGTTGTTGATATGCTCCATGCAACAACACTTATGAATCTCTCCAAAGCAGTTTTTCCTCTAGCACACCTGTTCAGCATATCCTCTCCAGTACAGTACACAGACTCACCATATAGCTGAAGTTGAGATTTTGGCATATTGAATGTAGGAGGGAGCTGTATTGACAAAGAATATATAGTCATCATCTCAAATATATCCTGCTCTCATACATCAGTGGAAAATATTCTCAGAGAGGTTTCAGTGGAGCCGCTTCTTGCAAATTATTTCATCTAGCCAACGCAGAATGCTGCTGCCCCCACACTTTCAAGTCCCATCAAAGCAGCACACACCAATCAGCTAGATAAAGGGGATTCATTGGGTATGGCTGAAGTATTGAAATCTCCCCCTGAACTCCAGGGCAACTTCCCATCATGAATTTTTTAATCCAAATAAAATCAATGGAAACCAAAATCAACCAATTTGTGAACAGCAGTGGACAATGTAAAACTGGAAATTGAACACGGATTTTATCCTTGGTGCTTATTTTGGCATGTCTTTCTTGAGTTTTCAGTGCTTATTAATTACTTAAGGTAAAAAAAAAAAAAAAAAAAAAACAGTGCCAGCCTACCAGAGCAGGGATAAGACTGTGAAGAGATAAGACTGGAGACCACACAAACATTTTGGACAATTGTGTACTGTGTAACTGAAATTAATTGAACTCATAGAGATGCCCTTTTGTATGAGTTTAGAGTTCCTAACAGGGAAATTTCAGACAGATAATCTTATCCTAAGATCTATCTAAAATCAACATCTAATTCATTTCAATCATACTCACCATTTGCTAAATCGCTTTTCTCTATCTTTCATGCATTTAAACACAATGTCCTCCTTGAATGACCAAGCTACCTGTCATGTCTGAGACATTGTGTCTCATTGGGTAATTTGTCCATGATCTGACATGGAACTTAACACATACTTCAATTGCATAAATAAAAGAAATACAACTTGAATGAGGTCCTCATCAAGGCAGTTGCTCAAGCCATCCTGAATTATACTATGCCCCTCTTTTATATCCCAAAGAAGCTTTGTGGGGAAATCAAAGCTATGATAAGCAGGTTTCGGTGGGTTGAAAAGGAAGGCAAGCAGAAGATGAGTTGGATTGCATGGAGGAAGATGTGCCACACACATGATGAGGGGGGCATGTGGTTCAGAAGTCTCCAAGAAACCAATTTAGCCCTCCTCGCAAAGCAGGCCTAGAGACTATTGACAAACCATGAGTCCCTTTGCTTCAATGTGTTGAAAGCACGATATTTCCCCGATGAGGACTTCCGGAATTGCAAAGCAAAGTCATCTGCATCTTTTTTGTGGAAGAGCATCCACAAGGCTACCCACTTTCTAAAATTGGGCTGCAAGTGGAGACTGGGTAATGGACAAGGGATTCATTTTTTAAGGGATAGTTGGGCTCCAGACATTTTGATCAAAGCTGGCCCTCTTCCACAAAGGTTTCGGGACTCCAGTGCTGTTGCTGAATTCATTGATTGGGATAACAGATGCTGTCAAGAAGAGCATGTCAAAACGGTAGTTGGCGAGGCAGGATGGCAATCAATGGTGCACGTGCCTATTCCAATGGGGGAGGAAGAGGATTGTCGATACTGGGCACTAGAACCTGATGGAAATTTCTCTGTCAAATCTGCCTACCAGCTTGCCCTCACACTTCAAGAGAGAAGGACTGAGGTCAATGAGCAGAGAAGGGACACATCTGTCCTCTGGGCCTTGTGGAAGCTTAAACTTCCAAGAAAAATCATCTTCTTTAGGCGGAGGCTTTTGATGGACAACATCCCAACAAGGTGCAATCTGGTTCAAAGAGGCATGCTTATTTCGTCAACTTGTCAGCTATGCAACGGGGATGCTAAAGACAGCTTACACCTCTTTTGGAGGTGTCAAGCCACCAGAGATGCTTTTCAATCCCATCTTCTTCAGGCCTGCTCAGGTATGGAATCTGCAAACTTATGTGAAATCTTCTCGCACTTGTTTAAAAAAAGAATTTGTTCCATATCTCTTTCTTCCTCTGCGCCTGCTGGAACTTGTGGCAAATGAGAAACAAGCTATATATGAAGGGGCTTCATCCACAGTTAGGGAACATGCCAAAACGATCAGCTATGCTCCTCCACTCCATCGTTTCTTCTCGTCTGATCCACACCTTCAACAATGTTGGCCATGCGGGTGCAGTCAAACGGGGGAAGCCTACTCAAGGTATTTGGAAAATGAACATCCATGCTGGATGCAACTTTAGTTTCAACAGCAGGGGGCTAGCTGTCTTTATCTGTGATTGGGAGGGGGTTTTCTTAGCTGCCAAAGTGTGGAAGAGGCGAGGGCTATTTGATCCTCTTCAGTTGTAAGTAGAGGCATTATTAAAGGGGCTTGAATGAGCTGTTGATCTTCCCTACCAAAATCTCCAAGTGGAAAGTGACTCCCTATCCCTAGTGACCTTGTTAAATGACAACTTTCCTATTCGATCATATCTGGGGACCTTGGGAGACAAGATCAGATGTCTTGCCCAACATTTTTTACATTGTGCTTTTTGCCATGTTTGTAGAACAGGGAATGCCCCTGCACACAGTCTAGCTGCTCAAGCCATTCAGGGAGAAGAGCCTGAACCTGTGAACCTGTTTGTTGGGGTTCTCCAACTGCTTGTATTTCTGATCTGTTTGTAAAGACATTCCATCATTAATTGATTTTCCTGTTGATGGCCAGGAATCTCCTCCTCCAGATGTTTTATTCAAGAAGTGGGATTGATGGATTCCATCCAGGCAAATATATATATATATATATATATCTGTCTCGACTTATTCAATCAAGTTGTCCTTGCCAGTAGAAAGCAATGTCACAAAAGAGAATCAAACTTTCTTCTAATCTCCAAAAGATTCCTCCATCAAAACTCAAGAAAGGTAAAACCTGCAATGTCCATCATGTTTAGCACCATCAAAGGAAAAAAAGCAGGGAATGAGTTCAAGAACTACGTGCATCATAAGTCTTAGTTCATACGATCATTCTTCTTAGAACACTTTCAGCATCAACGGCTGTCATTTTGATCGCATCCATAAAACACTTGTTTATCAGAATATCTGATGATAAAACTCTTGTTTATCAGAATATCTAATGATCTGAAGATATCAACATCTGGCTCTCTCATCTATATGATAATGTACGCATCTGATCGTCCCGTCCATCTAAAATTCTAAATATTAGATGATCTTTTACACCTGATCATCTGAACCAATCAAAATAAGCATCAATGATATGGATAGATCACTTCTTAGACAGCCTAGTGGGTCGGCAACACCTCATAAGGAAGAAAATCTCAACCCTTAGCCACTGCCCACTCGGACACCAGATTTGTGCATATGTTGGTAAACATACCCAGTTCAGCCTGTCTGGAATGTCCAAAAACAAGTCCCCTTCTAGCTTTCAAATAAGGCACCACAAATCTCTCTCATGATCCCTTCTTCTCCATAAAGATAATAAGGGAAATCCAGTTTTTAAAATTTATCTTCTGCAACTTACAGAGAAAAGGAAGAGGAAGACATTTAACATTCTGTAACTCCCTAGACAAAACAAACAAATGGATTTATCTCATGCTCATATTATCCATTGTAGTGGACCCACATCGAAAAAAAAAAAAAAGATAGAAGCATTCTATCTGAGAGTTTGTGTGTTTTGTTGTTTCTTTTGATGATTACATACTGACATTTTATCTTGACATTGCTAAAGCTGAATTATTAGGCATGATGATGATGATGATGATTTTGTGGCAAATAAAAATCAATGGCATGGTTTCTCGCTTGCGTTGAGCGTTGGTGGTGAAGTGGTTGACTGGCATTTGAGGAGTTTGCACTGAATGTCTATGAGTTGGAATGATTTATAGAAAACTGGACTTGTTAGTGTTGATTGAGTTTCATGCAGTTTATGCTCAAGCACATGTTGAGCACATTGTAGTCGAACAGGATTTCGGAAACTGGTTTCACATTGCCAATGGGAGTGTGATGGAATGCAAGAAGTTGTTGATGAAAATAGAAAGAAATTTTTCAAATATGTCTATTCTAGGCGCAAGAATATTATAAAAAGGAAATAACCCTAGCACATTTTAGAAAGATTTTATTTTACTATTTTTGAAAGATATTAGAAGGTTCCTAGGATATTTTAGAATTTGTTTAAAATAAGCATGTATCTATTTTAAGTTTACTTCCTTAAGAAGTTTACTTAAAATATACAATTTCCTTTTCTAGAAGGATTTTCCTAGAATATTTTAGAATCTGTTTAAAATAAGCATGTATCTATTTTAAGTTTACTTCCTTAAGAAGTTTACTTAAAATATACAATTTCCTTTTCTAGAAGGATTTTCCTAGAATATTTTAGAATCTGTTTAAAATAAGCATGTATATATTTTAAGTTTATTCCTTAAGAAGTTTACTTAAAATATAAAATTTCTTTTTCTAGAAGGATTTCATTTGCTAAGATTAGGTGGTATGTTCACCTATACATACAGCCCTTGTAAGCTCTAAAGGGGTATCAGTTTTAAGATTTATAAAAGTGTTCTCTAGTTCTTCTTCTACTTATTCTTGTTCTTTTCTTCTTATTCATCTATTCTTTCTACCTTCTTTCTTCACTTCTCATCTCTAGAGGTTTCTTCCTCTTTCTTCTATTGCCTTCTCTACCCATCCTACATCAATTGGTATTAAAGCCAAACCTGGTATTACTTTCACCCAATTTCTGTTGTTGTTAGCTATCCAAAAAAAAAAAAACTACTGCTGTCCACAAATCACTATTGTCCATTCTATTGTCATTTTGCTGTCCACAAACTGCTGTCATCTACAAATCACTGTTGTCCACTCTATTGGTGTTTGTTGTCCATGAACTGGTGCTATCATTGTTATCCATTCTGTAGCTGTTTGATGCTGCCTACTGTTGCCATTACAACAACCTATTAGTCATCGCAAAGATACTGCTAAGAAGTTGCTGAAATCACTTTCAAATTGTCTCTTGCTAAACTTGGTAATATTGGACCTCAACAGGTACATTTTCTCTAGTTGAAAGTACTTAATTCATATCCGTTTCAATCAAGTTCTTTGCTTTTGAACCTTTAAAAAAAAGAGCAAAAAAAAAATTCATTCTTAATAGTAAGTCTTTTCTATATCAGCATAAGTAGAATTTTTGAGCCACCATGCCTACTAATGCTGAATTGAATGCCGAACTCGAAGCTTTATCCAATTCTATTAATAATCGATTTGAATCTTTAACAAACCTTTATGATACCTTGGCCCAAAAGCAAGAAGATTTCCAAAAAGAAACCACCTCTTCCATTCAATCTCTCATTTCCTCAATAAACAGGTTGATTGAAATTGTTGGAAAACGTCCTATGACTGAGCCAGGACATTCATTTTGAAATGGTCAATCACACAATACTCATGCTTCTAGTAGCTCTCCTATCATAACTGGTCTTCTCCCAAATCCAAACTTGCATGCTAGAGGTCGTCATAACCTAGAGCATTCACATATTCCGGAAATGCATACAAATTCGAAAAATCATGAAGATGATAATAATTTTTATGAAATTAGTTTTGCAAACAATCTTAGACATGAGAACCACCAGTGAAATTATAATATATATTTTTCACAACAACAACAGCGTGTAGCCGATAATTCTTGGGTGGCAAAACAAGTCGAGGTGGATGCTCCTAGTTATGACGGTTGTCTAGACCCTAATGCTTCTTAGATTAGTTGGCAGACATAGAAGATTTTTTTTGTTAGTATGATATGGATGATGCACAACGGTTGAGATTTACAAAAATCAAACTTGCTAGGTTTGCCAAACGCTATTGGCAAGAGGTTCTAGATGAAAGTCAACGCATAGGAGTACTTATAACTACATGGGCTGAAATGAAAGCTAAATTGAAATTGACAAGAGGTTCTAGATGAAAGTCAACGCATAGGAGTACTTATAACTACATGGGCTGAAATGAAAGCTAAATTGAAAGAGAAGTACCTTCCTGAATATTATCAGACTCAACTATTGGAACAACTGGTTAACTTGAGACAAGGATCATTAAGTGTAACTGACTATCTTAATAAGTTTGAAGATTTAAAAATGAAATGTGGAATATAGGAAGATCCTTGGGTTATACGAACAAAGTTTATCAATGGCCTAAAACCAGAAATCAAAACTTTGTCGAAATTGCATTCAATTGTATCTATGGAAGATGCACATTATAAAGCTCTAGAATTGAAAAATTTTCAAAAATCTTTCACTAACAAACGTTTGATTTCACAAACTGGAGAGACAAGTATCCAAATTAAATTCTAATCTAACGTCTTTTCAAGGAATAACTAAACCATTGTATAAACAATACACAAGTAGAGAAAAGAGTAATCTAATTTCTCGATTTGATGTTATTGGTAAGTGGGTTAATGGTCCATGTTTTCGTTGTGGGGGGTAAATGTTATATTGCATCACAATATTCTCAGTACACACTCACAATTAATCATATAAAGGATCATGAAAATGTAACCGTTGATCAAGTTGCTGAAACTTTTGAGGAACCATCGAATTGTGAACTTGATAGAGACCATAGCTATAATGAGGGACTCGGAATTAAATGTTGTGCTTTGCATTTTAACTATTTCTGTTTCAAATAGTGACTAGAGATGTACAAATATATTTCATCAATTTTTAAAATGTGGGAATACAGTGTGCAAAATTGTTATAGATGGAGGTAGTTCCATGAATATGATTGCCAAATCAGCTATAGCTAGATTGAATCTGAAAAGTGAACCACATCCTCATCCATATCGTGTAACATGGGTAGACAACGCTACACTTCCTGTTAATGAAAGATGTTTGGTTCCTATGTCGATGGGTGATTATTCTAATCATATTTGGTGTGATGTGCTACCCATGGATGTGGCTTATATTCTTCTTAGTTGACCATGGCTATATGACTTAAAAGTAATTCATTATAGGCAACCTAACACCTATATTATTAAGCATAATGGAAAATCTATCCTTTTGAAGTCTGCTAAACCTAAAGAAAGCGATAGATCCCACAAAGAGTCCCCAGTTGATTCATCTGAAAAATGACCTTTGCATATTCTAACAAGAAAACAATTTGAAAGAGAATGACAAAATTCAGGACTCATTCTAGCTATAGTAACCAAAGAGGAAACAAATACTATTCTTTATGAGACTAATGTAGCATTATCTGAAATCCAAACATTAATAAAAGAATACAAAGATATGATTCCAGATAAATTACCAAATGAGCTTCCACCTATGAGAGATATTCAATACGCTATTCATCTTATATCAGGATCTCAATTACCAAATTTGTCTCATTTTCGTATGAATCCTAATGAGCATACTGAATTAAAAAGGCAGGTAACTAAACCGCTTGATAAGGGGTTTATTCGTGAAAGTCTTAGCTCATGTGTTGTATTAGCTCTATTAACCCCTAAAAAAGATAGATCTTGGAGAATATGTGTTGATAGTCATGCGATCAACAAAATTACCATAAAGTGTAGATCTCCTATACCAAGACTTGATGACATGTTAGATCTTTTGACTGTCACACAATGGTTCTCTAAGATAGATCTTAGAAGTGGATACCATCAAATTCGAATTAGAACAGGGGATGAATGGAAAACTACCTTTAAAACTCAAGATGGATTGTTTGAATGGTTGGTTATGCCTTTTGGACTATCAAATGCCCCGAGTACATTTATCAGAATGGATTGTTTGAATGGTTGATTCTTCCTCTTTCTTCTATTTTCTTCTTAACCCATCCTACATCAGTTGTGGTTCTATGATGTTGATGTGCTTAATAGACTACATTCTGAATTCTGCATTTGCAGAAGTTGATGTGCATTGACAAGAAATGTGTTGAGACAAAGACAACTTACTTTAAGAAGTTATGTTGATGAGTCTTGACTTTGTTGTTGAACTAACTTGTTAATAACTTGATATATCAGCTAGCTCTATGTATATGGATATACACCCACACACCCACGTATGCATGTATATGGGGTATACTAGCTAAAACTGGGGTCTGCTTGATGAGAAAATTTAAATCTAGCCATAGGTTGCATTTAGAATCATTTATTCAGCTAGAGCACCAAATTTCATGAAACCAAATATGTGCATGGCCCATCTAAAAAAGATGCAAAATTAACATAATAAATTTGCCGATTTATACATTAATTTCACAGCTGTTAATTTAACATGTAAACCACCTACTATATGAATAAGTGATTCTAAAGTACTATAACATTATTATGCATATGTAAATGAATCTCTGAATTTTTCATAATTTTACATATGAAGATCTATATCTTTAAGAAGGTACAGCCCACCCAAGACTTGGATTGAAATAATATGTGTTACCATGATCAAACAATGATTTTAAACCATATGACCATTGGAATTTTCATTTCATTATGGACGCCAGCTCCATTTGCAGCCAATACACCCCAGGACGCTCCTATACATACACACACATGCATACAGATATATATATATATATATATATATATGTATGTATTTTGTGCTTTGAATAAACATGCTCACGTCTGTTGCCTATGATATGTGTATTTTGAAAATGGCATACCTTTTGTTGCTAGGTGAATCTTCGTTAAAAATGTTATGTCAAGTGTAGATTGGCACTGTGATATTATTTTCACATGTCGGGTTTGATTTTGTTTTTGAATAACATGTTTGGAGGTTGTTGATATGCTAAATAATCTTGATATATTGTTCTTGAAACAATGAATGAAGTGCCGAATCATAAAAATTCAGTCCTGAATGCGAAAAGGGTGAAGTTTTGAGGCAGCCAGAAAAACATTAACATTTTCTGCAAAAGCCATCTATCTTAGCAAAGAAAATTCTTTTTGTTTACCCGAACAGCTGAAACGTCTATGTTTTTTGCAGAAAACATCTACCTTTTCTTGGTCAAATGCAAGACCAATTCTTCTGCACAAAATCTAGTTTGCTGAGCTTTTTGCACAGATTTTTTTAAAGCTGATTTGATAAGGTAGCAAGCTACTTCAAGCACTACAAATAGAGCACAAACTCAAGGATCAAAGCATGGATTTGAATCGAGCTTCGAGTTTCTGTATTTATTTGAGCATATTTCAAGTGCTAAAATCAAAGTTCTTCTTCAACATTTTGTTGAAGCTTCCTCTGAGGACTGATTGGTTCTCATAACATCGTTATTGATTAACGAAACTTCTATGGTTGATTGTTTTGTAAGAATGTTTCTCTTCTATTATTAATTGCATCTGAGTTGATTACTTGAAAACACCTTGAGTCTTAACAAATCCAGAAGACAGAATTGTACCATTGTAAATACTTGTATGTTGAGTTGACTAATGAAACATAAGCTATGAAGCTTACAAATAGGAATAGGACAGGTTAAGCCAAACCATTATCTGTCTCCTTTCTCATTTTCTTCTCGTTAGTATTCATTTGTGGACTAAAAGTTGTCTCCGATTTTCATTCAGAGAAAAATATACAATCTCTTTCAAATTTTCAATATTATTCAACTCATCCCCTCTTTAAGTGTTTTTAGCCATTACAATGGGGCCAACATTCTATTTTGGCCCCACCAAAGATTGAAACCCAACGCCTTCTAAACATGAGCCAAAACTCTTGACCTCTCCTGAGCACATAGGTTTGCTAAACTAAAACCCACAAATTTCTTAACCCATCTAATAAACCTGACCAAGGTTATAATGAATCAAAAACTTAGTAAATCTTACTAACTCCTGGTTTAAAAAGAAGAAAAAAGAAAAAGTCAAAAGGCCTACTCCAAGTCAGGTGTCAATCTTTCAACAACGACATATCATCAAATCAACCAAACTCAATTAGGCAATGATCTAATTCTCAGGTTATTACACTACTCTTAATTTCCTACATTACAAGATCCCATAAAAAGACTATGAAAACACTCCTCATCAATGTAAAGATCATGGTGTAATACACACATTGAAAATGTTGAAGGTTAATAAGATTTCCGAAGCTTCTATAACCATAGAAAACCATGCATGGGAGATCAGTGTCTCTATTTTTGTGGATTCCATTCATTAGCTCTAACTAACCAATTTGAAGATAGATTAGCAAATCAATATGATCTACAGATGTGGGACATGAAGAAGCTTTTATAAATTAGGATTTATTTTGGTTAGGATTTTAGTTGGAAGTTATGTTATTTTAGGGATCTATGTAAGATAGTTTATTTGGATGATGTAATGAGATCCTTGTTTCTTAAAATTCTCTACTTCTCTCCTTCTTCTTCCTCTGCTTCTTCTTCTTTCTCCCATCTCTTGTTCTTATAATTCTTTCCCCCTTATTCCCTTCTCACCTATTTGAGAGGTTCCTTCTTCTTTCTTCTATCATCTTTTCTACTGATCCTCCACCTTCTCTGCCCTTTCTCCAACCTTGTTTCTCTCTCAATTCATCTCTGATTTCTCCCCTTTCTTCTCTTCTTACCCTATTGACAGGATCTTCCCTCTTCCTTCCAAAGTCTTCAACATTTATTGATTTAAACCATCCCAACCTACATCACATACAAGTTAGCATTGGGGTTGAAGATGTAACATAAGCTTTTGAGTTTTATAGAAAAATTACATTTCCTACAATCTTGGTGTAATTCTCATCAAAATGCTCTGAAAATCAAGTGACGATATCACATAAGCTTAGATTTGTCCATGTACATTGCTGAAAATGAGAAGTTTCATTAGCAGATGGAACGCATGGAGAGAACCAAGCATCTTTTTTTGTTTTGTAGTACCTCAAATCCTAGTTGTAAATAATTCAGATCCCACAGCTTTTTGCATCTCACTTGACAGAACCAAATAATCTAAGTTCATTGCAATCTTCATTCTTGTGATCAAAGAAATGTCTGGCATCATGACAAAGTTTTGTTCTGGGTAGACATAACAAGAACAAATGTGTGATTTCCCTGAAGACCACCAATTAGCCATTGGAATCGTGACATCTCATCTGATATAGTAGGAAGGATCACATAAAATATTGTCACCATAGATCAGGTGAAAATAATTTATTTTAGGCTTAAAAATAATTGCATTATAAAATCTCATTGATTAATGTCCATTTAGGCAAGATCTAAAGAATAAATTATTTTGGGATCAGAATGGACCAAATATTTTATGCCATTTGAAAGTTAATATGCATAGGTTAAATTGTCCAACTAAATGTGGACCAGAAAAGTCTTATTATATAATTTTTTTAATATTAACTGAAAAATAGAGGAAAACCTGATCAATGAATTAGATTTGTAAATCTGTCATTTTAAACTTCAAAAGAAGAATTTTTGCAACTGTTGTGAAAATTTCTCGGTGATCTTTTCCCCAGTATATATATTTGGCATATTCACAATATCTTAGAGAAAATATATTTCTATTTACAGATCACAAAAGGTGTGGGTATGCATACGATTGTTATGCAATATTTGACAATCTGAAAGCAGTGCAATATATCATGGTTATCAGAATGTCTTAATTATTAATTTTCCATCCATCCAAACTTTCCAGCAATAATTTTGCATGATCCACCAAATTATTGTTATTAGATAACCACAGATTTTTGTATTTACACAAAGAATATTTATGCTACTTGCTTTTGACATTTTGGGCTAAATGTATTTTTTGTCTTAAAAGATAACATTTACTCAGGACTCAATTGCTGTTCCCATTGTCTCCAAAATATCCCTAGAATCAATAACATTCCGTGACATGACATAACTTTTCTTTTTTGAATGAAAAGCCTTGCTAAGGCCTCCCCCCACTCAGGAATGGCGTCAAAAGGGTCACCTAAGGATCCATTGATAGAACAACGCGACTATATAAAATGTTTACAATTTGTCTAGGTGGAGAACCCCACTAGACCCACCATTTCATTCCGCTCTCCATCCCCACCTGAGCTAGAGCATGAGCTCCTCAGCTGCTCCTTCTCCTCTCATTAAAATATGGTGAAAACATATCATTTCACAAAGAAAATAGAGGGTTATAATTTCATCAATTACAGATTAAACATTAGATAACAGGGCTCCGTTCCCTCGGAGGGAGTTGATTAGCAGTAGGAAATCACTCTCCACAGCTACCTTTTGGTATTCCATCTCTCGAAGCCATCTATGCCCATAAGAATCACTCTCGCTTCCATCCAAAGACACATTGAGAGGCCATTTTCCAACCAGCTGCTAGAAGCCAAAAAGCTGGCATTCCGGTCCCTCAATATAGCCAAAACCCAGTTTTCCTACCTCTACACGCCCACTAGCATTGATATTTAGTTTCGGAAAACCCATTTCTAGCTTAGTCCAACAAACAGGACTCTCGTCCACATTCAGCTCCATCCCAGCAACCTGGCTCGCTGATTCAAACCGATGCAGATAGTATATGCACCAGCCGATGGTGCCATTCAATTTACTTTGATAATCCTCAAAAATACCAGAATTCCAAATAAATCAGATTCACCAGCACACAGTTATGAATAATATAAAGGAGGTCCAGTTCAAACCTTTAATGACATGCGATAGCAGTTCCATAAGGTTGAATTGAACCAGCAGGAATCCTTTCGAACTGAGACCCCACAAGCATGCTTCTCATTCTCCCACAGTTCCAAAAAAGATGCCAGTCATCTTCCCATGAGTCATTCTGTTTGCTTAAGTTGCCTTCGGGTTCAACAGAAATTCCCCTCCTGACGAGATTAGCTTCGGTTGGGAAGGCGATTGTAATCAGTCTCCAGTCAAACAGTTGTAATTTCTTTGTGGTTTTGGCTTTCCAATTGGTTTTGAGAATCACCAATCAGTCCTGGTCCAAAGCACTGAGATTTTCATTGTGTCTCTGCAGCTTCTCACCCATAGCTATTTGGTAAGCAGATTTAACACAGACCTGACCATTTGCTTCCATGTCCCAATATAACCTGTCATCTTCCATTGCCAGCGAAATATTTTTAATTCTCATCCACCCTTCCTCTCCCACCAGCACTTTGATTTCATCAGCCTTCCACATTCGGGATGTCTTATCTATAAATCTTTCCACCTTCGCCTGTCCACGGACGCACTAGGGAAGGGAACCTACAAATTCCAGACTGTTTAGTGCCCACTTATCACCAAACAAGTTGATACTTTTGTCATTGCCTACTGCCCATTTACATCCACTCAGGAGCAGATCACATGTTTGTGAGATGCACTTCTAAGTAAAAGAACAGCCACTCCTGATTCTGTTAGTCCAAAACAAACCGTCAGAAAAGTATCGAGTTTCGAGTACCTTGGAGCATAGCCTCCTTCACAACCAAAGCTCTATTAAAAGCTAATAAGTCCAAAAATCCAAGTCCGCCCCTACTTTGGATGTGCATAATTTTGACCACGCAGCCCAACTAATTTTCTTCTTTCTTTCCTTCTCCCCCACCAGAAACAAGTGATCAACGCATTTACCTCATTGCAAGATTTTTAAGGAAGCAAGAACAAATTCATAGTGCATGTAGGGATGGCCTACACAACAGCTTTGATTAGTGTTTCTTTTGCCTCCACTGGAAATCATTCTGTTTCCTTCAAATCCTTTCCTTTAGGCTATGTAACATCCACACCTTCTGTTTTCCTACCCGGACCAAGAGCCCCAAATATATAGAAAAGTCTTTTCCAGTTGAGCCAAACCAACCTTCGACCTATTTTCTGACATCTGGCCTTGTGTTTCTGCTGAAACATATGCCCGTTTTACTTGGGTTCACTACTTGCCCAGATTCTCATTCATACTGTATTAGCATCCTCAAAATGGTCTCCACCTCTTCATTTCTAGCCTTTAAGAATGGCAATATGTCATCTGCAAGGAAAAGGTGTGAGAGAGAAGAGCCTTCTCTGCTCATCTTCAACCCTAAAAACTTCTCTTCCTCTATTGCCTTTTAAATTCACAAAGAATAGGTAGGTTGCTAGAGGATCACTCCCCTTTAACCTCCTTGTCGATTTATAGGGTCAGTGAGGGTGCCGTTGAAGGCTACTCTGTATGAGACAGAAGATATACAGTGCCATATGTCATACCCAACAAATTCATTTTCTGTCAAAACTCATCCTCTCCATGATTTTAAGAAGGAAATTTCATTTCATGCGATCATAAGCTTTGGACATGTCAAGTTTGAGCACAATATCCACTTGTGTTCCACGATTCCTTTCCCTGAGGATGTGTATTTCTTCGCAAGCAATAAGCATATTATCTGTAATCAATCTTCTTGAAACAAACACAACTTTTTCCTTTGAGATAATCTCATTTAAACGTCCCTTAAGCCTTTTAGTTATCGCCTTTGATATGATTTAGTAAAAGACATTACAAAGGCTAATGGAGTGAAAATCCATCAAACATCTTGCATTATTTCTCTTCGGGATCAGTACCACGGTCGTTTTAGTTATTTCCTTCAAAAAAAACTAGGCTAGATGCCATCCCAATCGCTATCCAAAAACTATTTAAATGGTGCCATCACACCATCACCCACCGCTACCCAATACCTCTGAAACAACCTTGTAGCTACAACATCCGGCCCTGGGGTTTTCAATTGATGCATGTTAAATCAATTGATGCATTTCTTTGACAGCTAGCCAAACTTCGTTCCCTTCGAAATTTCTAGTAAAGGACTAGTTGTCTTCTCTTGAAATCCAAGTGTCAACTTGCTAAACCACCCTTGAAGCCATTGTATTCTGCCTTCCTGATGTATAATAATGTCTCAATACAGCCTATTCTCTTCCTCTTTCCTTGCCAGCAGAATATTTTTAATTCTCATCCACCTCCTCTCCCACCAAGCCTTTGATTTCATTACATGTTCTAGACATCTTATCTATGAACCTTTCCACCTTCACCTCTCCACAGACACTCTGGGGAAGGGGACGTACAAATTCCAAACTATCTAGTGCCCAGTTATCTTCAAAAAAAATTGGTACTTTTGTTGTTGCCTACTACCCATTTACATCCCTTCTTGAGCAAATCGCATGTTTGTTAGATCCCATCTCCCTTGATCCTTCCTATTAGTTCTTTCCCATAACCTTCAGTCTAAACCTCCATATCATCATCACTGACCTGTAGCGTAATGTCCATCAAACTTGTCTTCAACGATCCCTTAATTTCTCCTGGATGCCCATCCACCCCCTACTCTTTGTTCCCAGCCCATTATGTCATATCCATTCCCCTAGTACACACCTTCTCCTCCCTTCTCTCCCGTAACTATCCCTTAAAATATTGTTCTACCCCTTTAATTCACCTCTTGATATCCGTCTTTTGTTCTAAGCCTCCTCCTAGAGGTTCGAGTTCTACTGGCCCATGCATTGAACACCTTCTGCACGATCCTCCAATGCTAGCTCTCCCCTCCCCAAATCACTTTGGAAGCCCTTATTCTTCTCTAACTCAACCCTAGCATTTTTTGAAATCTTTGTAAGAGTTTTCCTTCCCCTTTCCATCTTCCCCTTAGCTTCCTTGTTGCAATTGATTTCCTCCTTTTACATCTGCACTCCGCCTACATTTCTCTCTCTATGACCATCATGTGCCATGTTGTCTCCTCCAGCCCTGCCAAATACTTCCATCGTTCCACCTTTTTGTTTTCTTTTGCACTGACTCTTAACCCCATAGGCTTAAAGCCAGTTCCCATATGGCTTCCATACAACATTTTTTCTTTCGATTTTTGTGGCTGGTCTCTATCTAGGTCCAAGCATTCCCTAAAAACATGTCCTATTCTTCTGCATTTGTAACAAAATATGAGAAGCTTATCAATCTGAAACCCTAACCATCCTTTTCTCTGGTCCCCTCCCAGAATGAAAATTCCCCTCCTTAGGGGCTGTCTGACATCCACCAGTACTTTGAGCCTCAATTGTTGATCTGGTGTCGCAACCTTTAGGCATTCTTCAAAGGATTTTCCAACAAGGCCTCTTAGTGCCTTCTTCTTGCCAAAATGTCATGGACTTAGATCTAAATGGGGGTCTTATAGATCACCACCTCCTCCGCTCTTTTGGGGTTGTGATCACCTCAAGCAGTACGAAGTGGTGGACAAAAAGCCACAATCGTCCCCTCATGAACCCCTGTGGATCCACTAAGGCCTTGAAGGTGATCAAATACAAGTTCTTGTCCATTTTTGCAAACTAAAGTCCCCCCAGGTCTTCCATAGCTTCAACATGGTGGCTTTGAATATTTCCCTATTGTAAGCCTTAGTCACCCAGATTGTACATAACAAAGCTGATCTCCCTTCTTGATCAATCATCTCGCAGAATCCCCTCATCGACCTCTAGAGTTTTGCATTTTGTCAACAAAGAGCTCTGCTACTTCAATCGACATCTTGGAGCCGCACAAATAGTAGGCAAGAAAACCAAAGAGACAAAGGGTGTGTTTGGTACTGAATAAAACTTTTGATGAAAAGTTTTGGAGAGTAAAAGATATCAAATTATGCGATATGATAAGTATAATGATGAATAGTAAAGAGGATATAGTTAAAATAAATAGATTAGTTGTGTAGATAGTTGTGTAGAAATGATTGAAAAGTATGGTAATTGTATAGGAAAATGTGAAAAAACGATTAAAAAATGTGATAGTTATGGAGAAGGAAAAGTTTTAGATTGAAAAGTTTTAACTTGACATTGTCTATCAATTGCCAAACTCGCCCAAAACCACCCTTTTCTCAGAAGAAAGAACGTTTGTTTCTCCTGTCTTAACCTACGATTGCTTGCCTTCTTGGGACTAACCAAGCAAAATACTTAGCTAGGGTTTTGTTGCCAGATGAAAAGAGAGGTCGATCTTTTAAGATCGGAGAATTGAGTGCAAATAACTATGACATATCTCATAACAAAAAGGACATGTGGGTGTCATTTGATTTGCAAGATAGGCAAAAATTGTTTTATAGATTAGTAGTGTCATATTTGACAAACAAGTCACCACTCGGATAAATCAAAAATTTCATGTAAGTTGCACCAAAGGGGGCGACCCATCCAAAATTAATGTGGCCTTTCTCATTATATTCAGGTTAGCAGGCATGAAAATTAACTTTTCATTGTTGTCATCATTTCGTTGCATAGCCTGTTTGTTGCAAGTGCTACTTAAGAGCTACAGTGAATATGATTTTGGCTGTCACAACATTTTTTGCACACTAATCGAGCCTTTTTAGCCTTCAACAGTGCTAGCAATATATGCCCACAGAACCGCTTCTCCATGAGCATTAATCCACCAGCCAAAACGCTAAAGTGCCCATGTGCCCAATCGAAGCCTAGACATCTTGCTACTTTTAAGGTCAGCAATAATTTAGAAAGAGTATTCAAGAAATGCTATACTAGCCTGAAATCGCGTGAGCTCAGATCCTGGATGCATATTTTTGAATAAGCTCAAGATACGCTTGACACTGCTTGGAGCCTTAAAATCAGCGTCCAATCCACCTTCCAGTGACAAAGGCGGAGTAAGAAGTGCCTTCCCATTAGATCCTCTTCCCATCTAGAACCTGCAAAGTGAGCGCATGAAGCATGAAAAATCGCTAATATGGACCATAAATCAAAAACTACTTAAGTACTAAGATGTTACTTTCATAAGACCCATAGTTGTACATGCATGCTTAAGTGCATGTCACTATTCATAAAAAGCATTAAATGTTTAATTTTGTTACTAAATACAAACCATTTAGAATAATTCTTGATTACAGTTGCAATAAAAAAATTTGACGATTTGGATCCTTTTGCATCACTTGGACGTGGCTCCGACTTGAAGGGTGAGGGAAAAAGTGCATGAAGATATGTTGTGCCGAATGCTTATGATGCTTCTACCTTTGGAATGTAATGTTAGCCCAATGCGTGAAGAAAACCTATGCACGTAAACTTCGCTACTATCATATTGTGTTTTTAAGACAACATGCCTTTTGGAGCATAGAGAGTTGGTTCTGATCAATCTATCCAACGAACTACAGGGGCATCATGGGCTAAATTTGTAAATATACCCTCGCTAACTCAATTGGAACTTGTATGCCAATGTTTATAAATAGTTTCATTTTTTAAATTCCTTCTACGGTTTTCATTTCAACAGTAGTTCACACCATTTTTTTTACAGATATCAAATTCCTCAAAACTGCTGCTAACAACATGGAATCTCTCATGGCCATTGATGATTTTTAATTATTTTCAGCAGAAAGCTGCATGAAATCAGATTGGTAAGTTACCCAAGTCAGAGGAATCTTATCAAGCTTGACTAGCTAGTTCACGCTTGAGAGAAATCATTTTAACATTGAATTTCATACTATAATTTCTAATATTTTAAAATTATTAGGCGAAAGAAAGAAAGAGAGAAATGATTCGGGAAAAAGGATGATGAATTAGGGGAAAGAGTAATAAGAACAAAAACAAAAAACAAAAACCCTGGTACAATTAAATTTGTCAACTACTAATAGAAATTTCAACTCATACTATCTTGATTATAAAACAAATCGAGGGCTGAAATGAAACCCCAACTTCACTACTGCGTATTAAACCCCGAATAGAATAATGAAAATACTCAGCTAAGACATCCATCAAAGTTAATATACATGTTTCGATCATGTGATTCATGTGTTAACTCTTCAATAAAGCAATTGCTATAAAAAAAAATCTTCAATAAAGCAATTGAATATATAAAATGATGCGGGTCAAGAAATAAAACAATTTCATTACTAACATAATTTTAATAGCTCTGGTTTCATCCGATTGCATTTTTTGATATTTTTATCTAACGGGAATCCGCTCTTCCATGTAACCATATTCCACACCTTTAATATGTACATGATATGAAAAATCATTTTAATTTGATTTATATATAATTCACAGAAAATGCAAATGCATGAGGTTGCTCAAAATCATACTTTTTAGCATGATAGATTATAAAAATTTTCAATCAAGTTGATTTTTATATTTAGACTAAATAAATATTTTAAATACAAAGAATGGTTTTAGATATAAATAAAAATATCAAAAAACGCATAGCCAAAGGGACTATGCGGCAGAACCGTAACCACAAAAGTATTACCCTATATTTTTAACGGTCCCATGTAACCCCTAAGTTTTAAGTTATCGATGATTGATTTAAAATCTAATCCATTCCTTGTATTTAATATCACTTATCTATGATGCCAAGTTTGATTCAAATCAAGTATGCGCATAAGCCACATTTGCACAACAATATATATCTTTATGTGTCAAGTATAAAAAATGCTTAGATCCTTTTACACATAAATTAGAATGTAATAATACATTATAGAACCATTTATCCACATAATATTAATATTTTAGATCGTTTGGATGTTGAAAAAACCATTTTAAAAATGATACTTAGCATTGAACTATTTTATTATGTTAATTTTATACTTTTATAGATGAAACTCATATAAAGTGAAATTAAAAAAAATTAAAAGTATTTCTAATAAACTATAAATGATGTTAAATATAATAGATGAAGCAGATTTCCATTAACTATCAAAATTTTAAAAATGGAAGGACTTATATAGAAAAAAAATTTCATAGAAGCAAGACCAATTTTAAATTAACAAATATTTTTATTTCTAAATTTGGTTTTTATTACTAATAGGATTACAAATATATATATATAGTAATAAAAGCAGAAATATATTGCATCAAGCTAAAAAGATATATACAAAAAGCATATCCCAAACATGCCTTCATCAATGCTCCAACTAATTCCAAAAAGAAAACTTCACAAGTCTATATAAAAAAATAGAAATTTGTACTAGTTACAAAGAAATTATACTAATTTTACAGAATTATTTTGTTTAAATACAAAAAGAAAAGATCAAATATGAACTTTCAAAAGAAAATTTAGAATTAGATGTAAGTATACATTTAAAGTCATTGCTTTAACTACAAACATATAAGAATGTCCCTTCATTTTTTGAGAGTTGTGAATGTACTTAATTGTAATATCAATTGTCACATTGTACAAAATACCAATAAAAAATACAGAAATGAAAAAAAAATGTTTACCACTTGTAGAAACTCGCTAGCCCCTTAACCTGGAAAAACCAATCAAATTTCTTTTTTCTAATGAAATAAAATTTCTTTTTTTCCTTTGTTAATCAAATAAGAAGTATCGGAAATTCTCTCCAAATTGATTTTTAGGACAGTTTCAAAAGCGCATACCCTTACTACACTTCCAATTTCATTTTAAATCTATAACTACTTAAATGTAAAAGAATTACCATTTTCACCTGAAGAATGATTATTGTCATAAAAAGCTGCAGTATTTCTTATTACCTGTGTAATTGATGCACAACATGTTTAATGGAAAGAAACAGATTTGATATTTCTATTTTTTTATGCTGATATTTCTATTTTTATTTGACATGCTGTCAAATGTGCTTGAGTAAGGAGATGTATCTCTCTCCGAAGTAATTTTTCGGCACATATTAATATTATCAGCAACCAAATCGACGATTGGACTCTTCAATCATCTGGTCTCAAACCGGCTAACTAGGTAATCAAAATTGATTTACTGTAATGTCAATAACATGTAATCATGAAAAAAAATTCTGATTCTGTATCAAAAAATTTTAAATTGAAATTTGTATAATTAAAAAATTAATAATTTTAGCAGCCATATACACATGTACAAGAACATGCGACAACAAGAAAAAAATTGAACATAATATGTAAGTCAAAAAAATTTTAATGGCCAACTCAAAATAATTTTAAAAGCAAAATAATATGGATTAGAAAAAAATCGTAGAAATCTACAGAGCAACAAATCTTACAGAGAAAGAGGATTTTTGGGTTTCGCAGGCAAATGAACAGTAGCGTGCATTTACTCGCAAATAACTGACAAATGCAGAGCCATGAAATTCCAATAAAACTATAGAAGAGGTGGGAAAAACGTACGCAGAAGGCGATTTTCTTTCAAATTCGCAGCGCTACGCATTAAATGCTGCTAGTCCAGCTTATAAGGAGCTTCGAATGCCAACAGACCTGCCTCATTTTGGATGCGGAAAAACTCAGAACCGAAGGCTTCTCTCGGAACAAAAGCGAATCTGCGGGATGAATGAGAAGAATAAAGCCAGGATGAAAAATCCCTAGACGGTAGGACGATTATTGTACGACTGCAACAGTTCGGTGAGAGCTGTTTCTGGGGAGAGCAAGGACCAAAACAGAGGCTTCTCACTGCCCGATGGCAGCGGGTTTTCGTCTTTCTATAATTATTCGGTCGATTTCATGGTCGCCATTCGTGGAAGCGACGGATTGCGTTGCGTAGGAAGACACCAAGCTTTCTGTTTTTACTCCGATTTCCCTTGCGTAGGAGGTGGTCAAACGTGACTCATGGCGCCCCCCGCCCATGTGCGCTGCCGGAATCAATGAATTCACGGCAGGGATTGGGCTGCGTAACACGGGCTCCTTGGCCGGCAACTCGTTTTTCCCGCCGATTTGTCTTGTAAAACCGGATCTTAGTCTGCAGACAGCCGGTCCTGTTCAGCCGGCGTTATTGTATTAACAGAATGCTTCTATCAAATTTCTTTTCCATGAATCCCCTCTGTTTTTAATATTTAGATTGTTGAAAATTTAAGTAGTTAGATGAAAAATTCATTTCATCTATTATCTTTAGTATTAAATCATTTCTGCTTACATTACAATTTTTTCTTTCCATTTTGTCCACTTTAGCTTATGATCTAAGAGAAAAAAACACTTTATTTTGCCTACAACAAAAGCCAAAACAAGTAAATGTAATCTTAAATTATCTAATGCAATTACTAACAAGTTAAAATGGCATAATTTACATGGATTTCAACTCAAAATGCATGAAATGTAGAAGTGATAAAAACTAATGCAAAACCTATATAAATTCATATGATTCTCTTGAACTAGCATAGAAACTAAGTGTAAAATGAGCAATGATAACTCTAATGGTATGGAGTTGTCACATTTCCAAACTTAAACGTTGCTAGTCCTTGAATAATACATAGAAACACAAATGCAACTAACACACGTAAAATCAAACTTGTATTTAATTTTTAGCAATACAATCATATTTGTCAGCTTCACAATGCAAAAAATAACTTTAAATTAAAATAACTTATGAAACTGTGATAAACTCAAGCCAAGACGTGCATTTTGAATACAAAAACTAAGCTACATGCAAATGTGAGACACAAGTAGTTAAAAGATATAGTTCAACCTTATTAACCATTCTCCCGATTAAAAGGTCTTTTTAGGACAAGTATAATATAGATGAATATGCTCAAAGTAAATCTATTATCTCAAGAAAAGTAGCATTAATCTATCTATTCTACTTGGTCTAGACTTACAAAAATTGCACAATAGCTCCCTCAAACTTATTGTTTTAACTCTCTTCACCATTTTTCAAAGTATTTGGAGAGTTTTCATTTTTCATTTTACCTTTTTCATTCTTTTTTTTTTTTTTGTTTTTTGCTTTTGGCCAACAGTAAGCTTTTGAAGCCATAAAAAAATTACAATAAGAAGACCTTGAAACAGAAGTATATTAAAAGCAAAGAAAGAAAAGTAAAGATTATGTATAATATGTACAAATTCACAAAAGACAAATGAAATTTTCGGGTACTATGTTTAAAGCATCAATCCCTAGCAACGATGCTAAAAACTTAACGAGCTGCATGTATGTTAAATTAAAATGCTCTTTTTAACGCAAGTATACTTGCTTAAACTCTTCTCACTATTTTTCAGGGGTATCTGGGGAGTTCCCTCCCAAACTTTTTGCTTTAACTCTCCTTACCATTTTAAAGCACAGGATTAAAATGAGCATATACATAGGCTTAAAATAGAGAACAAAGATTGTAAAAAGATATGGCAATAAGGCATAATTAGACATAAGCATTCATATTACATAAAAATTGTCTTAATCATCTCATTCGAACATGTTAAAATATGAACTATGTAATTCAACTACTTAGTCAATCATATCCTTCATATGTCACTTGAAATCATTAAAATTTAACACATTATAGCTCAATAAATGCATAATCATGGCTTAAAATTTTTCAAATTTTCGTGAATTTAGTTTCAATTTAAAATTTTCTTAAATATTACAATTATTCATCAAGATAGATTGCAACTAATAGATTATCACAAGCAAGATTTCAAATATAATACAATCTTAAACACATATAATCTAGCTACCTAAATGAATGCATAAATGGAAGCAACGAGACAGGAAAATACCCCCCTCCCCCCCCCCCCCCCCCCCCCAACTTGAGGAATGCATTATCCTCAATGCACGGAAACTAAGAAAAAAAAAAGTAGATGCAAATGACAATGATATGTAGATGCAAATGGCAAATAAATGAAATAAAAAAAAATAGAAGTAAGGAACTAGTGACTCCCCTAGTTGTTAGAATGGAAAGAGTGTTCATTGTCTCCGTTGCTTTCTTCTCCTTCTTCTTTCTCTGCTAGCCGAAAATGTGAATGGGGCCACACTTGTAATACCTAGTATATAATGATAGATGAAGCGTCCAACATTGAATAATTTGCCATAAAAGATAATGTATAACAAGATGGCTCGATTGAGAGTAACGTGGCAAACATGAAGAAAGATGCAATTGAGCTGGACAAATTTAAAGGGTCACTACAAGCTTAAATGCCTATAACTCTACACCCCATATTATAAGCTCAACATACACTCTTCTCAGGTAATCCAACTCAAGTTTCAAGCCGCATCATTGATACTATAATTGCAGTCAACAAATTTTTCTTCTACTTATTTAAACTTTTGCCACAATAAAATAATGGAGCAGCTCAAATAAAAAAGTTACCTACTAGCAGCATATCTACGTGCCCGCAAATACATGCAAAATGCAAACCACCCACTTGTATATCTTTTAGTCAAATTAATAAAATGGACAATTTACTAAAAATAAAAAAAAATAGTGTAGAAATTCAATGGCCTCAAAATATGCAAAAATTGAGGATTTTGACATTGAAATTGAGCTCAACGAGGCTTGCCTCAATTCCCATGTGGACAAGCTCAAAAAATACTTTTTGTTGATATATTGTGGCTCTCATAACTCCTCTCGAATCAAAAGTTATAGTTTGTTAAAATTGACATGTTTTTTCTCCTTTTTCCTTTTTTCTATCTATTTTTTTTTTTTACCAATGGCTGCGGTGCCCAATGTGGTGGTTGTGGCCACAATGCTGTTGGTCACAAGCTAGTTGCATGAATTTTTTTCTATTTTTGGTACCGATGATCATGGCCCCAACTTGGTGGTTAAGACTTTGACATTGCTGGCTTCAATGGTGGTTACACTTGATTTTTTTTTTTTTTTTTTTTTGCAACTTGGTGGCCATGGCTCTGACGGCCCTGACACCAATGATGGCTTGAATTTGTTTTTTAAAGTTGTGGAGGCCACGACGCCCAATATGGTGGTCGCGGCCACCATGCTTCTGATAGCTTTCTTACGTGACATCTTTTTTCGAGGAAATTTTAGTGTTGAGGTCTAAGAATTAAGCCATGGCCCCATGAGAATTGCATTTTCATCTCTTAAATGATGCTAGTAAGCTTGAAAACCTTTGATATCATTAATTGAAAACTTCGAAGTGAATTAAAATTCTCCATCTTTGAGTATATTGATCTTTTTCTTCCTGCATTGATAGAATTATCATATTGAATTCCATTGAACCAACTTGAAAAATGTGAGCATTCTTTGCATTTATTGGAACTTCAAAGTAGATCAAGGTTTTCAATTATGAGCATGCAGATCTTATTCTTCATAACTTGAGAGTAAATGACCTTTTAAATTAATGATGGCCTGAACACGAATTCTCCTACATATGTAATCTCTCAAAAATACAGTCCTCATTAGTATATTCTGCCAAAATGTCAAGCATTAATAAATAATGGTTCTACTATTCATCAAATGAAAATTAAAGGAGTTGAAACTTGATTGTTGCTAGACTTGTACCCTGATTGAAACCATGCTTGAGCTAACATTTCTTTGGAGAATCAATAAGGCTTGGATTCTTACATTTTATCGATTAAACTGCAACTTGAACTACACCCCACTAAATTTAACATGTTGAAATTGATTTTAACCAATTGAAGAGAAAACGACCTCTGAGTTCATTTATACTATAAAAATCCACAACATGCTCCAACTTTGCTTCTCCATGGCCCTACATAATTCTATAGCTGCTCTATTCTTCTCAAAAAAAGAGAACAAGATGATTACTTGATAAAATTAACTTCTTGAGTCATGTTGAGTTGCACTTTAAAGATCACAATATATATTCATAAAGAATTGACTATGTAACAATGTTGTTAAAACCGGACCGAACCGACCAGTCGAACAGGTTCGACCGGGAACCGGGCATGCATCCGGTTCGATCTCATACGGTTCAGTCTGATAGTATTAAACCGCATGAATAGTTGAACCTCCGGTTCAACCAAAAAACGCAGTTGAACCGGTTAGACCGGTTCGCGAATAAAAGGAAACATGCTCATAAGGATACATTGGATCCAGTCGTGACAAGCAGCGGCGGCAGCAGCACCGGCAATGGGACTTTCAGATTCGCGGCAGCCATTAAAACCCATCATGCTGCCACTGCAATATGCCGCTGGACGCCTGGAAGGGGGTGCCGGAAGAATGCTGTTGGCGCCGATGCGGCGGGGGGCAAACCCATTGGGAGAGAACACTAGCAAGAGAGGACGCCGATAAAGGGCTTTAATGATGCTACTATCGGGGGCAGCGGCTGGTCGTCAGGGCATTGACGAGGCAGTGGTTAGCCGTCGGGATTAGGTGGCGGCACCGGCGATCTGGTTTCCAGCAACGGCCACACCAAATCCATCTGGTTTCAGGCACCAGGTTTCCACCCGAGTCCCAAATTGGCAGCAAAGCACTTTCCTTTCCCCATTTTTACGATCGTCTTCTTGGTCTGGTCCATCTGCTCGGTGTGTGCGACTGCTGTCTTCCTCGTCGCCAGAGACCAGCAGTGCATTCGACCAAGATCTGGTTCAATCTCATCTTCCTCAAGGCATCAGCAGTGCGTGCAGTCTTCCTCTGTTCCGCATCTTGTCTTCTG
>JAXCLR010000001.1:30231557-30255543 GCA_035584095.1 Annona squamosa
ACCAATATGTTAATTAAAAATAATTAAATATTTATAACATCATAAATATGTCATGCTGACGTCACCGGTTCAAACCGATTTGCTTAACCAGTCAAACGGTTTAAACCAGACCAGTTCCTTTACCGGTTCGATCACTGGTTCGGTTTTGATAACATTGCTATGTAAGGAATCAAATTGTCCTTCGCATGGTAATTTTCAAAAATAGTGATCTTGCCTTAGTTCCCTTACTTCAAGACACAAATGATAAATCTTTTAACCATGTATTGGATCAAAAATCAAAAAGTGTAATGAGTTGTCTCCCATTTAGCACTAAGATTAGCCTTCTCAGTCCAATGTTCATATGATGATCAACTAATTCCTGCTCGATTGAACTTCCTTCCATGTGGGTTATGCATTGGAAGTTCAGAACTCTTCTTAACCTCCTCAAATAGATCAATTAGTCTCTTTTCTTAGATTTCATAGAGACTATCGAAGAGTACTTCAAGGTCTTGTAGAAATGATGGTTTCAATGACTGGTTCTCTAACAATGCCCATTGATTGATCAAGTCATGCTGCTTTTGGATTTTGGAAAGACATATTAGAGGCATGTTGATATGACAGTTTTCAACTTTCTCTGCTACATCAACCTTTTTTTCTTCATCGATCTCCTCTTCGATGTCCTTGCTTTCCATTGGTGCAGCTAATTGTTCAAACACGAATTGAGGTGCAAGTTGCTCCATCACATTAGCTGATATGTCTTCGTTAATGCAAGAAGTGACTTCACTGCCCTTATTCAACACGTGTTCTTCTGAATCATCTTTAATGTTAATGGAAGAAGATTCTTGATGCCTACTTTGGATTGCGATAGCTAATTGCTCTACCTGCTTTTGCATTTTCTTGATAAACTTCATTTAACTCTTCATGATTACATGAACATGTCCTCTAAAGATGACCTGCTATTAGGTGGTGATGGTTCTCTTGCTTGATATGCTTGAAATACTATCAGTATCATATTTTCTAGTGGCAGGTCCCCATGGTTGTCTCATGTAACATTTGAATGATCAAGATAGCCCATGGACGCTAGTAATAAACACATTGGATTGACAAATGTCCCTTGCCTCTTCACAAATCACAATAAGTTGAACAAAAAATGTTCATGTCTCGTATTTGATTGTCTAACTTAAAAATTGAGCTAGAGGTGTCCATGTATTGTTAAATTAATAGATACCCAATGTGTTTGGTGTTGAAAATTCTGCATTTAACCAATGTAAGCATTTGAAGTCATTGAAAATTACATTAAAAAAGACCCTAAAATAGAAGTACATCAAAAGAAAGGAAAGAAAAACAAAAACTATATAAAATATATATAAATTCATAAAAGAAAAATGCAATTTTTGGTTACTACATTTATATGATACCCGACCCAAGTAGGACCCTTACATATACATTAGGCATGTATATGTGATTTATGCATGATTCAATTAATTAATTGATTGATTTTAATGTTATTGATTAAGAAAGATGATTAAATTAATCACCATAGCTCAAGGTGGGTAGGTCTAATGAGGTTAGAAAATGTGAATATATTATGGATAATTATCTCATATATTATAATTTAATTAATAGAGATTATGTTGATAATTATGGAATTTATGAGATAAATGTTGGAAAATTCATAACTTGACGCCTACAAAGCAGAATGAGGTAAAATTTGAAAGATAAGAACATGATGATATGCCCAACCTTATGAATAGAATAGATTATAAAAATTATGATGATATTAGGGTAATAATTATTTATTTTTATCTAAATCCAAAAGACAATTTCAAATAGTCATAACTTATGCTAGAAAGGTCATTTTGGAATAAAATTTGTTATGAACGGTTAAAATGATATGATGAATCTTATGGATGAGTTTGATTAAGCTAATTATTATAGAAAATTGCTTAATCACATAAGGACAAAAGCGGTTGACTTTTGTTTATGAAAAGTGACATGTCATTAATGAATCAAAAATAACAAGTGACACATGTCAACACGAGATTCATCGAGCAAGATTTCAAGTTAACTAATTAAATAAAAAATTAATTTTTGAAAGGTACATGGGACACGTGTCATTGTAGGGTTCACTTGGAATTCATTTAATTAATGAAAAATCAACCTCTTAAATGAGGTAATTAAGGGATAAGAAGAGATGACATGAGGAGGAATTTTTGGGAGCATTTTGCATTTTCAAAAATTCAGAAAAATCTTTGAATTATCAATGTGCTTAATGGCATGAGTGTAGGCTAGGTTGTATAGCCATAAATGGCTAAGAAGAGTTGGCATACAAGGAACGCCCAAGGGGCTTCCTTGAGTTGATTTTTTTATTTTTTAAATGCCAAAATTACATGTAATTAGCCTAATGATTAGGTACATAAATGACCTTAATTTGGACAGGTTTTTAATGGCAAATATTGCCAAAATCCATGCCACATGGAACATCCAAATAGTGGATAGTAAGGTGAGCCACTTTTGAGCAGATTTTTATATTTTAAAAATATGATAAATATGCATTTTACTAAGGTGAGAAGGGATAAGTATCCATTAATTACCCTCAAAATGAGGTGGAAAAGGGGGATAAATTTTTGTTTAAATGGAAGGAGAGAGAAGAGGCCAAGGGACGTCCATTTTTTGGATGGTTTAGAGAGAGAGAAAAATCTCTCGAAGGGGCAATAGCTAGACGTGCCAAGGAGGAAGGAAAAGAAAACGAAAAAGAAAAAGAAGAAAAAAAGATAAGAAAGAGAGGAGAAGAAAGAGAAGAGATCCAAGCTTGACAAGTTGGAAAGAGAAGACACCACTTCAAGTAAGTATTGAATCAAGTTTGATTTATTAATTTCTAAGTTTTTCAACTTCAATCATGGGTCATAAATTTAATCCATAAAAAACCTTAAATGATAAATTATGAAACTCTTAATTAAGGTACTAAATGACAACTGAATGAAAGCAAGAGATTCAAGGATTCAAGGAAGATAAAGATGAGGTTAGGGTTGATTTTAACCCATAAACCTAAATGTTTCATAATTCCTCATTTATGTTGCTGTTTTCACCATGAATCATGTTTCGATTATAAATTATGTTTCCATGATTTATATATGTTGGATTGGGCATGATTTAAGTATCTTAGAAAGGTAAAACCTAAAGTTGACAACATTATGGAAATTTCACTCTTTTCAAATGAATATAGGGCATGAATTAAACCAACTAATGTGTGGTTGATTTAAAGGATAAAATATCCTAAATTTAAGGCACATGGGACATCCAACATGGGGGTGAAAAGATATGCATAAATCTGAATTTTTATGGACCCATGATGTGAATGTCCAAAGGGTATCCAAACGTGCGTGGAAAGTTGTTGATTTGGAGCAACTAATTTATGGACTTTGAATATGTGAAATTACTCTAAATTTGGGATAACAAAATTATGATTAAGGGCTGGAATTAAAGGTTTAAAAACCTTTTTTGAAACACATGTCAAAAGGGATGTCGAAAGTGGGAGAGAATGGTGTCAAAGTTACTGTTTTGGAACCATATGATTAAGGGATTTTAATCTTATGACAATACCCTAAATTATGTGCTAATTAAGTGGTTCAATTAAGCCACAAGGGAGGATAGGTTGTTGTTTTGAAAAAAGATTAAGAAACACATAACATATATGTAGTAAGATGGGTGCACATAAAGGTGTATGTATGGCTAAGAGGAGAAATAACTTATGTGATTTGCTAAAATGCAAAAATGAATGAAAATATGATAAAATGGGTGATTAAGGTATTGTTTTAATGATATGTTGAAATTTCAAATTTTGAGATTGATATGTGAGGCCTAGACTATTAAATATGTGCCTAAAGTAAACACGCATGTGAAAAATGTGAAAAATAGATATTAAATGACAAATGGGAAGCAATGAGCTTCCATATGTTGTATAAATGAAAGATTATTATATGTTTAGAAGTTTACCCTATATAAGTGTATTAAAAATGAAAGGAATGAATAGATAAGATGATGTATAAGCTAGGTTGATGTGAATGAATACCCGATTTGAAAGACAAGTGGGTTAAATTAGTTTAACATATGTCCAAATGGATTTATATAGGTTGAAAAACCTTAGGGGATGAAAGCATTTAAACTTAATGCATATAAATGAAAAATCATTTTCATTTATCAAGGCAAAGGCAATGACAAGTATGGAAGAAGAATATTAAGGCTATCTCAGGTAAGCAAGCGAACTTTCTAAAATATTATTTTCCTCCTATATATTGATATAATTGAATATGTTTATGATGATTTTTTATGAATTTCTTACAAGTGGGCAAGTACAAGTTTTGAAAATGATGACTTTAATGAAAAGTCACAAGCTTTGAAAAGGATGACTTTAATGAAAAATCTCAACGATTACTTCATGGGAAGCAAGCAATAATTTTTAAGATAATTATTTTATCACAAGCATTGCAAGGATTAGTGTCGCACCCCCGAACCGAGACATCACTTCCTTACCTCAAGATCTATCGGTTGGTAAATGTGAATTAGGATTATTGCTCTGATCATGTGGCGGGTTCTTAATTGGATCTCGTCCAAATTTTTTTTTATTTTCATTTGTCATCATTCATAACTTTATATGGCAATCATTGCACATTGTGACATTTCACTTGTAATAAAATTTATCATTTTATTCATAGTATCTTTACATGCCTATCGTTGTAACTCAATCATTATACACATCATACTTGCATAAGTTCAGTCATTGATTAACATGGAACTTAAAATTCTAACCAAGTTCATATATATATAAGCATACCTTAGCATATTCCTACTTTTTTATTCCTCATAGCCTTCAAGGCTATCATCACGTACCTTCCTCCACGTCTTAGGTTTGTAACCTTTTGAGTTTCTTTAGTACCTGCCTAAGGGTTAGAAAAATAAAATGTGAGTGACAACTCAGTAAGTAAGCATTTTATTTTTAGGGCAAAACTTCTTTAAAAACCTTTTTCATAAACATCGGGAATACTTTTTTCCTAAGGACATGTATATGTCCTAAAATATTATCATGAAATCCTTTGTTTATGAGGACAATTTCATGTCCTTGAATTTTTTCATGAGACAATCATTCTTAAAATCATTTACAAGCCGCGCCTGGGCTTGTTAAGACAAAACATATACGTTTTACATTCTCTAACGAGTTCTCTTTAATTTTATATGAACATTTTTAATGTTCATAGCCATTACATGAAATCATCGGTTGCTAGTGGACGTTTAACATCCAAAATATTTTTCTTATAAATCCTTAGGCAAAGAAGACATCTTATGTCTCAAAATATCATTAACATAAACCATCATAAAATTCTTTTCATAATCCCCGTCTTGGGACTTGTTTATAGCAAACAAGACAAACAAAATATGTAAACTATTTTCATAAATTCATTTGCATAAATACATTTCCTTTAATTCCTGTTATTTATACTTTTGTATAAAACACCCTTTCTTTTAGAGTAACTAATGCATATTAGCTCATAAAAATCTAATTTAGGATAACTTGTTGTATAAATGCTTTTATAACCCAATTTTTGGTCTTTTGAAAAGCCAAACATATACAAATGCATTTCTCCCCATTCAGTAGTAACATTTAGCAAATGATCATGCTACCATTTGGAAGAGAATCCTTAACAACACGCTAGTCCAGCAGTTATTTATATATTCTACTCTCATCTCAGAGAGGGCATTGTTGGCCTTCCTGTCATCCCTTAGCGACTTGGCCTTATATATAGTGGGTCTCGGTCATCCCAACCGTGCTCTACAACTTGCCTATTATTTATACTGATGCACTGTACGTTATTATGACGGACCGTAGTCTATTTGGTTTGAAGAACCACAGACCGTAGCCCATGTCCTTTTAAACCAGGATTATAGACTGCAGCCTGCATCCATATGCACAAAAAATCTTGGACCGAAGTCTATATTTTCCAAAAAAAATCACAGACCGCAGTCCGTGTCAACTTGTAAGCAAGTGCACCCACTTTAACAAGTTATTATTTAAAATCTAGTTCTAGGATGACCTTCCTTACATTCCTTTAGAAACGTTTTGAGTAAAATCTTTTGATGAACATTTGAAATGTTGGAGAAACGATACACCTTAAAACTCTTTTAATTAAAGAATTTCAAAACTTGTGCATTTCTATGAGTACATCATATTTTTCTCTAATATTTGCTTGATTTTCATTTCAAGACCTTTTGTTTATAAAAGTTATGCAATTATGCTATTCCCTTGTCCAAACCTTAAATTTTAATAATTGTTCACATATAAATCATTTTTACATAAATTGCACATTCTTTTGCATGTCATTAAGCAACTTGAAATCAAACCATTTTATGAAATCAATCATAGGAGGTTAGTCATCCATAAATCCTTTTTTAACACATCCGTATAAACATTTTTAAAAAACATAGATTTCTTTGTCTAAAGGAAATCAAAACTTTTAGAATATCATTTCAATACATATGGACTATGTCCAAAATATCATTTATTATTTAATTATCTTGACCTAGCAAAATAAATCTTTTTCATTATTATTTATCACGAGTTATTGTAAAAATAACTCAAAACTCATTTATAAACAATATTTTGTGAAAAAGGGTAAAATTTTTCTTTTCTTATAAAATGTTGTTGAACAATATCATATAGAACTTGCTTGCTTAAAAGAAAATTCTTAAAACTATCGGTATCAAACATGAAATCCTTAAAAACATTAGCATGTAGAACTTGCTTAGTCATAAGCAAAATTTCTCAATTCCATTAACATGAAACATTTCCATTCTTGGCAACACTTAGGATAAATTATTTATCTTAAGAAGTATCGCTTGATTCCCATGAAACAAACCTTAAGACTTTTCATTAAAGTCATCTTTTTTCAAAACTTATGGTTTTGCATTAAAGGCGTCATATTCAAAACTTATGCTTACCCATTCAATAAAACATAAACATAAACATTTCAAATACAAACATAAACATTTCAATTATATCAATCCCATAGAAAGAAAATGACATTTTAGAAAGTTCGCTTGCTTACCTGAGATCGCTATAATCTTTTTTTCCTTCCATTCTTTTCCTTGCCTACATGAAAATAATATGATTTTTCACATATTTCTTTTCCTTGCATTCCATTTATTTTTTCAACCCATTTTATTCACATATATCATTTATTCGACTTCTCAAGTCACTATGCATATATTTAGCATATATGTGCACATTTTTACACATTTCATCGGCTAATCACATAACATATATAACCCCATGATTAGGGTATCCATTCAACTATATAAAATTCATCCATTAACTATCATACATAGGTTCATTAACCTTCATTTACTATTTTTCACTCATTTTACAAACTTCACACATCAATGCCCATTTTAAGCACACGTTATCACCTTAAGCTTCATTACATAGTCCTAAAATTGGGAATTAACATCATATAATTTAAAAAAGTTATGCAATCATGAAATTCATTATATTTTCATGCATTTTTGCACAAAATCATATTCTATATGTCATTCATCACTTATGCAAGTCTATTGCTTCACGTATGCCCATTTAGTAACATATACATAAGATGTTCCATAAAATTTTCTAAAGAAGAGGTTTAATCCATATTTTAGTAGGTTAATTATCCTTAATTACCACTATATTTAGTGTATTTTTATGGAGTTTAAATTCACTTGCCATAGGTTTCCAAAACAGTAAGTTTGAACCCATTTTTACCCATTTAACGTGTCCTTTGACACATAACTTTAAGCAGTTATATTATTCCCAAATTTCAACATATAATCCCACTTTTCTTAATCCATATTTAATGATTTAACACATAGATCAATTTGGATTATTTCTACATAGGTTTCATATTTTTTTTATTTTTCCTCAAACTATCCACATATGCTGAAATCAGGCGTACTGAAATATCTAAATCTTGATTTATACTCAAATCAAGGTATTTAATTTTAAAATTTCTATCATACATCAATAAATATATGATTTAACTATTATAAATATTTCATCAAGAAATATTAACATTATATATTTATTTTAACATTTTCACTGTGCTGGACAGTGTTGTGAGTTTAGGGTCAACACTAATCACCTGAATTATGGGGCATATTTATACCCATAAAAACCTAATTTTTATTTTTTTATGATTATTAATATATCTTATAAATTCTATAAAATTTTCAGCCTTAAATCCCTTGTATAAAAATTATTAAAAATCCTTTGCTACAGCTGATTCTATCACCCATTTTACACTATTTACGTGAATATTCTCAGATTTTTAATTTGCAAAGGAATTATCCTTTTAAGCTGAAAATTAGGTCATTCCTTAATGACTCCATAATTATTCTTCTCAAAAATATTTATGCTAAAATTCATCCATTTACTATTCCATCCACAATTTGATTTATAACATCATATATCATTCAAAACTTCAATTTCCATCATCTAAATCATAGAATTTCATACATGCAAGCTAATACCCATTCCATATTTATTCAAAAGTATGTTGAATCATCACTTTAAAGATTCTTTAAGCATCCATTCCATATTTAAAATTTTAGGATTTAAAACCCAAAATGAAAAGCTCAATCAACCTATATACTTGGTTAATGGAGATCAAACCCTCATCACTTAGAGATGATTTTTCTCCTCAAATTACCCTTCTTTTCCCTTGGTTTTCTCTTCTTCTTGCTAGGTAGATATGGGAACGTGAGCTTCTGGTTGCATGGGATAAAAATTCAGCTCTTGAAAATTTTCCAAGTCTCAACCATGTGAATGTGCATGCCTCATGTGGAGCTGAATTTTCCAGCTATAGACCCTGCTTGCTAGGTATTTTCCATAGCCATTCAATGCTTGATTCATGTGTTGGCCTAATCTTAGCCAAGTAAAATTACATTTTACTAATTTTTAAAAATCCAAAAACCTATTTACATCTTGACCGTCCAGCTGCCTCCATTCACATCCCTTGCTGTCTTTTTATTTCTAGAAAATTTTTAAAATTTTTAAAAAACTCAAAATGTGGATAATTTATACATCTAATTACCCCTTAATTCATGCATTAATTTAGTGTAAATAATTTTAGCAAAAATTGTAGCAACTTAGCATATCATTGCATGTCATTTGCATAAGACCAAGCTGTCCATTTTTGCATCCTTTAATGGGCAGCTGATAATCATAAATTTTTAGGGATTTTTCCACATGTATAAATGCTCATTTATGTATCCCAACATGTCAGCCATATGTGTGTATTATTTATAAAATACAAAAAAATAAAAAATAAATAGCAATGCAGCCCATGGACGTGCTTGCCTTGGACACCTCACCTATGCTCACTTGAGTACTCATAGTTTCATCAATTGTGGACATTCATTGCTGGAATTTTATTTGGATATTTACATTTTATATTAATGCATAAAATACCTTAGAAATGTGTTGCATTTGACACCTCAACTCCCATTAAAACCATGTAATTATGCACCGTACTCTAACATTAAATGAAGAGTATTTTTGAGGTACAATAGTCAACCATATACACCTTTTTCAATTCAGGTATTTTTTAGCTTAATCTAAACCTTCCAAAATATTAATCTCATGATTTTATTCAACCATTTCAAATTTCATCTTAATCCGATCTTCCTAGCTTAAGTTATAGTCGTTAGTTAACGGTTGGAATTAAGATGTGACCAATAAATCATAACACTAATTCCATCAAGAATTTTCATAATCTAATAATCTTATAGTATCAAGCCCAAGATCATCAACTATCATTTCAAATTTCACTTGAATCCGCCTTATAGGCGTTGAATTATAAATTTTCTAATGTTTTCCAACATAATTCCACAATTTTCATTTTAATCTCCATTAATTAAATTATGAAAATTAACTAAATATTCATGACAAATTAGCATGTTTTAATCCTCATTATGCTCTTTAGTCACCTTGACTCATAATGGGCTCTGGTGATTAAATTTTTAATCACCATTCTTAGTGGAACCCTAATTGCAAAATATCATAAAATCCTAAAATCATCGAAAAATTCCATTTAATCATATATAAGTCACATGTACCAGTTAAATGCACACATTGAATCTTATTTAAGTTGGGGTTTCATAATCAGGATTTATGATGATGATTTTAAGAATTTTCTTACAAACAACCAAGTTCTTTATGATATTGTTTTCAAAAGGATTTTATAAGAAAAAAAGAGTTTTTTCCTTTTTTACAAAGCGATATTTGCAAATAAGTTTTGAGTTTACTCTTACGAGATTTTGGGGTAAACAACTATGTTTATGAAAGAAAAAAGAAAAAGGGATTTGACTTTTAAGAAAAGATTGGTTTCTTCATGCTAGAACATTTAAACATAAACAATGATTTGGAGATGGTTCATATATTTAAAATAATGTTAGAAAAGTTTTAATTTTCTTTAGATAAAAAAATATGCTGAAAATGTCTTGAAGAAAGTTTATATGAATGTTATTAAAAGGGGTTTAAGGATAGCCAACCGATAAGTTTATTTCATAAAATAATTTGATTTTAGGTGCTCAAATAGCATACAAAAGGCTATGTGGGACCCTCTTTAAGTAAAAAATGACAAGAAGGATATTTCGACAAGAATATGATACCAGGGTGAATAAAAAGGAGATGATGCATTTGCATAACTTTTGTGGGCAAAAGACCCTGAAATGGAAACAAAGAAAATGCTATGAAAAAATGTGGTGTATTTTTGAAAATTCAAAAGCTTTAAAGTTTCTTTATCATGATGATTTTAAGATTTATTTTAAGAACCATTTTTAGTGCAAATTGTTCTCTCAAACATCTCAAATGCTTATCAAAATATTTTACTTAAAATATTTCTAAAAGTATTTAAGGGTCGTCATCTAAAAATTAGATTTCAAATGATAACTTGTTTAAAGTGGGTGTGCTCACTGTACAAGTGACACGGACTGCGATTTGTGATGTTTTATTTCAAAATGATTTAAAAGGATATGGACTACGGTCTGTGATGTTTTTCAAGACAGTTTAAAAAGACACGGGTTGCAGCCTGTGATGTTTTAAGAGATCATGCTAGCATATGGACATCTATAACGATAATGTATGGTGAACAAATATAAGAAATAGGTTGGTTATAAAGCATGATTAGAGATGGACCAGGGTTTACTCTACATATGGCTAAGTCACTAAGGGATGGCAGGAGGTCAGCGGCGCCCTCCCTAAGATGGAAAAAGATGAAGGAACAACTACTAGGCTCGCGTGATGTTAAGGATTCTCTTCCAAAAGGTAGATTGGTCACTTGCTAAGTGTCACTACCGGATGGGGAGAAATGCATTTGCATATATTTTTCTTTTGAAAAACTCAAAAAAATAGGGCATAAAAGAATTTATAGGAAAATGATTATCCGAAAAGAGATTTTATGAGCCTATGCAAAAAGATTACCCTAAAAATAGGGCGTTTTATATAAAAAGTGTAAAAATCAAGGATGAGATGAAATGTTTTTATGCAAATGCTTTCATGAAAAAAAGATCATGTGGTTTCATCTTGTTTGCTATAAACAAGCCTCAAAATGAGGATTATGAAAAAGGTTTTATATTTTATTTGCTATAAACTAACCCCAAGATGAGAATTATGAAAAGGACTTATGTGGAAAAATATTTTTGAACATAAAAATGTCCATTGCCAAAAAAGACTAATGTACAAAAAATTTTGGACATAAAAATGTCTATTGCCCAAAAGAATTTATATGAAAAGTGTTTTGGACATAAGAATGTCTGTTGCCACAAGGATTTATATGGAAAAATATTTTAGGACATATAAATGTCCATTGCTAAAGAAGATTTATGTCAAAAATATTTTAGGGCATAAAATGTCCACTTGCTAAAGGAATTTATGAGAAACATGGTTTGGACGTAAAAACGTCCATTGGTAAAAGAAGATTTTATATAGAATGTCTTAGAATATTATAAATGTTCACACAAGACTAACGAAAATTACCTAAAAAGGATAAAACATATATGTTTTTCTTTTGAAAGCCTAGACGTGGAATTCAAAAGATTTTAAAGATGTTTATGAAAATGCTTTAAAGGAAAATCTTACCCTAAAAGATAAAATATTTGCTTACTGAGTCATCACTCACATTTTGCTTTTCCAAACTTTAGACAAGTACCGGGAAGCTCGAGAGGTCATGGACCTCAGCATCTAAGGAAAGGTATGAGATGATATGCAAATGTGGGCTAAAATGATTAGCCAAGATAAATGAGATGGTATGCCTTAATGTTTTAAGTTAATGTATATGAACTTATTTAAGGTTCTAAGTTCTATGTGAACTGATGGTTGAATGTATGAATGTATGGAATGAAAATGTTATGATTAGGTCAAGATGACCTTTAATATAAAAGAGCAAATTGAGATGTAATGAATGAAATACGCACTTGATATATGTAATTGATTACAAGTGTATTGATGCAAATAAACGAAATGATGATGGATAAAAGGAATGAAATAAAAAATTTTTTGGATAAGATCTAATTTAAGAACCCATGCATGATCAGGGCAATAATCCTAATTCACATTTACCAATTGATAAGATCTTCAAGTAAGGCTCACGATGTGACGTCTTGGGTTAGGGGTGCCACAGTTTAAAGCACCAACCCTTAGCAACGATGCCAAAAACTTAATGAGTCACGTATATGTCTAATTAAAATGCTCGTTTTAATGCAAATAAACATGTCGATCAAGTCATAAAGTGTGAGTAGAGTATCATTCTCATGAGAATTGTGTTAATCGGATTACTACCTTAAAATTCAATTATCTAAAGTGAATTCGTAAAATTGTATAAAATTTGTATTCAAAGAACTAAATTCTAACTAAACTAAGGAAAACAGTAAATGATTACGATGATATAGCTACTGATGTAGCTATCTTGAGATGATTAAGATGAATAAGAGTATGAATTCATTGACTCATACCTATGACATATTAGTTCAATTTTAAGTTAGTTATGCGGAGATTACTAATCTAGGTTTATTTATATTCATATATGCTTTTCAAAATGTACAAACCTAACCTTATTTTAGTTATTTGTTATGTTCTCATGCAACTAAGTAAAACAAAGCTAATAACCACATAACCTAATCATGATTACACTGGTAAATAGGTATATTTCTATCCGTATTAACATCTAACTCACACAGCAGCTGGAAAACTTATGTCTTATATATGGATCTCATTCAAATTCTATTTTTCAAAGCATAAATTTAAATATTCAATCAATGTTTAAGGTTGCAAAGCTTATAAATGCATTAAGCATGATATATAAGAATAATCCCATACAACAAAAGTTACAACACAACATAATGAAATCAATAACATATCTAAGATATCAAATCCTTCATATCTCCCACCGCGGGAAATTTCAACCCCATAAACCTGACTTTAAATCCCTTTAAAATCAAGTTTACAATCATTCTAAGCAAGAAAAATAACAAAAATAAAAAAGAGAGATAAAAAGAGAGATGAAACTCTATATAGTGTAGTAAATGGCTTGAATTTCTACTTGATTCACCCTCTAACCTTGAAGCTTAAGCTTTTTTCCTTTCCCACAACAACCATGAGCTCTAGGGATTCTATTTAGTAAACCCTAAAAGATATATTTATACCCCCATGAGTTGAAATGAATCATGTGTGAAAATCCACTTGTGTAAGAATTAGTGTCACAGTGCCAGCAAATGAGGTCGCGGCTCTAGGCTTTCTGAAAGCTAAACTATAAATAGAATTCTGGAAAATTCCTATTGGTGGCAGAGTGAGGTTAGGGTGCCAAAATTGAGGCTAAGGCGCCAATCTTGCTAGATTGAAAACCATTTCTACTTGCATTGCAATTTCCTCTTTCTATTCCATCCACTTTAGCACATAATCTAAGAAAAAATTACCTTATTTTGCCTACAACAAAAGCTAAAATAAGTAAATGCAATACTAAATGATCTAATGCAATTACTACCAAGTTAAAATGACATGATTTACATGGATTTTAACTCAGAATGCATGAAATGTAGAAGCAACGAAAATTAATAAAAACCTAGGTAAATTCTCATAATTTTCTTGAATTAGCATAAAAGCTAAGTGCAAAATGATTCTTGACAAATCTAATTTTATAAAGTCTTTAGTTATCAAAATAGAACTATTATAGTGTAGTCTTGAGTTAAGGAACTCATAACTCTCAAATATTTAATTATCTCCTCAAAGAACATCCATTAGTACTGCCCTAAAATAGTTATAGTATCTAATTTAGTTCTTTCCTTTTGAGTCTTTTTTAATGATAAAATTCACTCAATCGATTAATTTGTAATCGGCAAGTGGAATATTTGGTTGTATTATGTTTAGCTATCCTTCCTCATGGGATCGACGTTTTACTCACTTTATATTACTCGATTTGGCACGTACACTTGCGTAAAAGTAAGCAAGTAAATTTGACATATACTTCACTCATTACTTATACATAATAGTAGTTTCTCAATATTTAAGAAACGCTAGTAGAAAATATTTTAAAAATGTCAAAATCAATTTTAAATGAGATATGCTTTACTAACTTATCTTAATAAAGTTACACTATGTTTACTCATGCTTTGTTTTAGTAAGGTCCCGATCGCATGCATCCGGGAGTATGTAGTACTGCATGCTCCCGGGCGCATACACTCTTTTTTTTTTAAATTTTTTTTATAAAGCTGTTAATGTAAGTGTATATAATATGTGTATAATTTTTTTCTATTTTGGGAGTATTAGATTTTCAAAAATAAAAAATAAATATCTAAAATACTCCAAAAAATGGTAAAAATGTGTACACATATTAAATACATATAGATTAACAATATTGTAAAAAAATTTTGAAAAAAATAAAAAAATGGGAGCATGCGGCGCTACGTGCTCCCGGGTGCATGCGATCGGGATCCATTTTAGTAAGGATATGTTTTTATTAAATAGTAAAGTACTAAAGCATAGAATATTTAAATTTAGCATAAATATATTTTTGTATTTAATAGGTGTTTAAATTCTTAAAGCATATTACTTAACCCACATCTTTTACCTAACTTACTGTCTCGAGACTAATTTGAGACCAACTTGAACTTTGTCCCAAGATTGATAGAAAAAAGTGTGAGTTAAAGTAACTTTGTCCCTACTCGGTATAAAAATAAATTTAAACAAAATCTTTTAAAAAATATGGTCAGTGTTGGGCAAATCTTGACTTAGTATAGCTAATCCTGATTCCTACCTCTAGATTTAGCCCTAATATGACTAAACTAACATTGGTAAATTATTAATACAAGAAATTAAGTAATTCAAATATCATATTCAGGCTAAATCATTTTAATTAAGAAAATTGGAAAGGCAAAATTGTCTTTTTAATAGGGTAGTTAGCAACTAAGTTGACTATATGGCTATGATAGGAATTTAGGATAAAATACTGCAGATATAAAAGGAATTTTTGAAATATTACGAGTATAATAGAAATTAGAAGCAAATATTGTGAGCATAAGATGAATTTTCCCATTTCAAAAGCATAAGAATCAAAGAGCCTTTATACCAAGACAACAAGTTACTGATATTATGCTTATTGCATACAAGACTCTTTGCATTCTATATAGGAGGAAAGTCGGAAAATTACAAAAAGTTGCTATTGAGCTTGATATGGGCAAAGCATATGATAGTGGAAAGAAAATTTATTTGTCAAATTATGAGAATACTAGTTTTTAGCATTACTTGGATAGAATGTATCTTTATCTGCTCGTCTATTGTTTTGTATTGGTGAATGGCTACAAGTTTAAAGTTTTCATAGCAAGCAAAAGACATCAGGCAAGGAGACATATCAGTGGTATGACAATTAGCAAAAATGGGCCTCGTATTTCTCATTTGTTGTTTGTAGAAGATGCTATTCATTTTACGAAAGCTTCAAAGGAAGAGATCAATAGTTTGAAGAGTATCTTATGGACTTATGAAGAATACATGATTCAACAAGTTAACATGGAGAAAACTGCATTTTTCTTCAGTCAAAACACGCAGACCCCTATTAAATTATGGAGAGGGATTTGGAGTTCATGGAAAGAAGATTCAAATCTACCTTTGATCTACTAGCATGGATAGAGAGATCAAAGATACATGTATTCCAAAGTATAAAAGAAAGAATTTGAAGAAAAATTCTAAGTCGGAAGGCAAAATTTCTCTCTCGGGGTGGCAATGAGGTGTTAATCAAAGCAGTAGCACAAGCATGAAGAAATTAATGCTTTGCTAAGTAAATTTTGTTTGAAAGAGAAAAAAGGAAAAAGAAAAATCATTTGGGTTTCCCAAAACAAAATGAACACTTCAAAGGGAATTATTGGGACGGGATTCAGGGATCTAAAACATTTCAATTTAGCTCTTCTATCAAAACGAGCATGGAGACTGATGATAAACAAAGATATCCTATGTTATAGGGTCCTAAGAGATAAACATCTTAGAGAATGCAACTTTTGGAATTATAGACTTTCATGTGGGGCATCCCACATGTAAAGAAGTATCATTGCAATTAGAGAATTACTCAAGAAGGAATGCAAATGGAGAATTGAAAATGGTACACAGGTTAAATTCTTTAAGGACAAATGGACAAATGCTAAAATAATTGAGGCTTGTGCCTTTCTAGTTACATTCCTCAAGATGTGACTGTAGCCATTTCATTAAGTGTGATAGCAAGGAATGGAATGAAGAGATGATAAAAGCAGTGATCGGTCATCATGGTTAGGAAATTTTTAAATGGATCCCTATCAATTGCAAGAAATGGAGGGTACAATCTATTGGGCTACAAAATCGGATGGAAAGTTCAAGGGGAAATCTATTTATGGTTTGATTCACAATGATCACTAGCTGGTGTAGGAATTTGAGGTCATGGACAGGCAGCAGAAATTGGAGACCATCAAATGTTTGTGGAAGGTAGAACTTCACTCTAAGATTTTCCTCTTTGGATGTTGGCTAATAAATGATTCCTTACTCAGAAAAATCAATTTACAAAGGAGAGGGATAAAAAAAGTAGAGTCATCATGCATATTCTGTAACAATGGAAATGAGAATGCACTTCATCTCTTTTGGACATGTCCCAAATCAAGGGAAGCCTTGAATGCAATGTTATAAGGAAAAGTAACTCACATGTAGTTTAGTAATTTTTAGTAGTGTCCTTTATCATTTTATTAAAACTAATGCATATGAACTATTTACTCATCTTCTAGTAAGCTATTTGAGAATCTAATACTACAGAAATACAATTATTGCAAATGAACATCAACCTCACTCATAGAAATTGCAAATTAGAGTAAGAATTTCATTCATCAATACAAGTCCATGCAGTTATTATATCAAAATGACGTTGAGCCTCAAATTATTAAAATCAGATGGAGTACATGCCATCCCCCAAGCTAAGGTTAAACTAAATGGGGATGCAGAGATGATAAATAGGAATGGATTACATGGAGCAATAACTATTTTATAGGATTCCAATGGTATTTTGTTAATTGTTAAATGTTGGGTATGGAATGGGATGACTAGCCCATTACGGTTGGAAACCTATATGCTGGTTTTGGGTATTATGTGGTTAAAGGAGTTCAATTATAGGGAGATAATTTGTAAAAGTGATTCATTCATATTCTACAATCTGCTATCTAGAAAAGTCAAGACATTATTAACCATCGGGTGTCTAATTGATAGAATTAGTGCTTACATGGTAATTTTAGTCATTATAAGTTTTCTTATGTATCTCGCATTAGGAATTTTGTGGCTCACAACTTTGTAAAGTTTGCATTATAGAAGGGTGTAGGGATATAAACTTAGGCAAAAAATTCTCCCCTTTGCACTTTTGATGTATCTTGTAAAGACATCTTATTTTTGAATGACAAGGGTATTCTCTCACCTTAACTTCAACCAACAATTTTGAAATTATGGTGGGAGAGTATCTCCATTTCCTTATCTAAAAAAACGTTTGCTTTGTATTTTTAAAAGCTTTTGAAGAAAAAAATGATATTATATGATAGAGGTAACAAAAGAAGCAAAAATGTAATAAAATTAAAATAGATAGAATATGTATATTAGTATTTGTGAAAAATCATTGAAAAGTAGATTAGTCACATTAAAAGATGTGAAAAATCATTAGAAAATATGATAGCTGTAAAAAGTGAAAAATTTTAAATGAATAAATTTCAAAAAACAAAACCCGAAGAGTTTATTAAAAATACTTATATGGTGTAACATTAAAGTTTCTTAGTCCACCTTGATAATGAATCCAAATTTAGTTCACTTAATCAAGATATTAACAAAAATATTTAGTTCACCTAATTCATTTAAATCATATATTTAAATAGTAAACCATAGTTTCTTCCAAATTATATGATGTGTTTGGGAAATGATATAACTTTGTATGAAAATTTTTTGAATTGGTAGGAATTGATGTGATATGATAAGTATAATAATGAGAAGTAAAAGAATAAAGTTAAAATAAATATATTAGTTGTACAGATAATTGTGAAGAAATGATTGAAAAGTATGATAGTTGTGTGAAAAAATGTAAAAAATATTTAAAAATAGATTAGTTGTGGAGAATGAAAAGTTTAGATAGAAAAGTTTTAATTTGAAAGGTTTTTGTGTTTACCAAACACACTCATATTTTGAAAAATTCATCCAATATTTTTGGGATTCATAGAAAATGTTTTTTAAGGAAAATCAATGTCTTATAATGGTTTTTTATGATTCTATATTCAACATCTAAATCATCTAAAATATTATTTTTATATTCTAAATTATCTAAGATGGCTATAAGTATTTTTCATAATTTATATATTATTATATATTTTTAACACATAATTATTTATCGTTTATCATAAGAATGAAGGATCCATTCTTACCTTGACTTTCAAGGTGTGTTTGGGAAGTAATTTGAAAAAATATATTTTAAAATATAAAGTGTTTATTAAATTTAACATCTCTTGTTTTATCATGCTATAAAAAATAATTTTCATTGGAAACTTATACTTTATAGAGAAAATAACATATTTTGATAGTATATACATATAACTATTAAAATTTTTAAAAATACATGTCATAAATATAATGGATAAGATATTTATCAAAAATATAATACATAAAAGTTTGCAATAGATATAATTTTTAAATCATATATAAATGGATAATAAATTATTTAGATTTTTAAAATATATGTTTCTAAATAAAAACCTAAGAGTATATATGAAGCCTCAATGTTTATTTAAATATTGAATCCTTCCGTGAACTTTGACATAACCCAATTAATTTCGCTTCTAGGAGTGTGTAGCTATTATTCAAGGTTTGATCCCTATGAGGAGCATTGTCTTCCTTGATGTAATAAAAAAATGTATTGAATTATTACCTTTTAGACTCGTTATCTTTTTAATTAGTATAGTAAATCCAACAATTTGATTGAAATGAGTTTTGATAGCATGTTAAAACAAAAATATTCAACAAACTTATGAATAAGCTTTTGTTTAATAACCAAGGTGGGCACAAAATTGAGCGGAAAACTATACTAGTACCAGATACGTATGAACTACATTGCTATTAATTGATATTAAATATTTATATATAAATTTTTTATCATAAATACACAAGAGGATTGATTAAAAAGTAAAATAAATATTTGTATAAAATTAGATATTTAAATAGTAACTCTTTCTTATATTAGCCGAACTGGCCCTAGGCTATCCCAACAATTGCCTTTTCTAATATTTTAGCTAAACCAGCCCCAAGTTGCATAACATTTTATACCTAAAGGCCCTAAACAAAAGATTTTCTTTAAGAGAAAATTATAGACATGATATCATTGTTAGTAAAATGAGAATAACATTAAAAGACGTGACCCAACTAGCCATTACTTATCCTAGTTCAAAAATGACTAAATATTATTGTTTTTAAAAATTTTAAAAATATATACATGTTCAAATACATACAAATTAATAATTTTATTAAAGCAAAAATAATAAAAAAAATAGATTTTTCAAGCCTGCTAAGTGATCAATTATTTAGGGTGTCTTTGCAAAGTGATAAAACTTTTGTATGTAAAATTTTTGATATAAAGTTTTTAAATTTGTAGAAAATGATGTGATATAATAGACGTAATGGTATGAAATAAAAAGAATCAAGTTAAAATAGTAGATAGTTGTATAGGTAGTTGTGTAGAAATTATTAAAAAGTATAAAAGTTGAATAAAAAAATGTGAAAAAATAATACGAAATAACGTAGTTGTGGAGTTTGAAAGTTTTAGTTACAAAATTTTTTATGTTTACCAAATATGCTCTTAGTTTGGCAAAAAAGATCAGCTTTCTAGCATGTTAATAGCATAGTTGTCATGTTTTTAAATTTATCAATAAAAGGCAATTTGATTATACCATCTTAATAATTTTTTAAAGAGAGTAATTAAAAACAAATGATGGACTAAAATTAATAACCAAGTGGATGCTTTATTACATTTTATAAAGGATTTATTTTTGTAAATACAAGTTGCTTAATAATTTATTAGGATAATGATAGTGGTGTCATTAGCCTTTTGGGAAACTTTATATTTGATTTATATGTTGATCGAAAATGACTATTCATATATTTCAAGGTCTCTTGATGATGTAAGTCTGTGTATTAAGAGCAAAGTTGTATATTTAAATAAGAGAAATGATTGTTTCTAATGGGGCTAAGCGCATGTGAGTTCGTTCGTGATTGGATGTCATCCGATTTGATAAGATATTTTTCCATAGTGCAATGGAAATTTTCCATCAAGCACCTATTCAAAAAGAGAATTTAAAACTACCCCCAAGTGAAACTTGCTCCTTCCTTTGAATCATTATAACATAGTAGCACTCATGTGCCCCCTCACGACGAAAAAACCTAGGCGATGATTGTCCCTTTTGGCGATCTCTCTTCCCTCCCTTGTGCACTTCTCTCTTCCCTCTCGTCCTTCTTTCTGCAAGATTCATGCTCTGTCCTTTAGTAACCAACCTTTTTGCCGCAAGAGGAAACTCGCTCTTCCTTATCATCTCTCTTCATGTAAAAATCATCATTTATCTGCCAATTCTAGAATAGATAAATTGGTTATGCTCAGTTTACCCCAATATAGGTGATACTTCCTCTCTCTAAGCTTAGTTATCTTCCCTTTATCAATTCCCTTTAGCTCTGACTCATCAAGCTTTGCTCTCAAATTACATTGAACGGGACTACCTTTAACTCCTCCACCAAAGTTTCATTAGTTCTGGAATGGACCAATGTTTAGCATTTTTAATTTTGCAAGTCGTGATTGAAATCCATTTAGTTATAGAATTTATATTGGGATTATGCAACTAGTTTCTTAATGGTGGGAATGCCAATTCGATTATTATTGTAAGTTTAGTTATGAGGATAATCTTTGAGCTTCATATTATATACTATTGTTATTTGCTTATGTTTGTTGATTTTATAATTGAATATGTCTTTTTTTAAGGTATTCTAATGTGAAATGTAGCTAATTGATATGGAGGATGCATAGCATTAGTGTTTAGGGTTTGATGAATTATGTCTTTTATAGGGTATTCATATTTAGTATGTAGTAGATTCATATCGATAATACCTAACATTGGTGTTTGAGTTTTGATGGATTGATGGATCTTGGAATTGAATGCAAGGGATATTAATAGGGCAAAGCATATGTTGGAGGTTGTGACCGATTTAACACCTCTATGGTAGGTTGTAATTTGGTGAAGCAATGGTTATTTAGAACTTTTGAATCCGTTAGCCTTAATTATCGTTTGAATGTTATGGTGTGAATTTGCTATCTAGTTTGAGCATTATATGAATATTTGATCATATATAAAATTTAATTTAGGTGGTGATTTGAAACATTTCAGCATCAACAAAGGAGTACATGTGACTTGTGGTAGTCAAACCTGCATACATGTTCGAAATAGTAGTTGTATATTTGGTGGCTTTGGTTTTGGGATGATGATAACATCCTTTAGGCAATAGTGCAAGATTGGTCATGTAGTTTTTCAGGATGTTGAATTTTGAAGTTTGAGGATTAGATTATTATTTGTGATTTGAAAGTGTAGGTAGCAAATGAATGGTGCAAAATGTTGTTTATGGTTTGAAAGTGTATATAGTAGGTAAATGGTGCAAATTTTTTGTACTTGTTTGAATATTAAAACGATTTTTAGTACTCGTCTAGAACTTTAGAGGGTCTAGCCCTAAAGAAATGGACATTATGTTTTAATTTTGAGTTCCTACTGATGAGAATGAAAATGTGGATTATTGGAATAAAAATGTTGTTTTGAATCTAATAACCTGCTAAGTGTTGAGTATTGAAAGCATATTTCAGATTTTATTTTATTTAAATTATTTTTTCATTGATCACACATGAAGAAACACTACTATTTTATTGTATTGAAGTTCTAAGAAAGTAGTAGTGAATAATAAATATTGAAAGGCTAGTGAATGAGAAACAAAGATGAAACACTCAACAATTTTTTTGTGACAAGTAGTTACTGAACCATCATGGATTGAGACAATAAAATTTTATAATTTGGATGCATAAATAGACTTGAATGGCTTAATTTATGATAATTTTACAATTTGGAACTCTAAAGTAGTTGAATAAAGCACATTAGTTTAAACTGATAGATCAAAATCAATTATAAGACCTGAATGAAATCCATCATAAGACCTAAATGCAACTGAATGACATAAAAATATATAGAAAACCAAAAAGGGAATATAATTTTTCTTGAATATATTACAACTAAACATTTAAGATTGTTAATATAAACCAATAAAATTCCATTACATGCAATGTTTTATAATTGTGTTGCAATGCATTATAGTAAATTGTAGCAACCTATACCATTCCAACATTTCAATCAAGTTACATTAATCTCAACCCACTTGTGTCATTCTAATAATCCATCCAAGTTAAATTCAATTCAAACTAGGGGTGCAACTTGGGTCGGGTAGGTCCGGGTATGGGTGGAACCTACCCTTACCCATTTTGGCAAAACCTCTACCCTACCCTATTTTAGACAGGGTCGGTCCGGAGCCTACCCTACCCAATTTTCTCAAGAGCGGGTCGGTTCCGGTTCGGTTCCAAAATCGGTTCCTAAAACACGATTAATTTGCAGCTTCAACCTGTGTAAAAAAATTCAATTTATGCATACTAAAACATGAATCTGTTAAAAAATTGCAATGTATACACAATGAAATATGTTAAAGAACTATCAAATAACATAAGAATCATTATCTCATTAGAATATACTACTTGCAACAATCTTAAGTCTGTCCAATCCAATAAAAAACTGTTTGAAAAACTAATATAACACAAATACACAATAGATACAACTCAAGCACAACCCATTTGTGATCATAAATCCGATAATTAAACTCAAAGGTCAAACATGAATAATATTAGAATTAGTTTAACTCTTCTCATCTCTCAACCATCATCCTTCATTTAGAATACCTTTTCCCTGAAAGTAAAAATAAAATTTAATAAGAATCATTTGACGTTTAAATACAAAGATTAAAGAATGAAAAATAAAAATCAAGACAACCTTATTAGGAACGGTGATAACATCAGCAGCATTGGAATGAACACTTGTACTTTCTGCAAAACAATTAGAAAACATATGTTAATGATAATTTATCAAACAAACTATGCTTATAAACTCATTACCTATGAAACATATTCAATACATGTAAAAAAAGAAAAAAGAAAAGGAAAAATGTAAAAATGTTACCTGAAGTTGTGCTATTTAAATTGGTACCTGGTACTGCAATGGAAAACTCTCCAAACACTTCTTCAATGTCAGATGGTTTGGGGGTTGTCCTTAGCCAATCTTGACAACATATTAATGACTCAACAGTTTTTGCAGATAAAGAACTTCT
>JAXCLR010000001.1:30255643-30276442 GCA_035584095.1 Annona squamosa
GGTCGGTTCCGGGTACCCAGAACCGGAACCGACCCTTACCCGAAACTGACCGGGTATTTTACCCGTGGAACCGAACCTACCCTATTTAGGGTACCCAGCAGGTCGACCCGCGGGTACCCTACCCACCCCTAATTCAAACAATCTACACCATTCTAATATTTCAATAAAGTTATATTGATCTCAACCAAATTGTGGCATTCCAATAATCCATTCAAGTTAGATTTAATTCAACCAACCTATACCATTCCAACATTCCATTGAAAGCAAACCAAATTCAAGCAACCTATATCATTCCAATATTCCATTCCATGAAACAAGTTCAAATGATTATAGGCCATGACAATAAGTCTAAATCTAAACTATTCCATTACTACATACTCCATTTAAATAGGAGGCCTCCAAAATACTATCATAGTTTTTACAAATCTAAGACTTGCTCACAAACATAAGTAAATGACAATGATAAGAATAAGACTAGGTAGAGTAATAAGTAAGACTTCAATTCTCTTCACATGGTTAACTAGCTCCATTTCTCTTGTCTCTCTTTTCATTTGCTTCTCTCATCTCCAAGACTCATCTCCACTTGTGTTTCAGTTGTCGTATTTTAGCCTATATGTCATGTGTATATGTTGCATGTTTCTCCCTCAAATTATCAACTCAACATATTGAATATCTCATATCCACCACTATTTGCTCCTGATTGAAGTTCGAGATTTGGGTTTAGGATAGACTGTCAACTTGAATATCATCCTTTGAAATAGTTTTGCCTTTTGATGAGTATCCCTCATTCTCTCATCTAAAAAGACTTACATGCAAGTGAAACATCTTATAGAGCACGAGAAGAAATATTAAAATTCAAGTAATCAGCTGATGTTCATTATAATTTTATAATTAAAAAGTGTCTAATATGTACATAATGAATAATACAAAACCTACATGATATCGTGGACATCTAAGGAATTGTTGCCTTAACTTTGTGCAGTATGATAGGTTAGCACCATAGCTCACTGAGCATACACAAGTCTTATCTCCAAGTATCTTAGTTCTTTTGCTTGAAAATGTCATTTCACTTATACCCACTTATTTAACAAGAGGTAAAAATGGTTAATTTACCTAGCATGATTCCGAATAATTGGAGGCAACATAAGATCAATAAAAGAAACTAAAATATGAAATGAAGAACCAGAATATACCATAGCCTGGGCCTCGGCCCATGCAATCATCATCACCAATAAAAGTGGACACAACAATTGAACTTAGGACCTTGATGTGATATCCAAACCTAAGTAAGGCTTATATATATGCATTTGACATATAAATATGAATCATGTATGATTTAGTTGAATTATGAATAATTGTTTTTGCAATTTTGATGATTTAATTATAATTAGGGCAAATGGTTATGAATATTGATATAAGCCTATATGGGTCAATATAATTAAAGTGGACCAATGAGGATTGAAAAGTATTAGTATGTCCTAAATAATTAACTTAATTTTCATGATGTGATTAACGGAAATTAAGAGGCTAATTATAGAGTTAAGTTGGGAAATGTTAGAAATTTCATAACTTAACGCCTGTAAAGTGGATTAAGATAAAAATTGAAAGGGAAGCACATAAATTTCATGCTTAATCTTATGAAAAGGTTAGATTATGAAAACGTTGATGAGATTAGGATGAAAATCGATCATTACATCCAAAATCCAAAGATGACTTCAAATGAGCATAACTTGAGCTAGAAAAGTCGGATTGAGACGAAATTTGAAATAGACGGTTAAAATTATGAGATCAAGGCTATGAAAGGATTTGATCAAGTTAATCATGATGGAATTATGCCTGCACAAAAAAAGGATTGCACCATTGACTTTTGTGCACCATAAAGTAGCTTGCATTTAAGTTAAAGTTATAGTGATTAATTAAATAATTAATGACACAAATGAGGTGTCAAAAGGGGGTAATTACACATGAATTTTATGAATTTTCTAAAATGAAAAAAATTCATGATAATATCAAGTGATTAATTATATGATTTAAGGAGTTAACGGATTAGCTCAAAGGAGCTTGAAGAGTGGCATCCCATGGACGATCAAAGGGCTGTTTACATGAAATTTTTTATTTTTAAAAAATGCAAAATATGCATTTAAATGACCTAGGTAGCTAGGGTGAGATATGGACGTGATATGGGTTAATTTTTATGGCAATAAAATGTCATAAGGTCAATGACAAGTGGATATCTCCATGTGGATAGCAACATGTAGCTATGGAGAGGTATACATTCAAGCTGTTGTTTGGAATTTTTTATGATTTTTTAAATGCCAAATGGAAAACTAAGTAAGCTAATTAGCTAGGGTAATTAAATACCCATAAATTAAAGCGGAAATAGGTGTGGAAAAATTGCAAAAGGCTGCTGCAACTGGCGTCCCATGTGTGGATAGATTTGTGGTCATCAATGGCATGGATTTTTGATGAATTTTATTAAGATAATTATCTAATTTACTTAGAGCATATTGTGCCATATCATCAAAGTGGATAAGCATGCTTTAATTGCCCTCTAAATGAGGTGGCATGTGGGTCCAAAAATCTAGAAAATCAGGGGCCTACATAAGGGTGGACGACCATGTGATATGGGTTGTTTGAGAGAGAAAAATTCTAAGGAGAGAAATCCCCAAGCAAGGCAACAACAAGAAAGAACCAAGTCCAGCAAGAAAAGACAGGAAAAATAGGAGAAAAAGAGAAGGAAAAGGGGGAAGAAATAAAGGGATTCAAGCTAGAGAAGATGAGTTCAAGTGAGATTCAATACAAGTAAGTATACTTCATGATTTGAGTTTTTTAATCCTAAGTTTTCTACCTCAAATTATGGGTCATGAATTTGATTCATAATGAACCATTAAAGGATAATTCATGATGCCCTTGATTAGGGTATTGAATAAGGATTGAATGACAAAAATGAAATCAAGGGTTCAAGAGGAAGAAAATGGATATTAGGGTTGAATATGGGTTGATAAACCTAGTTGAAATTTACTTAAACGCACATGTGATGCTGCTATTTTAATTTTTTTTATCATGATTAGATTATGAACCATGATTTAATGGATTATATATGTTGATTTGGGTATAAGATATCCTAGAAAGCATGAAACTTAGGGTTATGTATATGACACGATTTTCATGATTTTATGATATGTATGAAGTATGAATTATGCTAATAATTTATAAATGTTATGGAGGATAAAATACCCCATATTTGAGGTACTTTGAGTGTCCAAAAGGGTTTGAAAATATTAGCCCTAAATTGAATTTTATGGACATATGTTTGGACACGTCAAATGAGTCAAATGGATACCTAATATATGTAAAGATATTGCTGTTATAGAAGCAAACGAATTATGAATTTTAAATATGTGATAATACCTTAAATTTGGGTTAAGAAAAGCATGATTATTTGCTGAAATTTATGGATTAGAAATCTTTTTTGATTTAAGTATCAAAAGAAGCGTTGAAAGGATAAAAAATGGGTCCTAACATTGCTGTTTTGGAACCCTATGATGAATGGATTAAATATTCAAAATTAGACCCTAAATAAATATTAATTAAGAGGTTTAATCATGCTGAATAAGGACACAAGTTACTGATTAGAAAGATTTTAAGAAACATATAAGTTACGTGTTGTAAGTAGAGTGTATGTGGAAGACTAAGCATGAACAGGTGATGAATAACTTATGTGAATTCCCAAAATGCATGAAAATATGAAGAAATACATGATTAAGGTATTGTTTTGGTAATTAATTATAATTTTAAGATTAATATAAGATGTCTAAGTTATCAACTAAGTACTTAAAATAAGCACTAGCATATGAAAAGTGAAAAATATGCTAAAAATGATAAATGGAGGTAATGAGCCTTCAAGTAATAATTTAATGGATGGTTGTTATGTATATAAATGTATACCCTACACATGGGTTTAGAATATGATATAGAATGGAAGAAATAATGAATGATGAACCACTAACTAAGATTACGTAGTTATGTAGTTATCAAAAGACTTATGAGTAAGTCAATATATATATGTGACCCTTGACAAGGGTGAAGATGGATATGCATTCCAAAGAAAGAATGATTTAAAGTTAATGTGTTATAGATCATATGAGATTAAACCCATATGACACGTATATGTGAATTGAAAAAAGAAACAAGGCAAGCAAGCACAACATGTCATAAAAATGTATAAGGTAATTATCTTTACCTGTCTAGAAAAAGGCAAGGAAAGAATGGTAGGCAAAAAAGAATCGCCACAGGTAAGCAAGCAAGACTTTTGTAAATGACATTTTATTCTCATATGTTAAAATCCTTTCAAGTTATTTTACTTGAATATTTCTAATTTTATTTTAAGGCTGGCCATCCCTTCATCTCTATATCTCTTTATTACGAATTGATTACTGTTTTCAATGAAATGATTAAATAAATTCTTCTCTATTTGAAAATGGCATGCCAACATGGATTTAAATGATGTTTCATTGAACTGATGTTCAAATGGATTGTGCAAAAAAATCTCTATATGAAAATGACAAGTTGTCATGTGTAAGAGATATATAATGTCGGGGTGACTAAAAGTCATGCATAGAATGGAAATCAAGTAGGCTAGTCAAGGCAGAAAACAGGACAAGGAGTCCACCCTTGACATTGCCAAGTCGGAAGGTCCGGCACCAAGAATGGAAAGGATCATGTTATGAAAAGATGTTCCCTGAGCTAGCATACACTCACATGAAGGATTATGTCATGAATGAAAATAATGCATTTACACATCTAATGTTTATGAAATGCCCAAAAATTAGGATTTACCAATGGTTTGCATGAATGATTTTCATGAATGGTTTATGAAAGGTTTCCATGAATGGTTTATGAAAACGTTTTTATTCCAGTGGTAGTTAATCACTTGCTAAGTGTCTTCTATCGAATGGAGAAAAATGCATTTAAACGAAAATGAAAGATGCTTGCTATTAAGTTTTGACTCATGTTTTGTTTTTGTCTCTTAGACAAGTGCGGGAAAAATTCAAATGATGAAAGACATGTTCTAGCTGAGAAAGGAAAAAAGAATTTCCAAAGGTTTGTAATCCTTTGTATATGAATGAATGCCCTAAGGGATATGGTACTATTAGTACATATGTTCAGGATATCTAGCATAAGTATTATATATTGAGAAGGTAAAAGATTTAAAATGCCTTATATAGATATGATATGACTGAAATAAGAAATGTCTTAAATGATAAGTGCTTATATGCTAAGAACTAATGGATGTATGGAATGAAAAGGACGTGATTAGGTCAAGATGACCATTAACATAGAAGAGCAAGTTGAGATGTTATGAATGAAATACGCACTTGATATATGCAATTGATTACAAGTATATTGTTGCTTGTAAGATTAATGAAGTGAAATACAAAGAAATGAATTTTTTTTTCTTGGAATAAGGTTGTGACGCTCGGGCTAGGGCGCCACACTTGAAAGTAGGGTAATTCCTTTTATCAGGGCTTATAATAATTTTTATATCATCAGTAAAATTTTGCCCCACTGCATGGTGGTTTTAAAGCTCATTTAATGCATTTAGAAGATCTTCCTTTCATTAGTGAAAAATGTGCAGGCAAGATGCCATAAGCTTGATAACTTTATGAATCTATTGTACTATAAGAAACTGTTGCATCATTACCCATATTTGCATTCAGTCCTTGATCCATGAGATTGAAGTATTACTTAACACCCCAATAAGACATCCTTCAAATACAACTTCACCTTATTTCCATATTCTGTTTGACAATTTCAAATGCATTCGAGTTGTTTCAGACCTCGTTCTAATATAGGACCACCATTTGGATGAGGCACGGCTACGAACAATAAAAAATTGTGTAGCTTTCTTATCACTACTTATGGACGAATGTTTAAATTGAGATTCACATCTTGTGTCCACTGTGGTAATGCATGGAACGGAAAGATAGTCTTCATTTTTAAGAATTAAAACAATATATGCCAGCCCACAATAACAGTTAACTCAAATTTTTAGGCATGAGCATGAGGTGACCATTTCCTCTACATTGCTCGTTAGTTTCTGTCACTTGTTCTCATCCTCCCTTCTAACAAGAACACTTGCCATTCTTGCATTTCCCCTTCCTCTATGACCTTCTCTACAATATAGTACATACATTCTACCACCTTTAGCTGAAATTCTAAGAAGATATTCCTAGTATATACTTTTGTCATATGACCTTTAATGCTGTATTTAGTTTTTCAACTCAGGAATGTCATAAAAGGTATTGAAATTAGCATCTACTTTTAGCTCATGCCTCCTCTCAAGTGCTTTATTGTAGCCATTTGAAAATTCAATTTTGAATTTTGAGATATAAAACCATAAAGAAGACATTAATACTCTCACTTTGTTGCGTAGTTCTCATGCCAATTGAGAATATCTTTTTTACATAAGTAAAAATCCATTAATGGCGAATATTATACATGTGTCACAATCATGCATTCTTTTGTAATTCAAATTTGTTTATTATTGCTTGCTAATTAATCTCAAATTTCTCCTTACTTGTGGTGCCAAATAAATAGTAGCTTCATTTTTCCTTGAATGTAGGATGTTGATGAATGACGTGAGATAATTTCTCTGGTATTTACTTATGTATATGCCACAAGCATAATAGATAAATTTGTATTTGGAAATACTATTGCTATTGCTACTCCAATTGCTGTATATTAATCTATGATGATGGTCTTAGGATGGGCTCCATCCATTGTATCTACCTAGGTTTGGAAGAACTACTTAAAATCTTCAATTGTCTCCTAAAAGAGCAAGCCTGCACCAAATAAGCATGTCTGCTTATGGCGATTGACACTAAAAAAGGACTAGATTGTATATAATCTCATTAATCTTGGATGTGTTATCAAAACATATGACATTACCAAATACCAAATAGTCTTCCTTCGATTTTCCATCAATCCAAAAACATGAAATGAATCTCATGTCCTCGTCAACTTAGATCTCATAGGAGAAATGAATATGATCACGAATCTTTGATTGAAACATGTGCAATAGAGTATTTGCATCATTTCTATACACGAATTGTCACTTTCTAAGGAAGGGTATTATTAGCATCCCTTATTGAATACTTAAGATGAGAAGAACTACCTACTTCATTCATCATAAAATCAACCACCTACTTCATTCATCATAAAATCAATTGACCTAGCCACACCAACTCCGAATGTTGCTAGTTTGAATTTCTAAAACCACTCAAAAACCTAAAATAGGTGAAAAAAATATGACAAATCCTCAAAGATGCAAGTATCATTACATTGTTAGTGTTGCTACATTATTAAGAAAGGGAATGCGAGGAAATAATGTAGTTTTGCTACATTCTTAGTGTTTTCTAGAAGTTTTGCAATAAATTATTTCATGCTTATTGCATCTAGCAAGCAGCATTACATTTTGGGTGTGTTTGGTTGGAGGTAAAATTTTTTGATGAAAACTTTTCAGAGTAGAAGTTGTCAAGTTAATAGAAAATGATGTGATATGATAGGGGTAATAATGATGTGTAAAGATAATAAAGTTAAAATAGATAAGGTAGTTGTACGGTTATTTGTGTGGAAATGATTGAAAAGTAAGGTTGTTTATATAGGAAAATGTGAAAAAATAATTAAAAAATAAGGTAGATATGGGGAGTGAAAAGTTTTTGATTGAAAAGTTTTTATTGACATGTTTTGTGTGCAGCCAAACATACCCTGTATCACCAACATACATCTTTGAAAAGTTGTCAGTGCATTGCGTAGTCTATAAGACATTAGTTAGAAAGCACATATACCTTATGGACATGTAAAAGTTTCTTTTTCTTGATCTTTAGTGTAGATAGCAGTTAGATGTACCCAGAATAATCATCCAAAAAGCAAAAGTTATTTTTAACCTATGAGCTTCTCCAATGCTTGATCAATTAATGAAAGTAAAAAGTGATCTGTCTTTGTTAGAGCATTCAACTTTTGATAATCAACGCATACCCTCCATCTCATAGTTAACTTGATTAGCACATGTTGACCTTGATCATTATAGACCACCATGAGTCTAGCTTTTATCAGCACCACTTGGTTTGGGTCGGCCATTTATTGTCAAGGATGGGATAAATAATGCCTGCATTAAGGCACCTGACCACCTCATTTTTGAATACTTTCTTCATATTAGGATCAAAATTCTTCTACATATCTCAACTCATCTTAGCATTGTCCTCCAGATAGATATAATGTATACATATGGATGGGTTAATTTCCTTAAGATTGGCAACAAACCAACTTGTAACACTCGAATGAGCTTCGATAACATCAATTAAGTGTATTTCTTGAGTTTGAGTGGGGTAGATGCTATTATTATAAACTCAACTATTAAAAATTGCAAATCAAATGGTCAGTTTTATGTGTTACATTTTCAATTGCTAACTTCATATGGATTTTGTACACGTAAGATAGTAGCATAAAGATTAAATGCAAATAACTAAAGTCACACTCTAACTTGACCTTAGATGCGACTAGGGTAATGTCTTACCCAAGTCGACTCTAAAAACGACTTCAAAGGAAGATTTTGAGTAGAGAATTTTGGAAGAGAACTGCACATGTGAAGTTATATCTCAAGTCGACTTCAGATGCAACTTGGGTGAAGTCAAAGTTGAAATCGACCTCAACCTTTGACTTGGAAGAAGTCAACAGACCATAAGCATTTTTTCAAAAAAAAATATAATTTGAAGTCACAACCCAAGTTACTTCACACATGACATGGGTAAAGTTGAAATTAAAGTTGACATCAACGAGTTATTTGGAAGAAGAAAATGAACCAAAAACTCTTTATTCAGATAATGCAGTTTGAAGTCAATGTTCAAGTCGACTTCATATACAACTTTGAAATAATTCGACTCAAGTTCAACTCCTAAGTTAAACTTTGAAAAAGGAGAAGGAAGACCAAGGAGCTAAAGTCATGAAAACTTATTGAAGTTGTCCTCAAAGTCAACCTTAGTTTTGACTTAGGTGAAGTCCCACTAAAATAGATTTTTTGTGTGACTTAAAGGCTAGAACTTGAGAGATTACTCCATTGTGAGAAATATCAAGTTGAAGTTGATACCTAGGTCAATTTCATTGCGACTTGGGTGAAGTCGCATGCTAAGTTGACCTCACATGTGATTTTAATCATAACAGTCATAGATTTTTCTGATGAAACAATCATAAAAGTTTTTAATCGTGCATAAAATGTGCACTACCTACCATCAAAAGTTTAAATATAATTCAAATCCATAAATGCCCCATTAAGTATAGTTAATGAAGTTAGCTAGAACATTGATTGTGCTCCCACCTTCCTACTTACAACTATTCAAAACTACTTTAAAGAAATTTCAAGTCAAGATCTCAAAGCTGACTAGCCTTCAAAGTTTAACTCTTTTCTTCATTCACTATTAGAGCTTGTGGTGCTAGTCGTTCTACACATATTGTAAAATTTAGTTTCTTACATTTGATATCTTTTCGTTATATATCAACATTTGGCTTATTGTTAGAGATTGAGGCAAGAAGAGTGTGGTTGGAGTGGTAGTCACCAACTTCTTATGTGTGTGTTCCTAACCAACAACATATAGCTACAATTTAAAAGAGAACAGAATTTCTCTATTATAATTGGTAAGTGATAGTAAAATCCAAGATATAAAGGGTGTGAGCTTAGAAAAGTAGAGTAAGAAGGTTGTTCGAACTTCGATAAAAATCTTTTGTATCCTCTCGTGCACTAATGTACATCCACGAGTGTGTCGTTAGAAACCCATTATCACCAATCTCAAATTATACCGCGCCACATTAAGAATAATAAATAATCATAACGTAGAATAATAGTGAGATGGGTTGAATCCACAGATAGACAAAGAATGTTTGAATTATTTAGGAAAAGAAAATTTTATTAAACTAAATTATCCAAAACAAAATTACAACTAAGAATTAAAGTGCGATAAAAATAATCTTAAATAAAATCTAACTAAAAATAGAAAAGAAAATTCTAAAATTAATTAAGCACAAGAAATGAATTTGGATGACTTGTATGAAGATCTCCTCTCCCGAAGTTTCTCCCCCAAGTTTCTCGAGATCCATGAGATTGAAAACTGAAGATGAAAGTGAAAATTAGGAGTAGAACTTCACATCCCCTAAACCACGCCTGCACCTCCTGTTATAGATATGGACACTATGTTGTAACTTGCATTGCATGTGTTTGACACAAATCGAGTGCATGTATCCTTTCAATGGCCAAAATTAATCCTACTACGCACAAAGCAAAACAGAATATGAAGGGGTTGAAGCAGATTGCTAGCGCAGCTTGCTCGCACATTGGGTTACGTAATTTAGCCGGCCTGGGTTAAAACACGTATTTCTTGCGGCCTGGAATGGATGGCTGAACGGTGTAGTTCTCCTTGGATTGCCGGTCCCCTCGGTTGATTTAGAATGGAAGGAGCTGTTGGCGTGACTGCCCCTTTGTTTATTGCTTTTCTCTTCTGTTTTTTATTGTCTACTTGCAAGCACAAAGATGGGCCATGGAATTTTTGGTCGTTGCTTTTCTAGTTGTTGCATCTAGGTTGCTGCTGATTTTTTTCTCATGTCGCTAGTTGTGATGGCCCGTCCACTTAATAAATCAAGTTGCTGATTTGATTGAATCTGCTCACTATAGTGTTGAAGGTACTAGGCACTAACAGATGCTTGAGTTTAGATTTGCGAAAAAACAAATCTACTATTTCCGTAAGGATGTGAATATCATTGTTGAATGCTTATGGGTCCATGGGCAGACCTCTTTTTGGGAAGAAAGCAAGTAGCAGAGTGGAGAAGATTTCGTACTTCGCTTATGCATTTTAATTGATGAATGCGCAATTAGATTTTTAAAATATGTATGGCCCAAACACATGTACAATTCCACCCCACTATTTTTAATAACACATGATAATCTCAATATTTTAGATGGAAAGCATATTTTTCAATTAATTACCCCTAAAATCCCTTTACTAAATAAAAATTTTCACACTTAAAAATCGATAAAAAAAATTTTAATTATGCACTTACTTCTTCTTCCTTTGCTTTCCTACTTTAGCTTTCTAAGTTTCATTCAAGGGAAATTAATATTTAAGAGGTTAAGTTTCAATAGAAAAGAAAAACTTTAAATTGCCCAAATCACCCCTTCCCTTTTAGATAAAGTCACTCATTTGAGACAAACAAGTGGTATTATAGTAGACTTCAAGTTATTAGAGCAAACTTCATGCAGTATTTTTGCATTTGCTAAAGAACAATCTTTCATTAGACCACCATCATTTGATGACAACAAATTTATCTACCGGAAGTTAAGAATGAAATAGCTCATTATGGCCACAGATATAGATTCTTGAATTGCTATCCAAGATGATGTTACTATGCATGAAAGTGACAAAACTTCTGAATGGATAAAAGAAGAAGTAAAAGTTGAGAAAAGTAATACAAAGGTCATGAACTCACTATTTTGTGCATAGTATAATAGAGTATCCTCTTGTCAAACTACCAAGGAAATTTGAAACACTTTAATATCTATCTACAAGAGCACTTCTCAGGTCCAAAAGACTAGAAGAAATATACTTATTGAAGAGTTAAAAAGTTTCAAAATACTTGAAAATGAAAATATATCTAAAATATTTACAAAATTTTATAAATTAACAAATACACTTGTAGCTCTTCGAAAGGTTATCTCTAAATCTAAACAGGTGATAAAGATTTTGTGAGTTTTACTCGAGTCATGGACTCCCAATATTATAGCTATGAAAGAGGCTAAGAATATCAACATGTTCACAATCTCACTACAAGTGCACGGGTCATAAATTATAGTATATAAATTATTGATCCATAAGGAATTCGAGACTATAAACTTTGGTCTTAAATGCTTTCATGTTGAATATAAAGAGAATAAAGTAAATAAAATAGAATAAAAAGTAGAAAAGTAGGAAGAGAAAATAACATTTAAAACTAAAAGAGTAGTAGAAAATAAGGATGCGAGTACCTAGGGTCTAGGGTTTCACATGCATCTTTTGCAACGAGTAATGATATAATTATTAAATCCGGATATTGTTTGTTAAAGGAGAACAAATCCTAATTTATCATTGCACATTCTCTTGAAATCTAAATGGTATACCATAATTTTCTTAACCACCTATTCTCATGGAATTAAGTTAATTAGAATCCATTAAGTTCTGTAGTTGTTCATGAAATTTCCTCAAGGTCATCATGTCTATTCTTATAGTCTTAGATTTTCAGTTTAATATCTTGATTATCGTATATTAGATTTTCACATCTCGGTTTCATCACCTAATATATAGAATCATACCAAAGTACGGACCCATGTACAAAGCAAACATTAAAATCACAAGATATTAAATTAACAATAAGATCCATCATAAATAAATTAAAATCGCACATCATGCTATATTGTATGAATGCTATATCCTAAACCTTAGATTTAGGGCTTAGTTGACCATGTTTAAGTCCAAAATAAAATTAAAATTTAAACTTATATTAAATAAAGCAATTAAAATTAAGAAAGAAAAGAGATAGGAAAGCTTATTAGTTGGAATCTCCAACGGTGTGTCGGCTGCTCCACGCAACTCATCGGTTCACTGCTTGCCCATGCTCTCCACCTTGTCTTCACCCCTTGCTGTCGCTCTTTCTCCAAATTTCCAAGTGTACTCTCACTCGTGCCCACACCTCCTTATGTATTGGTTTGAAATTGCGTAAATTAAGATTTGTGTAGATCCTCCGTGCTATTTTAATCATCACGTCACCTAATTGGGTTTGCTTGAGGATTACTTACGCATCCTAATTGCCGATGGTTGGACATGTTAAAAAAGTGGACGCTTGAGATTAATGCATGGGCTACGGAAGCTTTAATAGGATGGTTAAAATCAGATCGGTCCAAAAAAAATTAGCGGTGGGGTGCTTTGCTTGGACAACTGAAATATTGGACGGTGCTGATTATTGAATTAACTTGGGGTGGTGGACAGCAAAAATTGCTGCTGATCGGTGTAATAAATGGACGGTTCTGATTGTTTGATGATTAAGGTGGACAGCTAGGATGGATAGTGTACAACTTGCTGAAATTTTGAGATGCTTTGGACGGCTGAGATTAACATGATTTGGACGCTTGGGCAAACTTAAGCGGACGGTCTAGATCAAAATTTTTGGGCGCAATATGTACGGCTGGGATTGAATGAGCGGTGAAAAAATCTGGTTTGGACGCTGATTTACTAATGGCGGTGCTTGGTCAATTTCTGGCCGTTGATTAATTGCTGGAATTCGGACGGTGGAGATGGAAAAATCTGGGCTGTGGAATTTCAGGTTTCGCGTGATGATCGGTGGGACGCACTGAACATGGCTTTGATCAATTTTCTGGCCGTTAGATTCCTAGACAGCTTGTGTATGATCAGGTGTACGTGATCTTGTGGGGCCTATTTGCTGAAATTTATTTGTTAACCTACATAAAAAAATATTTAAATTATTAATTCATCAAAATAGGTGGACATATTAAAATTATTTAAAACCCAATTATTGCAATAATTTATATTAAACATAATCAAATAAAAAATGAAACTTGAAGCTCAAAAGATTATAACAATTATTTAAATAACTTGAAATTAATATATAATATCTAATTGTTGCAAAATCACATTTTAAAGCTAACTGCACTGTACCAGTAAGTGGGCGATGGCTGCATTGTAGCAGTTTAATACATTTGTCACGGAGTTTTATAATTTCTGCATGTGAATGAGAGTTTATAATTTCTCTTATTATGGTGGAGGTTTAAAAAAAGTTTCTTTAAGTGAGGGCATGCATGTGCTCTATTATAACATCAGATGTTACGATGTTAATAAAAATATAAAAAAAAATCCCATCTTCTCAACTTGTTTGACTAATTCATTATAATGTTTACAATAAAAAAAATTAAATTAAAATTTTCAAACTAAATTTTTTTATTTTTTAATTATTTTTACATATTTTTTATACAACGGCTGTACTTTTTAATCATTTCTACACAACTATCAATGTAATTAACCTATATATTGTAATTAAAAACTAATCTTTATTCTTTTTACTCTTTATTATTATCCTTATTATGACACATTATTTTCTACCAATTTAAAAACTTTCACGCTAATTTTTTTTATCAAAACCGTCCTTATTTGTTATTCTTTTTAAAATGCTTGATGGAGATATGAATTGAATCAGATTTGACATTCGTACGATATTTTTTAATTTTAATATATTTTGTTTTCTAATATGACTTTGTATTTTTTTCGAATGGCTAGAAATAAAATTATTCCAATCAAAGACCAGCAAACTCTATTGAGATGCTTCGAGATAATGAGGGCAGATGGGTCAAGGACCAAGACGAGTTGCTGGACATGATAGTCTCCCACTTCTCAAAGATATATACCTCCTCACGACCACAGGATGCAAACTGGGTCCCTAGTTTCTTTAAACGGAAAATCTCCGAGTCGCAAAGAAGGACTTTGATTAGACCATTGTGCATGGGCGAAGTGCAAAGCGCGGTGAAAGGGATGTGTCCTTCCAAAGCCCCGGGGCCGGATGGGATGTCTCCGGGATTCTTTCAGAAACATTGGCATATTGTGGGGCGAGACATTTTTCAGTTGTGTAAATCAATCATGGAAGAGGGTGACCAAGCGCACAGGGAAAGGCATATTCAAAAGGTTAATGATACCACCCTGGTTTTGATCCCGAAGACCAAGGGAGCTCAGGAACTGTCACAGTTTCAGCCAATAAGCTTATGCAATGTCGTATACAAGATATTGACAAAGGTTTTAGCCAACAGGCTTAAAGCCATTCTCAATGAGGTCATCGGGGTGGAACAAAACGCTTTTGTTCCAGGCCGTCTTATAACTGATAACATGTTAGTGGTATATGAGACTATCTATTCTCTCAGGAAACGGAAGGGGGGCAAAAGAGGTGTGGCTATCAAGCTCGATATGTCCAAGGCATATGATCGGGTTGAGTGGATATTCTTGGAACAGATCATAGGGGCTATGAACTTTTGTCCACTGTGGGTCAAATGGATCATGAGCTATGTAACGATCGTCAGTTATCGAGTTAAGGTTAATGGCTTCAAATCTAGGACTTTCCAACCTCAGCGGGGGTTACGGCAGGGGGATCCGCTATCCCCTTACCTTTCCTTCTCTGTGCGGAGGGGTTGTCAGCGCTTATCTCTTCAGCGTCAGCTACTGGCTCACTGCATGGTATTAGATTGAACCCATGGGGACCTCAGCTCACTCATTTATTATTCGCAGATGATGCCCTTATATTCCTTAGAGCGGAAGACGGCGACATCAATCAATTTTCGGAATTAATCAGGATTTATTCGACTTCTTCCGGACAGATGATCAATGTGGATAAAACCTCTTTGTTCTTCAGTTCCAGCATGGAAAGGCGCGAAAGGGAGGCGCTTGCTCATCGTCTTGGGTCATCGGGGCAGATTGTTGACCATTATCTTGGCCTTCCGGCTTGGCTTGGGAGATCAAAGGGGGGACTCTTCAGGGCATTACAGAACAGATCTAGCAGAAAATTCAAGGGTGGAAGGGGCGTATATTGTCATCGGGAGGGAAAGAGGTACTAATCAAGGCTGTAGCACAGGCGATCCCGTCCTATGCCATGAGTATTTTTTTGCTGCCTCTGTCTGTCTGTCAGGGTATCAATAGGATGCTGAGCAAATTCTGGTGGGGGGAAAGAGGGGATAAGCGCAAGATGAGCTGGGTGGCATGGAAGGACATGTGTAAGACGAAGTATGCGGGCGGAATGGGATTCCGTGATCTCAAAGCATTCGATTTTGCCCTTCTTGCCAAACAGGTATGGAGATTGTCCAATTGCATCTCATCGTTTTGCTACAGAGTTCTAAAAGCCAAATACTTCCCCAATTCTGATATTTGGAGCTGCAAGTCGAGAACGTCTGATTCGTTCACATTGCGGAGCATCCTAAAAGCGCGGGATGTCGTTCAATCGGGGTGCCAATGGAGGATTGGAGATGGCAAGAGTGTTCATTTTTTCTCTGACTCTTGGCTTGGCATGAAGGTAGGTAAGGTGGGTCATCTTCCTCTGACCATCTCGGACAATGTGTTGGTTAGCCATTTCATTGATGAAGAGTCCAAAGGATGGAACAAGGATAGAGTCATCGCAACTGTGGGGGAGGGGGCGTGGCAAATTGTTTGCCAAGTCCCTCTTCCCCGTCACCCTGAACCGGATGCTATTTTCTGGAAGCACGAGGCAAATGGACTGTTCTCTGTTAAATCTGCTCACAGATGGCTTAGGGAGGAAACTACTGATCCCTCTCTCTCCAGATGTTGCCGAGCCATTTGGAGAACAAAACTGCCCAGCAAGGTTCTGATCTTTGGGTGGTGCCTTTTCAGGAATGCTCTTCCTACTTATTATAATTTGTCTCGCAAGGGCATTGATGTGGATCCCACTTGCTGGTTTTGTTCTCGGGGATTTGAGGACGCTGACCACCTATTCTTGGACTGTTCTTGTGTCGCTCGGTTAGTGCGGAAAGTGGTGCCTCATCGGCCTCTGGCGGCCTCAGTACAAGGAACTATATCCCTCCTTGCGCTCAACGACAACAGTGAAGTGTTGAGATTTTTTATTGTGTACTGCTGGAGGTTATGGTTTTTGCGGAACAAATATAGGGCCGAAGGGATTCAACTAGTGTTTACGGATCTGCTGCGGTGGTGCAGGGACTATATCGAGAGTGTGAGACGGATTTTGCTCCTCGATAAGATGAGTGCCTTGGATGCTCCTCTCATTCCTAGATGGACCAGACCACCGGAAGGGGTATTTAAGATGAATGTGGATGTCAGATGCTTAATGGACAAGGGGTCTCGCGGTATGCGGCTGTTATTAGGGATTCTTGCGGTTACTTCATTGCGGCTTGTGGGTGGCGACAAATGGGGGTGGGGGAGCCTCTTATTTTGGAAGCGGAAGCGTTTCGTTTGGGTATTCTATGGGCTCTTCAGCTACCGTTCAGCCATGTCCAGATTGAGACCAACTCCTTGCTCCTGAGCACATACCTGTCCAATGACTGTCAGATTCTCTCTTCGGTTGGTCACTCAATCTCTATGCTCAGAACAATCCTCTCTAATAACTCCCGTGTCTCCGTCCACCATGTTCTTAGGAATGGGAATTCGGTCGCCCATGCTTTAGCTGATTTGGCATGTTTGTCTGATTGGGAACATATGTCTTGGTGGGGAAATCCTCCACCAGCTATCAGTGAGAAAATCTGTATCGACAATTTCTTTGCTATGAATTATGTAGGTTCCTCTTTTCCGAACCCTTCTCAAGATGGGAGGGGGTCGGCCTAGAGTAACCTTTTATCAAAAAAAAAATTTATCGCTTTTTAAATCCGTCATTAGAACAAAATTTCCTTATTATCACTTCAAAGCGTGAAAAGTCATTAAAGTACAAAGGTGCTTCAAAGCTGATTTTGCGTTACTAAAGTACTGCATTAAGTTAACCATAACACCATACATCTTGACTATAAAACCTGTCTCTTTTTTTATTTTTTTATTTTTTTAACCAATACATTTTCGAATTTCGTCACCATAAGTCAAAATTCAAATCAACTAAAATGTAACTAGAATGGTTCAACCTGTCTCTTTTTCTTCTCTAAGGAAAACTCAATATTCACGAAGTCGTGCAATTGGTTGATATCCCGTGCTGATAAGATTGTGTTAAGAGAATACATCATATAAGACATTGATTGTGAAGATGAGTACTCTAAAGAAAATGTTCTCTAAATCATTTTCGTCTTCTTCCAATGATACTGAAATTCACTCTGTGAGATTAAATGAGATTCAAACTATGATTGAAGGAGCATATGAAAACATTAAAAAATCAATTCAAAACTGGAAAATACCCAAAGTACCTATTAAAGAAATTTATAAAATGAAGATTTGATTTTAGAATTGAATATAGATTTAAAACTCCAGAAACTGTATTAGAATTTGAAGAAGAATCATATCAAATACAATTATTACAAAAGAAAGCTGTTAAGGACTTAAGTGATAAGGATTTTGAATTTTTACATTTTGAATTAATTCAAATAGCTATACAACCCTTAGTTAGAGCAAGATTACAAGCCTCAATATTAGTATGTTTAAAAGATAACAGACACAAAAGATTCTCATATTCTATTATAGGAATATTACCAACCTCTCTACATGAAGGACCAGTCTATTTCAACAGCTTTCCTAATTTATCTATAAGTCTAACAGATCCTCATACTTTAGATGTACTATCATTATTAATTCAAACCCAAAATTTTAACATGAAAATAGGATCAAAACCTTTCTGTGTTCAATATCGAATATATTATCAAGTTATGAAAACATTAATACTAAGATCTTTAGTTACCTAAGAAAAGGGTGCTACGCCTTATTTCTAACAAATATTATCCATAAGAAAATAGAACTAAAAAGAATATTATGGTCAAAAGTAAACCTACTTACGGAATGAAAATTAGATAACGATTTATCACCGGAGGTTCCTGAACAAACCTTGGAAAAAATAGATGCTATTATTGAGACCCCAGATAATATAATATTAAACTTTGAGTCATCTATTAAAGAAATTCTTTTAGCATTTCAAGACCTATAACCCCGAAAATTACCTTAAAATCTTCATCACCTACATTAGAATGGAGATCTATGTCTTTTATTCCTTCTACCAGTAAATTCATTCTAAACAATGAGCAAAATATAGCTAAACTAGAGGTCGAACCCTCAGAATTAAATTTCTAATTAAATCAAATTATTGAAAAATCAACATTTGAATTTAACAAAAATTTATTATTACAAGATTATAAAGCTGATAAAAACAAAGAAAAGAGAAAATGGACCTCAAAAATATATACTTCATTAGAAGTAAAAACAATTATAAAGAAATGGGTTATTGTGAAACCCCGATTTTAGGAACGTGTATGAAACCCCAGAGTTATAAACCCTAGGTAATGTAATGATATTTTGCAATATATGGCATTGGAGAATTAAATAGCTAATTATGGAATATTAATTCAGATGAATAGTAAACATGAATAGTAATATATGGGATTAAGGAATATGTTAAGTTAATCACTTTGGATTAACTTAATCATAATAGACAAAAAAGAAAGCTTCCCACTAAAGGACAAAAGTGCTTTTTGGATTAAAATATTAATTTTCGAATTTTTATAGATTTTTGTATATAAAACATAGAAAAATTCATATTTTGCAATCCGTATATCGGATCAAGGTGAAATTTTTTATAGATGGCCAAAGTATTATGATAAACATGATGAGTGGTCCAAGATTGATAAAAAATTATAATCAAGGGTCAAGATTAAACGTCATTTGAAGATCAAAAAGTAACTTTACTTTATCATTAAATTAAAATTGAATTTTGATTAATTTTAATTAATTAAAATTAGCACATAGCTCAAGTAGGGCAGGGGCATGGGATTTGAAGCCAAAATCAATGGCCAAAAATCATCCTCATCAAGAATCAACGGTTGAGATTTAATTAGCTTAAAAATATGATTTTTAATAAATCAAAAAATTTATTAATTTAATAGGCTAGCTAGGGTGGCATGAACAGTAGCTAGGGGGCTGCACATTGCTCACTCAAGACAAATCATGAAAATTGAAAAAAATATTTAGAATTAAATACCTTGAGCAAAGGGGTAAATTATAATTTAATAAAAAATAAAAATATATAAATAGGGAGTGGTATGAACGACCAAAGGCATTCCAAACTAGCTCAAAGCTTGAAAAATTCAAGCATTCCCACCCCAAAATTGTTCCAAGCCTTAAGAGAGAGAAGGAGAGAAGGAAAGAGAGAGAAAGAGCAAAGTAGAAAGATAATTTTCCACTTGAGGTAAGGGGATTCTACCCAAATTTCTTTTGAGTGTTAAGTGGGGTCAAATCATGCTTAGATAATGCCTAAGCATAAGAAATAAGTATAGTTATACTGCTTAATTAAAATTATGCCAAAATATCAAAAATTTGGAGCAAACATAAAGCATTAGGAAAAATATGCATAAAATGAGTAAATAATGCTCTAATATTGCTAAATGATGATTTAGGATGAATTTTTATGATAGTTATGATGTTGGAATGGTGATATATTAATCTCATGATTTTTGAATTTAAAGATTATGCTTAAGAGAAATTATGAATTTTAGTATACGGAAAAAATGATTTAATTGGCCAAGTTAATGATAATAAATTCTAAATTCATGAATTTTTTCATGATATACTAAACATAAGCTATGTCAATGTATTTTTCATTTTTGGAAAAAATATCGATTTTTGGAACCCATGAACTGTAACTTTCAACGCTGTGAACAGTAATATAGTACAGTTACTGTGAACAGTAAACAGCGTGATTTTGAAGAAAATTTAAAATTAATATTTGAGGGTTAAGATATCAACCAAGTGCTTAAGAATGAGTACAATGTGAAAAATATGTGAAAAATAATAAGTGGAAGGAATAAACTATTGGTCCCGAATTGATGGCAAAACCCAAGAGGAGAGAGATGAATTGGGTTCTTAAAAATTTCTTTGGTAACTTTAAACTTAACCCCTTGTAAGTTCAATCCCCTTAAATGAAGAAACAAAATGGAAAACAATGTAATGTAGAGAGCAGAAATAAAATCAAGCAGACAAGATTTTATAGTGGTTCGGGCAACCTCCCTACTCCACT
>JAXCLR010000001.1:30276542-30316347 GCA_035584095.1 Annona squamosa
CTTGGCCTGCGACTTCACTTGTTCGTCTTCCATTTTCAGCTCTGAACAGATTTTTCTTCTTGAACTCGATCTTGGGGCCGACTTGATGAACGACTAGGCCTTCCATGTTTTATTTTCTTTAAATATATATGCCTTAAACATTTCCACAAACATGTTAGTAGCCAAGACTTATTCAAATTGATTTGTTAATCATCAAAATATGAATTTAGCTAGTTTTCCACATATTTCCAACATAAACTTCCATATGATGTCAAATGAATGATTAATAAATTTGTTATGGTATATGGGAATGATACCTTAAAAATGTATATTAAAAATATGGTGAAATGAATGATATAATGTATAAGTTATGATGTGCATGTACACCCGACTTGAAATTCAAGTGAGTTGTGAATGATAATGGAAATAGGTTGAAAATCTAAGTTGAATACAAGCAAGAGAAAGTATATGAATGCTATGTCATTCTTATACATATAGGCAAATATAAAGAGATAAACAAGACAGAAAGTTAAGCAAGCAGGACCTTTGAAAATGAGATTTTATTCTCAAATACAAAAATGCTTTCAAGTTGCTTTACTAGAATGTTTCTAAAGTTGTTTAAGGATGATCATTCCTTCATCTCTTTATTACTTTTTGAAACGATTGGTTAAAATTCTTCTTTATTTGAAAATGGCATGCTAGCATAAATTTGAATGATGTTTCATTGAACTGAAGTTTAAATGGATGGGGTAAAGAATTCTCTACATGAGAATGACAAGTTACAATGTGTAAGAAGTAAATAATGCCGGGGTAACGAAAGTCATACGTGATATAGAAACCAAATATGCTAGTCAAGATAGTAAGTGAACAAGAAGTCCCCCTTGAAGTTGCCAAGTCGGAAGGTCCGACTCCAAGGATGGAAAGGATCATGTTATGAAAGTATATTCCTCGAGCTAGCGTACCCTCACATGAAGGATTATCCATGAATGGAAATGATGCATTTGCACATCCAATATTTATGAAAATGCCCAAAATTGGGATTTAAGAATGGTTTACATGAATGATTTTCATGAATGATTTATGAAAGGTTTCTAAGAATGATTTACGAAAAGGTTTCTATTCCATTGGTAGTTGATCACTTGCTAAGTGTCTCCTACCGAATGGAGAGAAATGCATTTAAACGATAATGAAAGATGCTTGCTTATTAAGTTTCGACTCATATTTTGTTTCCCCCCTAGACAGGTGTAGGGAAAATTGAAGTGATGAAAGACATGAGAAAGGAAAAAGGAATTTCCAAAGGTTTGTAATTCTTTGTGTGTGAAAGCATGAACGAATGCCCTAAGGGATATGTTATTGTTTGTATACATGTTCAAGATACCTTGCATAGGTATTATAGGATTAAGAAGGCAAAAGATTTAAAATGCCTTGTATAGATATGATATGATTGAGATAAGAAATACTTTAAATGATAAATGTTTGTATGTCAAAAATATGTTTATATATGATAATATGATATTATGTGATGAAAGAAAAGAAAAAAAACTTTGACAAAATCCAATTAAGAACCCGCCACGTGGTTAGGTCAATAATCCTAAGTCACGTTTACTAATCCAAAACGGTCCGGAGTAAGGCTTCTAGGCACCCTAGTTCGGGGGTGCTACAATTCTATATTGCACACATATTGAACAAAATATTCTTTTTTTTTAATGGTATGATGGACAAGTATTATTATTAGTAAATATGTTACAACAAACACCCACCTCTGAAACTTCAGAATCATCAAATCCATCACCATCTTCTACTACTCCTATAACCAAGGTACAACATAAGAAGAGAATGAATCAATCAAATAAAGAACTAGATGGACTTATAATCTAATAGCCATATAAAAAATCTAGTTATAAAGAATTGCCAGTACATTTAAAAGACTTATCATAATTAATTGAACAAAATAATTTTTCAAATAATAAATTAATAAATATAGAAAAACAACTAGAAAAAACCAAAGGAAAAGAAAAAATAACGGAGCCTAAAATTATTAAAGCTCCAAAACCAAATCTTTCTTTAAAAAATCTTTAGATATTACACAAGAATTATCCAAAGAAACAGAACAAAGTCTTGTATTATTTTCTCCTACATTGTCCTCTCCTCCAAGTATGAATGATTTAAAAAAGAAACTTGAAGAAATAGATAATAAGTATAAAGATAAAAAATATTTACAAACTCTCTCTAAAACAAGCCCAAACATAGCAAGAGAAAATCCAGCTAACTTATTACAACGAATGTTTTTACGAAAAATATAAAAAATTATTACTCAAAATCGTCACCTATCGATCAGCAATTTGAGGAAGAAAGAAAAACAGCTATTAATGAATTCAATCCAAACTTAGTATACGAATGGAATATAGATGGAGCTAGTGAATATCAGATATGGAATATGTGTAACAGTATGGTAATCTACGCCCAATTATTAATGCAAATAACAAGATTTCTAGCCAGAGTAGCTACCATAACCTTAGCTTGAGGATTTACAGGACAACTAAAAGCTTGGTGAAAAATTCAATTATCTACAGAAGAACATACCACAATAATTAACGATGAAGAACCTTTAAATACTCTTATAAATACTATAATATATTAATTTTTAGGACGAGTAGAAGATTATTAGACGATTATTAGAGAGAGAATACTAAAATTAAGATGTAAGCAAATATCTAATTTCGAATGGTGTAAAGATGTATTTTTAACAAATATATAATTACTAAATGATGGATTTAAACCGATATATAAAGAAATTTTTTTGCAAAGATTATCATCAGTAATAGAAAACAAAGTAAAAACTCTAATAAAACAAGAAAACGGTGGAAAATTAGTCTATGAAAATTATACTTAAAAAATACTATTTTCAAAAGTTAGGTTAGTAGGAACAGAATTATACCATCAAAAGAAAATGGAATTCTATAAAGATAAAAAAAAATTCTAAAGATTCTTAGGATGTTTAAATTATGTAACAGAATTCTATGAGAAAGTAGCATAAGATAGGAAATTATTATTACAAAGATTAAAAAAGAATCCGTCCTCTTGAACAATTGAACATACAAAGGCGGTAGAAAATATTAAGAAAAGGGTAAGATATTTACCATGTCTACATCTAGCTTACCCAGATTTGTTTAAAATTGTTGAAATAGATGCATCAGATATAGGCTATGGAGGTATATTAAAGCAAAGAGATCAAGAAAAAGAATATTTAATAAGATATATTTCAGGATTATGGATTGAAACAAGACAAAAATATCATACAATTAAAAAAGAGATGTTGGTCATAGCATTATGTATTGATAAATTCCAAGGAGATTTATTAAACAAAGAATTCTTATTGAGAGTAGATTGTAGAGCTGCAAAATAAATTATTCAAAAGGATGTAAAAACATTTGTATCACATCACATGTTTGCTCGTTGGCAAGCTATGCTATCATCTCTTAATTTTTAGATAGAATATATTAAAGGAAAAAATAATGCTCTTCATGATTATTTGTCCAGAGAGTTTCTGTAGGAATTCCCTTTGCATAACACCATTAGTCCATCCAACTCAATCATCACAGCCGACTCAGCCACCAGTTCCTCCTAGGAGCCCGACAGATAAGGCCTCAACTTCCTCATCCATATACCTCAAAATTATAATTTTGTGTTTTATGCTGATAAATTTATATTAAATTTAGACAAACAAGATATTGAAATTATCAGAGGAAAACAACTCCCTTACCAAATCTCCTCAGGAGAAAAATGAGAGAAAGTTATTCAAGAAATAACAACTATATTATACAGAAAATATTTCCCTAAGGACAAATGATTTATTTCTTACGTATCAAGAAAAGATATAAATTATTATGAAAGAATTTTATTTCAAACATATTCTATATCTACAGAACATATTACCAAGCCTCCTAGAGATGATTGAGTACTATATTCAAAACTATATATTAAAAGAATTATTCTTCTAGAACAATGGTTCTCACATAATCCAAATGCATTATTCTCCTTCCCTGAACCAATAACTATAATTAAAAAGGCTAAATTTAAACATACTATATTAAGATATAATTATTAGGATTATTAAGAAGCATGATAAAAGATATTATTCAAGCAGAATTATTTCTTTTTATATTCTTGGTGGATAAGATTTATCTTAGAAAATCCCAATCAACCCATTCCTAATTGGTTTATAGACAAATTTTGGGATTTATGGGGATGTAACCCAGCAGAAGATTTATTAAAAGTATTATCACTAGCAGTATGCATGTGAGGGTATGCATGTGCTCTATTATAACATCCGATGTTATGATGTTAATAAAAATATAAAAAAATTCCCATCTTCTCAGCTTATATGATTAATTTATTATAATGTTTACAATAAAAACTTTTTAAATTAAAAAATATAAACTAAAATTTTTTATTTTTTAATTATTTTTACATATTTATTATACCAGTACTTTTCAATCATTTCTACACAACTATCACCACAATTAACTTTACTAATTTTTAATATAATTTTTTTTTCTAATATGTACTTTTTATATATATTTTTTTCGATTGGCTACAAATAAAATTATCGCTTTTTAAAACAAAATTTCCTTATTATCACTTCAGAGCGTAAAAAGTCATTAAAGTACAAAGGTGCTTCGGAGCATATTTTGCGTTACTAAAGTACTGCATTAAGTTAACCATAAATCCATATATCGTTACTATAAAACCTGTCTCTTTTTTTATTTTTTATTTTTTTAACCAGTACATTTTCGAATTTCGTCGCCACAAGTCAAAACTCAAATCAACGAAAATGTAACTAGAATGGTTCCACACTAAACGCGTGCAGGTTTTGAACGGACTCGGCGTCAATTAATCCAAAACACACGCCTCATTAATTTTCCGACGTAAGCCGTACTCAGAGAAATCGGCTTTCGTCCAATCGCAGACTTTCTTCCTATCTCGCCCAAACTTTTTTGACCTTTCGTCTGACTTCCCTTCAGAGAAATACGAATTTCCGCCAGGCCGCATTGGAAGATGAAGTCGCAATTTCTATTTTACATGATCGAAGCGCCTGCGGAAGTCCGACTCAACTCCCTCGTTCATACGTCCGGGAAAATTCTGTAAGAAAGTGAGATCCCAATTCCCTGATGTTTTCTCAGTTTTCTTTGGCTTGATTACGCATTGAATATATGCTCGTTTCTTAGCTTTGAAAAAATTGCTGTGCACCAAACGGCCTCATTTTCGTTTAATTACAATTTTAGCGTCTTCTTGCTCCTTGATTTTGCTTTCCTTGAATTCTTTCCTCTCTCCCTGTCAATTTTCTTGTTTTCTGCTCTATCTTGTCGAATGATTACATAATTACTTCTTTCTTGTACATATACGAATGCTGACGATGTTGGACCCGATTGCATGCGCTGGCATACACCTACTTTTCTAAATTTTTTTTTTTAAATTTTTTATATTATTATTAATCTATATGTATTTAATATATTTATAAATTTTTCCTCTTTTAGAGTATTTTAGATATTTACTTAAAATACTATTGATTTTTAAAAATAAAAAATAAATATCTAAAATACTCCAAAAATAGTAAAAATTTATAAAGATATTAAATACACTTATATTAACAGTTTTATAAAAAAATAAAAAAATAAAAAAAATAAATAGGTATATGCTGCATGCTCCCGAGCATGCGATCGGGCTCCGATGCTGTTGATGACATAGATATCTATGTGTTTGCTACTTTCGTAGATCGCATCTCAGAAATTCTTGGTATTGCAGTCTCTACTTCACGTAAGGGTTTCTCTAGCTGCGTGGGCATCCAAATATATGATTGCTCTCCAGCTTTTCGTTCCAATCGACGTCTTGAATCCCAGGTTGTGGCATCCATTTGGCATTCCATAAAAATTTCAAAATTGGAAACATTGTCTAACTGTGATTATGGGAGGCAGTCTGCAGCATTTTACATAACCTAAGCTACATGGCTTTTACATGCTATGCACCTAACATAGCCTTCGCGCTGTGCCGTGCATACCATGTAATCCATATCTGAAAACTGATTAACAAGCACTATATTCTACCCGTTAAGCACAGTGTATATAACTTGTTTGTTTTGACGTAAAAGGAGTGAGAAATTCTTTCCTGCACCTCTTGCGTTCATGTTACACATGTAAGGCATTTAATTGCTACTTAGACTTCTGGATTGAGCTTATGCTATCCAAGTTGAAATCATCCTGTTCCTCATGATCCTTTCTCTATGGTTAAGTGTCCATATTTTTGTATAACATAGGGTGTGCTTGATAGTGACAAAAAATGGGGAGAAAATTGTAGGAAAATTTTTGAAAAAAAATGAGAAAGTGATTTGATATGATAGAGTAATTAGTAAGATTAAATAGAATAAGGATAAAGTATATATGGTTGTTTTATGGAAAAATGTGAAATAATGATCAGAAATACAAATAATAATTAAACAAAGGGCTATCAGGTAATTAATATGTCAAATTAAGCAAAGAAAGTGGGGAATATTTAATTACCAAATGGATTCATAGTATATTTCTCACAGTCATCATGTTTTCTTGTCTTTATTTCATTTGTGTATGGTCTCTTTTTCTATTTCTTACATTGATCATACTTAGTTTTTGCTTTTTATTTACATTTGCTTACATTTCTAACATGTTACCACATTTCACCAAAAAATTATTGATATTCTCAATAATTCTTGTGACATAATATGCAACAGGAAGTATCATTCTGTTTGGTGTTTTTAGATTTTGTTTGTGTATGTAGTATTTCTTTCTTAGTGACTCTCTACCTTCACTTTGTTTTTTCTCTATTATTTTAACAGCATTTGCTTGCGTGCACTATTCCAATTTTTCATTATTATGATGCACAATTCATCATGTTGTTCTACTTTTCTTGCATATTATCTTATCTTTTTTGTGTATTTCATTTTGCAGATTTATTTCTTTCATGATTTTATAGTGGGAGGATTTGTATGGGACTTAACCCACAGAAGAAATTTTGACGCCTAAAAATTAGTAAAGGACAGTTTCATTCCCGCTGCATGAGAGGAGCTGAAAGAGTGCATTTGGAAAATGCTCATACAATCCATCTAGGAAACTCTGGTGAATTGGAATTAATGTTCCATGGTTTCCACTGAGCGAAAGGTATGCCATTACAGTTGCAGTAGAATACTGTTTTGCTTAGTATTTTTTAAAACTTTTCTTATTTATTCCATATTGTCAATCAAATCTTCATTTTCCCTAAGTTTTGAATATGGAGATCTTTCCCGGTTGTCAGGTCAGACAATCCTCCTTTCTGGCTTGGTTGTGGCATTTCTTCTTTGTTCTTATGGATCACAGATATTCCTGAAGATATTCATGGGTTTCAACAGATAGTATCCTGCTTTCTTGTGTGGTTGCAGCATCTGTTCATTGCTTTAAGTTTTTTGGTTTTATTTTCCTTTATGTTATAGATGGAAGATGGGGGCTCTACATATACTCTGGACGAGGCACTGATCACCATGGGGTTTGGAAACTTCCAAGCCCTGGTGCTTGCATATGCTGGGATGGGGTGGGTGTCAGAAGCAATGGAGATGATGCTTCTGTCCTTTGTTGGACCAGCTGTTCAGTTGGAGTGGAACCTTTCTTCTCATGAAGAGAGTCTAATCACTAGTGCGGTATTTGTTGGTATGCTAGTGGGAGCATACTCATGGGGCATAGTTTCGGATAACTATGGACGGAGGTTGGTGATTCTCTTTCTAAATATCTTCAGAAGATCTCGTCATATAGTCCATAATCTTTATTTTGCTCCATCTACCTCATTCTATAATCACCATGATTGATTTACTTGTATTGTTTTTGTCATTTTGTAACTATTGTGCCATACTTACAAGTATAATCTCTAAAAGTTCCAGATTAGCTGTTGTTCTTTTCTTTTTAAAGAGAAAATTTAAATTTTGTGCCTCATATTTATCTTTGGAGATAACTTTTTCTTATCTAGATTTGCATTCTTGGTGTCCTCCAAACTTGATAGCAGTGCTATTGGGTTCAAAAGATCATATTCAAATGATATGGATCTGTGGTTGAATTATATTGGAGTTTTTGTAGTTTGGAGTTGGGGCAGTGGGGGGATTGAATCCAGTTGAAGTGCTAGTCCATCCTAATGGTTGGCTTTGGCTCCAAAACAGTCCAAATATATGTATTTCATTTTATATCGTATCTATTGGATACCTTCGTCCACTTAGATGATTGCCAAGTCATAGAAGTAGACAAACTTTAAGCAGCTAAAGCATTAAAAACAGAAAATGACTTTCTATTATGGACTGAGGAAAAGAAGTGGGGAAAAAAAGAATGCAGAAAAATGAGGTAAAAGCGTGAGATCGGTATGATGCCATGTAGGGCGATGATTAGAAATATGTTCACTGAAAACTATGTAGTTGTGTTTTTTTTTTAATTTTTATTATTATTTTTTTATTGTAACAATAGATGGGACAAAAAGATTGAGAATATACGCAATAATGTGGAAAAGTAGAGATTTTAAGCAGTTAAGATTTGAAGTTACACAAGGAGTGCAAAAGGGCCAGAAAAGGGTAGGACCCCCTCCTCTCCCCAGAAGCCCTATCCAAGTCCAACAAGTTGGGTTTAGCTGTGTGAATCAAATATGATTTGTCTACCTATTTAGGTTTTTATTTATGCTATCAGGACTATAAACAACTGCAGTTTGCTTGTAATGTATGTTTTAGCTGTACCTGTCTGCTACAATGCAGGTGGTTTCAGTTTGATGGTTTCGTGAGGTGCACTGTATGCCAAATATAATAACATATATGCATCATCCTGTGCATAATATAATACGTATATGCATCATCCAGTATAAAATCAAGCGGTTTTCACTTTGATGGTTTTTTGGGATGCATTATATTGGCTATATTTTGTATGACATTATGGCCAATTCCAATGTCAATTTCATAATGTGAAATTAAATTCAGGCATGTGGACTTCAAGTGAATATTTTAGATGTTTGCGATCATGCTACCATGTGAATTTCCATTCAAATGGTCAATTTTAGATCCATGCTGATTCATAGTATAAATCTAATTCATTCATCATTTTGTATCACTTATGTAATTATGATTCAAAAAATTATCTTAATATAAAATCGACATAGATCACAAATAAAGATATAATTTTGCTGTTTGCATATTCACTCTCAAGGAAGATGAATTTTTTTAGTCCACTTACGTCTTCAATTGAGATAAAATTCTGAATCTTCTCCAAATTTTGCTTGGCATGATAAATGGAATAGATTGAACCTACATATCATTGTTAGCCTAAAAGGGACAATTTGACATGAAAAATTCGACAGAAATCACTTCCCTTAATGTGTACAATTTATCCTGCTTGCTATTGATGGATAAGTTGTTTATGAGGTTGATACTAATGTAAATGTTGTCTATCTTCCTTTACCTCTATTCCCAGCTATCATAGAAATTTTCTGTATGAAAAATGTTATAAAGATAACTTGGTTTATTGGATGCTATTGTATCTATGGATAAATTGTTTATGTGTATGCTGATGTAAATATCTGTTTGTCTTCTGTAATATCTATTTCCAGGAAGGGCTTCCTTATTACAGCAATAATTACCAGTGGAGCTGGTTTTCTAAGTGCTTTTGCTCCCAACTATATTTCACTGCTTGTACTCCGTTGTTTGGTTGGCGTTGGATTAGGAGGTGGCCATGTTCTTTTATCATGGTTTTTAGAGTTTGTTCCTGCTCCTAATAGGGGTACTTGGATGGTCATTTTTTCGGCATTTTGGACTGTTGGTACAGTTTTGGAGGCTTCATTGGCCTGGGTATGGTCCTTATCATTCCATATAGTTTCATGCGCTTCTATTATCTTACAACATTTTTTATTTCATTTTGCATAACATGATCTCTTCTGTCTTGAGTTGTTCATGCCATGCTGAGATTGGGAATCTGAGGTTTGCATTTTTTGTTTATATGAATTTATTCTTATGTACCCATTAGCATTCTACTGACCTACATGTTGAGTTAAGACTGATGCCTCTGTGCTGATATGGGGCAAGTCTTCTGACAAGTTGATTATTGTTGTAGTTTTTTTTTTTTTTTTTTTTGTTTCTCCAACCATATCACTAGTGTCACTGTTTATCATGTTTCATTGACCTCTTCCCATATCATCTAACCGATCACATAGGTTAGCATTACTTGCTTTATCATGGTACGAAAACTTAGCTTAATTTGAATCTTGGATGGGACTCATTTGATGAAATATATATAATCATGTGTAATTATGAAAAACACTTTGATGCATTATTAGTGCATTACAATATTATAGTAATTTATAAAATTATTTATCTGCATAGTAATGATGTTTTAGATGGTTGAAATATTTTATTAACAATTCTAAAATTGATATATAAATTAAAGAATTTTATTATGTTGATTTTATGCCTTTTATAGATGGAGGTCATGCACAAATTTGAATTTGATAAAACTTGGTATCCGAATAAAAACATAACTAAATGTAACAAGTGGAGTGGATAAGTTCATTTTATCATGGTGCACCTTAGTGTATCCCTTTATCTTGTAATCTTTTTCTTAAATTTATCACATTATTTATGGTTAATTATTATCTAAGTTAATTTTTAAATAATAATTTTGTAATAATTGACGTGTATGTTTGCTATAGATGAGATTTTATACTATATGAGTACAGACAATAAAAAAAATTTCAAAATTGACCCGAATTTTCAACCTCGATTGCTAACTCGAGACCAACCTGAACTTGATTCCATTTTTAAAATATGGGGTTAGGGCTGAGTTGACCTTGTCTTGACCCAGCATAATATGAAGGACTGGGCATGAGGTTTTCCAAATTGGATTAGAGTTAGGTTCACATCAACCTAGTATAACTTGGCCTGATTTGCGCTCCCAATCTAGGGGATGCCATCTCCTCACTTGGTCCTGCCTCGAACTCATTCCCCTGCTAAACTTGCATCAATAGTTTATCATCTAAAAACAACATAAAATAGAGGGTGAGTCCGAGAAAGCTTAGTAAATGGGAAAACCTAGATAAATCAGTCTCAAATAATAAAGCTGAAAAGCAAATATCAAATCATGTTCTCTCATGAAAATGCTCAAACTCCTGTCCATGCTCATAGTGGCACATCAGCCTCAATCACATCCATATGAAAGCATGTCTAGCCATAGCCCATAATCAATGCCCCTTAGGCAGAAATTGATCCACAGCACAATAGATTTGCGCAGCCAATTCAACCTCTTAGGCACTTGTTGCTGGCATGTTGACCCAAGGCTCCTCACATATGGTCTGTGTCAACACCATGGACTAGGGTATCAAGTCACCATCGAACCCACCAAGGGGACATGATGCTACATCTAGTCTCTCAAATGTTCCATCTCCTACATATTACAATCACACACCATATCATGCAAGGGCAAAATCCCCAGAATCTGGATCTGAACAAATCCAGGCGCAAAACATCCCAAATCATGGCGGAGTCATGTTGAAATCATCAAGTCTGGCTCTATAGCAAAACCTCCCAAAATTCAAACACAAATTACTCTAATCTCGAATAACCCACAATGCAAATTCATCAACAGTGCCTGTAAATACATGATGTCTGCCAATGTCCATCTCAAATCTAAGGAAAATCCTGAAGAAATGAACTTACTTGCCTCAACCTACCTCTCCTGATGTCCTAGTCTCTAAACCCTTGATAACTCCTTTCTCCTAAACCTCCAAATATCCAAGTCTCTGAGAATCTCTTGTTCCCATGCCTGAAATCCATAAGCATTGGCCTCTCCTAATCTCCCCCTTTCATCACTTGGCTCACCTGATTGAGCTGGGCAACCTTGCTGGACATTTTGGTACCCCTTGGTCGACTCCTTGGGCAACTGAAATGTTGATTGAGCTAGCGACTGTGGTTTCTTGGCTGGCTGGGTTGGCTACTGATTGATCTAGGTGAAAAACTTACCTTGCTGCAAATTTTTTGGAATACCTTAGTCGACTCAAACAAGATGTTGACCAAGCTAGTGACTGAGGTGGCTACCAGGCTAAGCCGAAGTTTCAATCAAGCCTGCTGGAACTTTCAAACTTCTTGTTCCAGCTTTCAATCTTTCCTAAATCAACATGGGCCATTCTCAAACTTCAAATATACCATTAGCTCATTTTACAGATGATCCAACTAATCAAAGTGGTTCTATTCCAACACTCCAAATGGCCTTAATCCACAATTCTTTGAACTTAGCAATTCCAAACACTCAAAAAACTATCACACCATGGGTCAAAAATACTCCATCCATCCCTCACAAGCATTATGTAAGCACACCACGCACATGCCTAGAACTTCATTCAAGCCATCATCCACCTCTATAAAGGCTAAACACAATGTCACAACAACTCATTATGCCAAATCACCACAATCACTACCAATGCCCAAACAAACACTTCACACACATCATAATTTACCTTTGAAATCTACCATGCATGAGAAACATGCGATCAATGATTTTGGCTTCCAAACACATGATTAACCAAAACCAGTCATCATAGGCAAGCACATATAAAACCTTTCAAGGTTGTTTCTATTTTGGTTCTTTTATGCCCAAAATCCATTGTTATACTTAAAAGTTGTAAACTGTAGCATTCACACTAATCTAACACATCACACTAAATTATTCATGCATAAGAAATATGTGATTTCACCCTTTATCAAAGATGCTGGCTCTGCCACTGCTCAAAACACATGGATAGCCCAATTCCATTCATCATAGGCAAACAAGTACAAAACCTTTCAAGGCTGTTTTTACATATAATCATAGTGGCATGATTGTTAAAGCACTTGGGGGTGCTAGATTTAGTCATAGATTAGTAATTATGATTAGTTCATCTTTCACACTTTTTGGATTTTGGCCATTTAATTAGTTAATTTGGGATTGATGTAACCATTATACTTACAATATTTTAATATACCAACTCTATGTATGGTTTATAGTGTTTTTTTTTTAAATATTTGATTTATGATTTTGTTTATAACAACTTAAATTTGATTTTTATATATGCATAATTATTAGGATTGGGAACTCACCCAACAATCATTTCTTTTTTGCAGATCGTCATGCCCAATTTGGGATGGAGATGGTTGCTTGCGCTGTCTGCTCTTCCTTCTTCAATTTTGCTTCTTTTTTATGGCGTTTCACCTGAGTCTCCTAGGTACCTTTGTATGAAAGGCAGGGTAATTGATGCAGTCCATGTTTTGGAACAAATTGCAAGAATAAACAAAGCAAATCTACCTCCTGGCTTACTTGTTTGCAGTCAAAATATTGAACTGGACGAAAATAATAGTCCTGCTGATGATACTACACAATTACTGCCTGAAGAAAGACGCGGTCCTGTCATTTCCATGGATAGTGAAGTTGAAAGGGGATGCTTCAGATTGCTTTTTACATTGTTCTCGCCAAAATTAGTCAGAGCAACCCTCCTTCTATGGGCTGTATTTTTTGGTAATGCATTTTCGTATTATGGTCTCGTCTTGCTGACTTCTCAGTTAAGTGGTGAAGACGGTAAATGTAATTCAGCTTCTGTGGATGGGAAAATCTCTGAGAATGGCAACCTTTACAGAGATGTTTTAATAACCAGTTTTGCAGGTACATTCTCGAGAACACTAAACATACATGTATACATGCATATGCATTTATGTAGGGCCTTGGTCATATGCAACTAGTTGCATAGTAAGCTATATGCAGCCCTTTGTTTTTTTATTAATTTTTTTTAAAAAGTCCACGCGCCTTATTTGAAAAATGTTTAAATAAACCTAATAAAATTGTTTGATTTTCATATTTTTATTAATTTTTTAGAAAGGTCTCCATGTGTCTTATTTGAAAATTGTGTAAATAAACGAATAAAATTGTTTGATTTTAATATCAATTTCAAAGCTTTATTTTCAACATCTAAACCAATTAACATAATTTTTGTGTGGACAAATGATTCTGAAAATATTATTATATTCAAATGCATTTGTATAGATCTAGGCAGTGTTCCTAATTTGCACATGAATATATAAATTCCTAAGCAAATTTGACTGCCCACACACAACTCCAATAGTGATGTGTTCCTTGTCATATGATAAAATGATGGTATTGAGCAGTGTTAGGGTTGGCATTTGATTTTATCATCAAAATGTTCCCCATTAATGGTAGGGGTGGAACTCAGTATGGGTAGATCCAAAATCAACCAAAAAAAAAAAAGAAAAAGAAAAAGAAAAGTCAGTTTGGTAGTGGTTTTAAGATTTTGAATTTTGTAATGTTGGGTCTATCCCAAACCAGATTACAATTTGGTTTGGTTTGGGTTGAAGAAAATTCGAACGGATAACCAGAACTGAATTATCAATCCAAATAACCCACATAATAAATTCAAATATTTTGACCCAAAAATAATTCAACAAACATTTTGTTATGCCTTAACTTGAATTTACGATGAGTAAGAAGCTTTAGAAGTTTGTTACAATGCTTGTCATGGTTAAATAATTTAAATTCTTGTCTTATCATCAATAAATGCAAATTAGTCACTAAATGGACGAGATTGAAATAATATTTGAAGATTTTTTAGTGCAATGGTATTAATATGTTAATAGTGATTTGTTTTTTTGATAGTTTAATAGTGAGTTGTTGGTATGTATTTTCATTGGTTATTTAATTATTTTATACTTTTTAGCTAACTATTCATAGGATAAATTATGTAATAAAAAATAAAGTTATTTATTTTCTAAATAAAATAATAAATTTATAAGAGTTGTCTGTCGAATTGCTAACGCCTATTACTAATCTCTTTTCAACCTGAATTACTAAATTCCTGAATTGTTTCAAACTTGGTTATGGTTTGGTATCGGTAGATTCTATTAAATTCAGATTAAGATCGGGTGGACATCAACTTGATCCAAATTGACTCACTTCTCACCCCTATCTATGATGTTACACAAAAAATTTTGGCGTATCCCAGATTAGTCTGAGGGGAGATCCTTAAATAAATTATTAGATAGATTTTCATTGATCAAGATGGGTTCAAACCAAGAGGTTCCACATAACTTGGTGGAACTGGTTTCTTTGAATTGGAGCTTGTCCTCTCTCTCTCTCTCTCTCTCTCTCTCTATATATATATATATATATATATATATGGATTTGTTTGAATTTTTACACATGTTAATCTATTTGCTTCTTCCAGAGTTTCCGGGCCTTGTATTATCAGCAGCAACTGTGGACTGTGTTGGCCGCAAGCGCTCAATGTCATCTATGTTTTTCCTTGGTTGCATTTGCCTTCTTCCGCTGCTACACACTCAGCCTGAGTTTATCAAGACAGGTCTTCTGTTTGGAGCCCGTATATGCATTACGGGAACCTTCACAATTGTGTATATTTATGCCCCAGAGGTGACCCTTCAATCATTACTTTTATTTTGTTGGTGCTCACTATCTTTTATCATGATCAAAGTCTTATGTAGAGTTGTTACATCCTGAAGTTGGTGGATCTACTTTATGCATACAACACATGACTTGTCCAATACTGAACATTATTCATTTGACATACATCAAAGAAATAAAGGATATCCACTTAATTGACAGAAAATATGGACTGAGTGTAATGTTTCTAAAAGATGGGAGAAGCCATACAATGGTCACAAAGGTTCGGATTATTTTTATTAGTGGTACACCAAATCAAAATGTAGAAAATGCATTTCTAGCACGCGTAAATTGTTGTCTATTTTCTTCTGTTTTTTTGTGGTTCCACCCTTCCTTTTATTTCATCATCATAATCAAAAGTTATTCCCCACCTATGTAAGGTCAGTTGCAAGGATCCTGTTGTGCCATACTTTACATTCATGAACTATGGTCTTGTATTTCTAACATTCTCATGTGTTGCTTAGTGACTTCTATCTTTTTTTTTTTTGGTTTTCCTTTCATTCTCTTATTGCCTTCTATTTTAATAACTTCAACTCTCATAACCAGTTCCTAGGTTATTTTGGATTACTTTATTATTATTATTATTATTTTTTTGGATGAAGGATTACTTTATTTCTAATATTATCTATTGTTTTTTTACCACTCATCCACCTTAATATTCTCATTTCTTTTATTTGCAACAAAAATTTTAGCGTGTACACATGCATTTCCTGGCGATATAATGCGCATGAAAAGACCATCATCATCATTGTTTGTTATTTTTCACTGAAGTAAAGATTAGTAGAATGAATGCTATTGCGTTATTATTTATTGTAAACTACATTCTCAGTATGGCTCAGAATTTTCGTTTCTTTTTCTACTGATCTTTGATCATGTTTTTATAACTTTTCTCTTACTTTTTGATGGCCTTCTACTTGAGTAAATTCTCTTCTACTTTTTGAAATTCTTGGTCTTTGTCTGTGACACCCTAAAACACAATTATAACAATATAATGCCTTCTCAAAATGACTAATAGTTTGGGACATCTTAGTGGATGGACTATCACCTATCAGATTCAGTCTAAAATTCACCAGTCTCCCCTATTTGTAGGACTTTCAGGCAGTGCCAAACAATATGCTTAGAATTATGGTTAAGCTGGCGACCTAAATACCTATTCCATCTCTTATATATCCATTGACAGCTAAGGAAACACAATTAATGAAACTAAGAAAAAGCTATTTATTATTATAGGCAAACATTCCCCATCCACATCCATATAGTCATCCACATATAATCATTTAATTTTATATATTCCAAAATAAATTCATAAGTGTCACATAATCCAGACATGCTTTGTGTTAAAACGTCTTTAAAACATGAAGGAAAAGATATTACGAGAAGTAGACTATAATAAAATTGAAAATTATGGTGCAAGGCTCTCTAATTTGAAGTGGATGATGTGTAATTAAGACTCGTGGAAGTTGTGCACCAGCGCCTTGGTAAGCACATTCGGGGTGTGCGTGTTTATTTGGGTTCGAGTTCCTGTGGGAGAATGCTCCAGTGTAAACTTGCAATAAAAAAAAAAAAAAAAAAGCTCTTGGAAGTTCTTGCAATCAGAAGCTTCTTCTCGTGCTTTGCTAGGGTAAAAGTTCATGAAATTTAGTTTGAGTTCACTTCACTCCCTATATATCCTAGAAGACTAGAAGTCTAGAATTGCAATCCCCGTTAGGTGTTTTCTGAAGTGTCTTAAATGCTTCCAACGGTTGCAATTTTTAGTTTGTAATTTATGCTTCCCATCTTAATCAACTGACCTCCATTACTTCATTTTATTTTCTAACCTTGCTCAGCTTGGCTCAAGATTGAGGCTTTAACAGCTATTTCATTTTAAATCTTGGTCAAAGACCTCAATAGATTGACCTCTGTCACTGAGTTTTTACCTTGGTCAACTCAACTCTGCGATTGGAAAACACAAAAAAATGCATATGATAAATTACACTTTGATAGAAATGCATCAGAACAACTTTATATTGCTGCCATTGAAATTTATAATTTTCTGAATCCAATGCCAACTTGATGCTTTTGTTTTTCATTTACCATGCAGGTATATCCTACGTCAGTCAGATCAACTGGTGTTGGAGTTGCTAGTGCCATAGGAAGAATAGGTGGCATGCTATGTCCTCTTGTGGCAGTTGGTCTAGTACGTACCTGTCATCTTACTTTGTCAATTCTTCTATTTGAATTTATACTATTCTTCTCGGGGATTGCAGTTATTCTGTTTCCGTTGGAAACCAAGGGGCTTGATTTGACAGATACTGTATCTACTTCAAGATAACATATTGCATTATCATAGTTCTATAGTGTGCGCCCATTGATAATGGATGTGCAATGTATAACCCAAGGAGGGATGTGTAAAGAATCTGAAAAATACACTAGGGTATAGTGGGCCACAAGAAATTTTCTCGCAGACTTCGTTGAAAAAAGATGACGAACTCATCACAAATTCGTCAAAAGTATTTCTGCTGAAGTATTGCAAAAAGTGCTAGAGACAGAGAGCCTTCATCTCAATTCATACTGGCAGCAAGGTCATGCCATTTTTGTCCAGGAAATTTGGCTACCTTTTCTTGAAAGGGCTATTATTGACGTGGAAGCAAATATGCAATGTTAGTACTTCCAATACAGGGAAGAAAGCGGCGATGGCCCCTTTTTGGGTCTCTATTTTGTTTATCCAGGATTGCATTGTTCAGCTATGTATTGTAAACAAATTTGCTTCCTGTTCGGAACAACGTGAATACAAATTCAGAACAAACGTTATCAGTTAGATGCATGCATGCGTCAACCGGTTTAATTATAGTCCACAAAAAAAAATAAAAAAAAATAAAAAATAAAAAAAAAATCATCAATATATTTGCAGATTTTTAGACCGTCTCAGGATTTTGGTCAAAAGAAGTAATGCATTAAATGTTCTGAATCTAATGCGCCAAGACAAGACATGATTTCTAGAAATTATATATAATTAGGAATTATTAGTTTCAGACTTTCGGTTTCCTGGATGTGAACGAATGCTAGCAATATGGCTATCAAGAAGCCGAGAGGGTCAGCTTAGCTCAATAGGTGTCGAATTAGTGCTGTATGGATCGTGACGTCTTGTTGCCGACATATTTCCAATGGCTAATCAATGGGTATCACGTGGTTTAAGAAAAATTTGGCAGTATTTCTCATAACTTATAAGGGGATGGTATAGAATACCGAACGTGTTCTACACGAACATCAAAATTCCATTCCGAAAGATATAACAATTGGCTTTACATTTTATACATTTACATGCTTATATTATAGAGGCATCCATATAGTAAGAGAATCATCGTATTTTATTATTATATAACAAGGCAACCCAAAAGATTATCATATATATGTTCGTCCCGAGTTTATGATAAAACTCAAGAGGTGAGGGGTGAATCGAGTTTTTTAAAATTCTTTTGGCATATTAAATGTAACTTCTTATGAACTAAATCCCTTTGAAGGAAAACGTGGAAAATAAAAATGTAAATAGAGGAAAAATATTAACATAAGAAATAATAGTAGTTTGGGACAATCCTTTTTATTTCATTCCTCCAAGAACATACTCTTGTGCCTTGAGGTCTCTTTTATTCATTGTTCAAAGTGCTGTTCTACTGTATCAATGGATATATAATTAAAGTCTTTGCTTTTTTCTAGATTTCAGCTCTAGGAGGGTGTTTATAATATCCACACAAGCCGTGTCTGAGTCGACTCCATATGCAGCTTCACCCAAGCAGCATGTTGGAGTCAACTTGAGTTGCGACTCAATTGCACCAAACTCAGCTTCGGACCTTTGAAGCTACCTTAAGTTGTTGACAGAGTTGACTTGGGTTGCGACCCGACCCAAGTTACGTTCGAAGTCGACTTCGGGTGTAACTTCACCTGCTTACGCGTCAATAATTTCGGTGTTATCGAAAAATAGCCCTTTAAGGTTGATACTGGAGTTGACTTTGATATCGACTTGATCTAAGTCAATGCCTAAGTTGACTTAGTTTGCGACTTGACCTATCTTGCTTTGAATCGTGAAATCTCTAAGCCTTGAATCATCTCAACACATACATTGGTGCCTTAAAACCTCTCAAATTGAATTGTTAATCATCGAAACATAGATAGTACTTGATTTACCATTTATTTACAACAATATATATTGGTATAGATTGTAAACAAGTTCGAAATGTACATTATAACATATTCATCACAGTTGGGTCAAACTAAGTGCCTACATTCATTAGTATTAGATAAAAGCACAAAGTCCAAAATAATGAGGAACACATCCTTATCTATTGACTAGAGTCTTCAAAATTGTGTTCTTTTTCAGGCCCATCTCAAGACACCTCACCTAGCCTGTATCTAAAAGCAAAATAATAAATCATGCGAGTCTAAATAGGCTCAATAAATAGATAAAAATTAGCACAAAATGAAACCAAACAAGACTCTGAACATGACATGACAATGATGCGGTATGTCAATTCCTAAATCACCATGCATAATGTATAGAATCAACACTCATGCTTAAGAACACATACATATAATCACATATCTTTAATGGGCTATACATAATCCTTTCATCATGTCAGTTAAGAGCCATGAACAATCATCATTCTCATATCAACTAAGGGTCATGAACAACTTTATATAACAAAACAATCCACTCCCATACAACTCTTTTCAAATGACTAGATAATGTAGTGCAACCAAGCCTATGCCTATGTGTTGTAAATCAATGCAATACAAGATAATTTTAAGAAACACAACACGATAATCCTAAAAATTAATATCATAGGCCACACATGTGTCATTAATATTTCTAAGTATGCTTATTCACAACTTTAACATACCATTTGTCTTATTGGTATTTCATTGAACACATGATAGACACTATAAAGAAAAATTATTAGTTATTCACATTCAATTGCTGAATTCGAGCTAGCATACCTTCTCTTGATAAGGAAATGCTTATATACCCATCATCCCATGAGAATCACCTAATAACTCTTAGTTTCTCTATGCTTTGCCTTACTCATCTCCCTTCACATCCTAAAACACTCTATCCATAAATTGTAAGGGTGCGGTTCGTCTAATGTGCTCTACAATGCAATAAGGAAACAAGATTCTACTACCGATTTAAGAAGAATAAGTTTACTTACCAAGATTGGAATTTTTCCCAAAATTAGCAACCCTAAATTGAATTTTCAAAATTTTGACCTCCCTTAATATGAATCAATGATCCTCAAAGTCGTTCAAAGAATTTTGAGAAGAGTTAGGATCGGATTGAGGGTTGGAAGAAGAAAGAAAGAGGAGGAGAAGAAAATCAAAGAAGAAAGGAGATGAAAAATGGTCGCACCTAGTCACATCCTCTTTTTTAAAAGGTCCTTACTAGATATACGGGTTGGGCCAAGGCATGGGTTATATAAATGACCACATAACCCAATTCATATTTGTTCCGCCAAGTTACTAATTTACCACTACTTTCTAGTAAGTGTAGTCACACAAATATTTCAATGCAGAGCTTATAACTTATATTTGATATGCTAATGAATTATATTTCATATAACCCAATATGCCAAGATTATCATACATGCACTGCATGTCCCTCATGAGCCACATTTATGTACAGTGAACACAAATACTAACATAATTTACTACTAATTGTATATTCAGAAATTATCTGATTATAAAGGAAAAATTATCATCAAAATACGTGATCTTCACATGGACTCACGAACTGAAGTTAAACCCTTCTGACTCTTGCCCATAAACATATGATATATGTATCCCTATCGTTTGCGTTATTGTAAATTCTAAAATTGCTTAATTCTAAGGGTTTCATTTAGTAAAGGAGAAGAAATTTCCATATTTTTTTTAAAAATTATTCTGAATGGTTGTCTAAATTTTTTTAGCTAACTACTTATTGGCAGATTTGTTTCTTATTATTATCTTTTTTCTTTTTTTTTTCGATTTGCCTCAATTTTTCTTGTTATGGTGGGGCTGCTAGTCATAGGCGCCTACCGAATATTTTTGACAATGTTTTTATGAAACCCATCATTTAGGTAACGTCCTCCATTTTTAAAATTGATGATTAATGAAAAAATTATTCCATTTTTTAAATTTAGTATTATTTATATTATTATGGAAACCTTTTTGTTTGTTTAGTTTACTATACATGATCCCCATTTATAATATATAAAATTAATATAGTAAAATAATTTAATACTAAATATCAAAACTTAAGTAGTACTTTCAACATAATAGTCTAAAATATTACTATTATGTGGGCAAATAATTTTATAAAGTATTATTACATTCTAATATATTTGTGAATGGATCTAAGAGTTTTTTTTCTAATTTATACATGAATATATTTATTTTTGAGTAAATATGACTCATGCATAATTTGATTTAGATGAAAGTTGATCTTTTAGCCAAAAAATGATTTAAATACATGAATGAATTGAATTTTGCATCAATTATCAACAGCTAAAAAATTGTAACTGTTCAATATTTTTAATACTTTTTCTTCTCAATTTTTACCTCTTTAGATAAATGTGTAAAAAAAAAAAGGTTATAGCACCAATAAATCCCCTGTTATGTAGGGGTCATGCTTAAATACACATAGGTGTACTTAGGCTTGGTACACACGAGCGATTTAACCCTTTTTTATTTTTTTAATTTTTTTATATAGATTAATTAAGTGTATTTAACATGCGTTTTAATTTTTTACCATTTTTGGAGAATTAATTTTTTTTAGTTTTTTTAAAATCAGTGACATTTTTTAGTAATTTTAAATATCTAAAAATAGTAAAAATTGATATACATGTTAAATACACTTAAATTAATAATTGTGTAAAAAAAAATCTAAAAAAATAATTTATACGCTGGTGTCCCAAAGCTAAGTGTACATGAGAGCACACCATAGGGGTCCTTTTATGCAGTGGGCATGGGCAAAAGCACAATCTATATACTGCTCCTATGTACGTACATATTCTGTCGTCAGCGTTGTGTACTTCTACTGAGAATCTAAAGTCATTAGTCTGAATATGCAACGATTTACAGCGGACTATCAATTTCCATTGGCTACCCAAGTTTCCAAATTGATTAATTCAATCATTTTTTTTTTCCGTTTCACCGAAAAACAGTAATCTAAAATTAGATTGCAACATCCGAGCTACGAGCGACATGTACGCCCGTCTTACAATATTAAAAAAACGGAAATCCACCATTCATTTGTCAGAAAAAAAAAACACGACATCATACATGCACCCACCTCTTAATTCTGCAACAACCCTACATCCCATGTTACAAAAAATAACAAATTTTTTTTTTTTAGAGAAAATACAAGAAAAAATGATACATACGAATAAAAAATCCAACTACATCTTAGAGAAGGCCCGAGACAGGTGAAGAGGTGAACACAGGCCTGTCTTTGATATCGTTGCTGCTGCTGCTGCTTTTCCTTCTAGGCTTGGCCTCTCCAAGCATGGTTAGAACATCTCTCATAGACGGCCTATCTTTTGGGTATCTGGCCGTGCAGGCGAGTGCGATCCGCAGCAGCAGCGTCATCTCCTCCTGCACGTGCTTGCATTGCGGACCCATACTTGGATCGAGCGCATCCAAGCCGCTGTTGTTGTTGCGTAATTTCCAGCGGACCCACTCTACGATGTCTACGCAATCGCCGAATTCCGGCTCCAGAGGCCTCTTTCCCGTCACAAGCTCCAGAAGCACCACTCCGAAGCTGTAGATGTCCGTTTTCTGGTCTACCTTCATGGTGTACCCATATTCTGCCATGAAATTTTGATTTTTAGCGGCCTCATAAAAAATGATAATTTTGTGGGTAAATATTGCATATGCGATTAAAATTAAAATTTATCGCCCATAAATATTTATTTTGTAAAACAATGACAATTGCTTTAAATGTTGAATTAACAACGTTTAAACTGGCATATAATTTAAGCAATTTTATTGGGTTGATTTCACTCTTTTATTAAACAAGGCCTATGCACATCTTTGATAAGGATAATTTTGTTTACCAATTAAACAAATAGTTTTAAATATATTGAATGACATGAATTTCATACAATCAATAAATTTGAAGTTTTTTCATAAAAAAAAAAAATAAATGTGAAGTTTCGAAATGGACTTCGGAGGATTGCAAGTATTAGAACCCTTACGTATAACTTGAATTATACAAGCACTTAAAAAAAATTTGATTTTTAGTTAAAAAATTTCTTATAAATGGTTAAAATTTGATTGCTAATTTCCATGCACATATATTTTTCTTTAATAAAGAGTTTTTCTGTTGCTAACATATAGGAGTTTTCAATCAAGATTCCATCTTGTTGTAGTGAAGGAATTAAAGAAATCTAAAAGAATCAATTAGCAAGACCTTTGGAATATCCATGAAAGTGAAATCTAAATCAAATGTCAAGGATTCATTTATACGTTAGCTCTTAGATATTCAATCATTGGATTTTGATTCAAAAAATCCGATCGAACGTTTTCAATAAAAACCCAATTCCAACTTCGATTTGTCATAATCAATGTTTTTAAGTAATCTAACAGCCGACTGTTTTGGATCACAGCCCCAAATCATTGTACCTTAAATTTTTAAAAAAAGCCAGGATTTTTCTATTTTTCTGAACACATGCATGCATGGAGCTGGTATGTTCGTGTTCTTAGTTCTTACCTGGTGCGATGTAGCCGTAGGATCCGGCGACTGCGGACACCGTCTCGTTCTTCCGGATCATCGTTCTCGCAAGGCCGAAATCCGCAATCCTAGCCTCCAGATTCCCATCGAGCAGAATGTTGTTGGATTTCACGTCTCTATGTATCACCGGCGGATTGCAGTCGTGGTGGAGATATGCCAGCCCCTGCGCCACTCCCATCCCCACCTTGTATCGCGCCACCCAATCCACCAGCACCATCCGCCCTCCATCTCCATGCAACGCCTCCCACAAGCTCCCGTTCGCCATGTACTCGTACACCATCATCATCTCCGTCTCCTTCTGCAGATACCCAAGCAGCCGCACGATGTTCCGGTGCCGCAGCCTCCCCAGCAAGTTCACTTCTCCCACCAGTTCCTCACTTTCGCAGCTCTCTGCCGCCCGCCACAGCTTCTTCACTGCCACCACCGAGTGGGGCCGCTGCACCTCCGCCTTGTATACGATCCCTGCCGCCCCCATCCCTATCACGTTTGATTCCTTGATGCTGGCCACGATGTCCGCGCTCGTGAAGCTGAACCTCTGGAACGCCGTCAGCCGCCATGGCCACTCGCCGCTCTCCTCCTCCAACCGCGATCGCCACCTGGAACAGAGCCATCGCGCCCCCACCGTGGAAATGCCGAGGAAGAGGACGATGGAGATCCCCACGGCCCACCCGCCCAGCAGATGTTTGATGCGGAGCCTCCTCCGCGTCGAAGACGCCGCCGTGAAGGACGGATCCGTCGAGCACGGCCCCAGCACTCCGCCGCACAGGCCGGGGTTGCCAGCGAGCTCGTCTGGGTTGATCGTCCGCAGCATGCCGTTTGTGGGAATCGGCCCGTCCAGCTTGTTGTACGAGATGTTGAGCGTCTCCAGGGCTGGCGAGGTCCCAAAATTCTCCGGCAGCGCCCCTGTGAGCATGTTCGACGAGAGGTCGAGCACCGCCAGCATGGGCATCGAGGCAATCGCGGTGGGGATTTGTCCCTCAAGTCGGTTTCTGTGGAGATCGAAAGTCACCAACTTCTCGCAGGAGGCTAGGCTCGCAGGGATGCCGCCGGAGAGCTCGTTGTTGGACAGATCGAGCAACGCTAGCGACGGGCAGTCCTGAAACTGATCTGGGATTTCTCCCGTCAGGTTGTTGTCAGAAGCAGCGAAACTCTGAAGATCAGGAATGGAGAGAATGCTGTACGGGAGAGACGATTGGAGGTGGTTGCGGGAGAGATCGATGAATTCGAGCGACATGGAGAGAGCAATATCTCCGGGGATCGGACCCCACAAACCGTTCGATGCGAGTTCCAACCACCTTAGCTCTGGAAGGCTTCCGAACCCAACTGGGATAGTGCTCGAAAGGTGATTCTCTTGGATTCTCACTCGAACTAGCGATCGGCATGAGGAAAGGCCGATGGGGATTGCGCCCGAGAAGCTGTTGTTGAAGAGGATGAGCTTGGTGAGATTCCCACCATCGCACAGCCCGCTCGGGATGCTCCCCGTGAACGAATTCGAAGACACATCCAAAGACTGCAATGGCGAATGCCGCCCCAAGTTGGCCGGCAATTCGCCGGAGAAGGAGTTGTTCCAAATCTCCACCACCTTCAGCCCATTCAGCTCGCCGATTCCCGGCGGGATAGGACCGGAAAACTGGTTGCAGAACAAGCTTAGCAGCTGGAGATTCTTCAGCTGAGCTAATTCCGCAGGAATGATGCCCGACAACGAATTATCCGAAAGATCCAACTCAACCAACGATGAGATGTTCCCGATCTCCAAAGGAATGTCGCCCTCGAGGCTGTTTTTGAAAAGGTAGATTGTACGAAGTTTCCTGAGCTTTCCCAACTCTGGCGGGATCTTGCCTTCAAGACCGCCGTAGACAACGTCCAGATACAAAAGATTCGTAAGGTTGCCGAATTCCGGCGGGATGCTTCCTTGGAATGCGTTGTATCCGATGATGGCGGTCTCAAGGGACGAAAGTTGGCCTAATTCGCCCGGAATCCGGCCGGTGAGATTGTTGCCTGAAAGACCTAAGAACTTCAGTTTCTGGAGGTTCTTGTAAGCTGCGGGGATGGCTCCGTGGAAGAAGTTCCCTCGGAGATCCAAGCTCTCAAGGGACGTGGCATTGGCGAGGCTGTCGGGAAGAGAGCCTTGGAGGTTGTTGCCGGAGGCGTTGATGCTGAGGAGGCCAGGTGGTCGATGGAGGCCTGGTGGGAAGGCGCCCCCGAAAGCATTTTGGCTGATGTCGAGGATTCTCAGGGAGGCAAGGTTGGAGAGGGAGATGGGGAGGGAGGTGGAGAAGGCATTGAAGGAGATGTTGAGGAAGGAAAGAGATGGTAGGTTTTGGATGGTGTTTGAGATGATGCCACTGAGGTTCATGTGGGAGAGGTCGAGAGCTTCCACGCCGCCGGCGGCATTGCACGACACGCCCGTCCAGGCGCAGTGATAGGAGTGTTTGTTCCAGTCGTGAAGATGACCCAAAGGGTCGACAAGACTTGCTTTCATCGAGAGCAGGACGGCCGGCTCATCTCGGCCTTGCTGGCCATTTGCCAGAAGGACATGAGCTTTACTACAAGAGAAGAGGAGGAGAAGCAAATGGATGATTGGCATTTTTTTCTTGTTTGCTTTCTCCAACTACGTTTGCTGGCTAGTTTTGGTCTGCTGCCATTTTGCAGTCTGAGTACTGCTGAATGCTAGCAGCTGCAGTAGATGAGTTATATGTGGGCGGAAGATCGATGTTGAGATCGCAGAAGATGGGGGAACGATGTTTTAAAAATGGGAAAATGAGTGATTGGCTGATTGAGTTATATGTATATATTTTTATAAGATGCTCGTGAGATCTTGGGTTTGCAGCAGGTGGGGGTGTGTTTGAAGCAAGCTTAATTAGGACAGATTAGTAGCACCGCACAGAATGTATTAGTGCCTAATCATGGCTTCTTATCAGGAATAAACAAGTTCTAATTAAGCAGCAATCAGTGCATGTGAAGGGATGGGTAGACAGATCATGGTTGGGGCCCCACTAATTATTACGGTCACACGCAGAGTGGCTGAGGCTGCTATGCAAGAAATCTAGTCCTTAAATCAGACAGACAGACAGATGGTCCACACCATGCATGGAGATCGTGAATTTTGGTGTTAACTGGTGTCTGTCAAGAACTTCATGATGTGGTGCAGCTACTTGCAATTTCTTTTTTATGGTTCATTTTATATTAGGATTGAAGTTAATTCCAAATATGATGACAAAATCTTAGTCCTTTGAGGGGGATTAGTCAGCGTCAATTTTGCCCATTTGCTGTTCTTAACAGCCTGTTAATATAATGTAATGTTGTCCATTTTTTTAAAATTGAAAGTGTGATATTGTCCACTTGAACAGCCTTAAAATTTTTTTTCCAACATATTCTTCACTAATTTTGACTAAAAACTAAATAAACACTTGTCACAATACGCAGCTAAAAGTAATTATTCACGCAGGTCAGAGATGAATGTTTGTTTGGCATTTGAGAAAGAAATGAAGGAATAATCCGACACGCATGCTATGGGTATTGTTGAGGAACAAAGAGGAACAGAGAGAATTCACATAATACATTGAAAATAGATAAGGTATATAAAAAATACGATAATTGTTGAAAAGGATATGAAAAAATTATTGAAAATAAAATAAAAGAGAAGAGAAAAAACTTTTGCCTGAAATTTTTTCCCCTTCAGCTAAGAATTTTACTAGTAAAAAATGTAAAGGCAAAAGTAACCATATTAAATATATATTTGGTAATACGCTGAAAATTTATGGGCACATTTGTTATTTTATAAATTTGTACTCATATTTTGAAATATGGGTAAAATCATTGTCATAGTGTAATTAATTCTATTGTGAGAGCTCCTCAAAAAAAATAAAAATAAAAAATTTTATTTTACGTTTGCGTGAAATTTTAAATATATGTAGTACTATTTTTTCAATAATACGACCATTTGTTTATTATATATGTTCAATAGTATAAATAGTATGTGATCGTATTTGATATTTGATATTTAATATTATCGAAATTGCGTAGTCATATTTAGAATTTCATATAAAACATGCGATCATATTGGGGTTTTTTACAATACAAACTCATAAGTATGAGTAATTGTATTTTGGCAAATGTATTTTGTTATTTTGAGATGTTAATTAAACTCCTTAAGTTTGAAATTTGAAAAATAAACCCAACTTACAAACAAAATACATCATGATTTTCTCTAAAATGTTAGAAGTGCTCTCTAAGTGACTAGTAAGAGCTTTTTCTTTTCTATTTAATTGAAAATCGCAAGAATGTAGAATTTACTTTCCAAAATTCAAATACTATTGTAAAATATATAATTAATAATCACATACTTTGGGGTCTACTTGGCAAAACTCCTAGTATTTGACAATGGTTCTTATTTGTTTTATTCCTTGGCACCCTTCCTTGGTATCTTTCAAACTTTCTAATCCTTCCACAGACATGAGATACTAACCTGCTGTTGTTAACATGAGTATACAAATAATTTTGGTAAAAATTTATGGAGGATAATATACAATTTGTAAAATAATATGAATACATCAGTAATTAGTGTCAAACTAATTGAGTATATCAACAAATACTCAGACAAATTAGAAGAAGAATAGAGGTAGAAGAGTTCTTGAAAATAGTGGTAAGACGATCGACGCACAGCATCATCTTTGAATGGGCAACGTGAGCCGTCTTATTTTCCTTGATAACTAGAAAATGTAATTAATTGATAACCCACGCTGCACATTAGATCTTCTGGCTCTTACCACATCCACATGTATTCATGGTCTAGATGAACCATTGAATGTGATTGTGGGCCAACATTCAGCAGTACCTTTACCACCAAGTTGTACAGCAGCACTGTCACACGAAAATCACAGCAGCTCAACGGAATCTAACCGATTTTCAGCTGTACAGTGGCAAACGAATCTTCCATTTTCAAGTGGTTAGTTACCTTTTCAAAATTTTGAGCCTCCCTGAAAATGAAGTTGCATGAAACCCCACTTGTATGTAATCTTATATTTTTTCTTATCCTTAATAATTTGTAAAAAATTTACTCCAATTATTATATTTAACATAATTTATAATGTTATTATATTATATTTCATCATTTTTCTAGTGTCATTGTGCATGAACCCCATATAAAAATAGGTAAAAAAAAGTTAATGTGATAAAATAATTTTTTGATGAGAATGTAATAAAATGAATTGATGCTAAATGTTTATTTAAAGTTATATTTTCAATATTTAAATCATAACAAATATCATTAATATGCGGAAAAATAATTCTATAAAGTATTGTTATATTTTTTTGGTTGGTAGTATTGTTACATTTTAATGCTTAGGTGAATGTATCTAAATGTTTTTTTTGCATATCTAATATTTATTTTTAACGAAATGAGGTTCATGCATATTTTTGATTTGCAGGAAATTTAATAAAGTAAAATTTTTAACAATTATCAAGGTAAGAAAATAAATGGAATTACATGAAAACTTAGGAGGGACTCCTAAAAATTTTCTGAATACATATATATTTTAAAAAAGGGGTGATGATTCAATACATATGCATGTCCCGACCCTCAATATATGTTGGCGTTTTATGCATGGACCAAGCCTCAATATATGTAATTGTTTTTAGTTTTTTTTTTTCCAAAATTTTTTTTATTTTATTTTCATTTTTATGTGGCGTCACATGTATTTAGTTTCCAATCCTTAAATCATCCAAAAATGTTTAGCCAAAGCCTTACACAATTCATCCAATTCCCCCAGCCGTTGATCAATTAGTCTTTGACCCGATGAATGAGTTATACATTAATCAATGGATGTATGCAACTTTCATGGTGGTGGAATCAAGTTTTATGGGGAGGTAGGAAAAAAAAAATGCAAAAGCAGAACAAAATAAAAATCCAATTGTGGGGTGGCAATGGCAATGGCATCTGGATATAGTAGCGACGACCCAAAAATGCAATCATGCAGGGAAGCGACAGCACCTTCTGCGGTTCTTGCCGAGCCACATGCGCACATGGCTGGCGCATTTTAAAAGCGTAAGAGGAGGGTTGAAGGAAGGTGGATGCCATGTGAACTACGCACACCCCTCACTTTCCACATCTATTTCTCTTATTTTTGTTAACGATTTTGAGATCGTTTTAAATTTAGACCCATTAGTAGAAATAGTAATAATAAATAATAATAATAATAATAATAATAATAATAATAATAATAATAATAATAATAACTATTATTATTAGTAGTAATAATAATAATATAAATTTAGACCCATTCGTGGTAATAGTAATAAATAATAATAATAATAATAATTATTATTATTATTAAGATTGTTGCATTAGCTTACATAAAAAAAATTTCATTAACCGCCGATAGTATGTATATGTGCCAGTTGATGGTCCGAAAATGATGTAATTCAAGATGCCTTGTTTGAGATTTGGTGATCCCTTCGTGCACATGTACGTATATGTCTTGATGAGAGAGTATACCAGCGTGTATATGTATACTTGTGAATGATGGTGAAGAAGAAGATGAACGTTGTCAGAGTAATTGGCATTTTTTTTTTATTGACAACGAGAAGGAAATTTGTCCAACGAATAGTCTTACGTGCACCCACATGGTTTGTACCTACTGTGTTTCATGATGCAGGTAGATGACTTTGGTGGGCCCAATATATCATGTTACTCTTATCTTTAAATTGATAGATAATATATGCCGTCAAACATGCATGCAAATGCATTCCTAGAAGTGAGTTCGAATAACCCCTCCAATTTTTTTTTTTTTTAAATGTGAATGATTGATACAAAATTCAATCTAATCATTGTATTTAATACCTTTTCTTTAGCTATGAGACCAACTTTCATCCAAGTCCAATATATGTACAGGTGACATTTATTCAAAAATAGATATATTTATATGTAAATTAAGGAAAATGCTTAAATCCCTTCTCAAATGTATTAGAATGTAATAACACTTTATAGGATCATTTATTCACTTATTAATGATATTTTATATGGCTTAGATGTTGAAAATACTATTTAAAAATTAATATTTAATATTTAATTATTTTATTATGTTGATTTTGCACATTTATCAATAAGAATCATATACAATAATGCTAAAAAAATAAAACAGTTTTCATAATAATAGTTATGATATTAAATATAATAGATGAATTAAATTTTCATCTACCATCAAGAATTAAAAATAGAAGAGATCACGTAAAAGATGAGTTTCATAAAAGCAGTATATATATGGAATTAACTAAGTGCATTCGTCTACAATGGTATTGACTTTCGGATGGTCCATCCAACCATTTTTTGGGTGGGTAGAATTTGAGCCCTTGGATGCTAGATGTGAGTGTGAGTATGGAGCGAGGGTATATGTGAATGAGATACCTACATGCATAAATCTCCTCATTTTAGGGTTGACTCATTTTTCGGTCTTTCAAAACGAAAGAGAGGTATTGGTGAAAATTTTTGTGAAAGAATCAAGCTTCAAAGAGAAGAGAGAGGTAGCCTTCCATCTCCATCTCCATCTCCATTGTCCTTCTATCTCTGTCTTCATTTCCATCTCCATTATCCTTCCATCTCCTTCTTCATCTCAATCTCTGTTGTCCTTCTATTTCCATCTTCATCTTCATTTTTGTCTTTTTTCCATCTTTGTCTTCATCTCAATCTCTGTCTCTTTCAAGCATTAGGTAGTCAAAGGCTACCTATTGCAATGAAATAAAATTCCTAAAAATCTTGGGTTGCAAAGGTTGAATCTCAAACCAACTTTGTTCGCATTGCAATCAATTTGAATTGTCATTTAGATTATTTAGAGAGTGTACACCCTAGATTTGGAAGGTAAAAGAGCTCTCTACATTTCTCTTCTTCCCACTTTCTCTATTATTTGCAAAGTCTTTCTAATGCAAATTACCCACCTTACTCCATACATATTCACAAATATACTCTAGGCTTCATGGTAACATACTTGCCAAAAACTTGTTAGGGTCTCTTGCTAATGAGATTAGCATGCTGAATGTCACATTTAGCATGTTAATATATATTATTAATTGTTTAGAAATTCAAAAGATTGTATGTGTTGGTCCCAAGTTTATGGCTATCGCCCAATAGGGAAGAGATGAATTGGGTATTTAAATTTTTTTACTTAAACAGTAATTTTTCCTTGTTTAGTTTAATCCCCTTAATGAAACAAATAAAGAATATGAAGAGAAATAAAGCAATAAAAGCATAAATGCAAATCACAGCAGTAGACAGATTTTATAATGGTTTGTGCAACCTTCCCTACTCCACTCTTCCAAGCTCACACCCGTTGTGACTTAGGTTCTACTATTGTATTGTCAAATATAATTAGAGCAATAACTCTCTTCTAGATTTTAGCTCTAGGGGGCTTGTAGAAAATATAGTACAAATAGGTGACGAGTCACACTCAAGTCACAACTCTACTTTGTTTACACTTAGTTCAAATCACCAACATCAAACTAAGTAACAAATACAGATATAGAATCAAAAGAAATAAACTACACTTAACAAGTTGTGTAGGTAGATTTCAGCACGTGAAAGAACTTGAAGAAAGAAAGATTTGATCAGCGATGTTGTTTTTAGCAGGTTAGAGCAAAGTTCTTTACTTGAAACTTGTGTTGATCACTTAATGCTTAGAAAGGATGGTTGTTGATCACAGTAAATGCTTTCTCTTGCCTCTATCACGTTCACTTGAATATTCTTTTACAATAGTGGAGTAAATTCGTATGTGTGGTGGTAGGTGGCGCGCATTTAATGCACCAACGTTTGAATTTTTCCGATCGTTGCGACCCAAGTCGCATGTGGAGTCGACTTCGGACACGACTTCACCCAAGTCGCAGACCGGAGTTGATTTGGGGTGCAACTTCGGTTTCCAACAAATCTTCAAGTTCCACTTAAGGTCGACTTGGTTTTGAACTTGACCCAAGTCGCAGGTGAAGTAGACTTCTGGTGCGACTTTACTTTCTGTATGCACTTGATGGAACTTGGATTTCTTTGGGAGTGATCTTGCTTGCTTGATATTCATCTCATATCTTGTTCTTCCACTGGTACTCTTGATCTTGAATGCTTAATCTTAAACCTCGACATGTTCATCTTTTCTTGGAGGCTTTGTCTTCATGCCTTAAATTTAGAATGATTTTATTTTCTTAATTTTGCAATCCATAGATGTTGCCAAAAGATTTTTCCTTGAATAATATACTATCTTGAATGATTAGTTCACGTACATTTTCTTGTCTGAACTGTATATATCTTCATTCTGACTCAAGTCGGATGCTTGGGTTGACTTGGGGTCCAACTTCACTCAAGTCGCATGTGGAGTCGACCTGAGAATGAGACTTCACCCAAGTCGTATATGAAGTCGACTTTGGTTGTGACTTCGCCTGTCTCTTATCTCAATTTCAATGCTAGAAGGATTTGGTCATCTGAAGTCGATGGTGGAGTCGACTTGGGTCTGCGACTTCACTCAAGTTGCAGCTAGAGTCAACTTGGACTGCAACTTCACCTGTTTAGTTTTTTAATTTCAATGCTAGAAGATTTTGCACTCTCCAAGTCAATCTTGGGGTCGACTTGGGTATTGACTTCACTCAAGACGATGGCTAAGTCGAATTAGCTTTGCGACTTGATCTGCCAGGTTTTGAAATCTAAGTTTTTAACATTTAATCAATTTGCACAAACCACATTAGTACCCAAATCAATATCAAATTAAGTTGTTAATCATCAAAATATTGATTGTGCTTAATTTTCCACTAATTTCAACAATCTCCCTCTTTTTTATGATTGACAAAATCAATTTAAGTTATATCATTCATTTACTTAAAACATTAACATTTCATCCTTGTTTTGGCACTTTAGAACATACATATGTCATTTGCATTGCATTCTAGAGTTAATGAAATCAACATATAATAGCAACTACATACAGAACACAAATTATATTCATTCAACCATTGCAGTTCATTCAAAACTGATCATTTTCATATATAATCAAATATGTTTATATAATGTGAAACACTAAAATGCAAAATGACCTATATATACATACTACCCGTCCCATAAAAGTAAACTATCCTGAAAACTCAAAACCCTCTCCCCTTTTTGTCAAGGAATCAAAAAAGGAGAAAGGAAAATCGAGATTTAGTAAATTGAAAAGCAAAGATTGGATAAGATAGAGGATCAATAGGTGGGATAGGTCGAATATGGGTAGATGAATAAAAAGAGGAGAGAGGCTAAATGATGGGTTCAATTCTCGCTGATTCACCAAAATATGAATCAAAATCAAGTATGCTCAGCACGAGACAACCTCAACTGCTCCCTGACGCAAGCCTATACTTAATCGTGCACAATTTGCGATCCATTCTATCCTGACGAGAGTGCATGTACATCATCATTGTGTGAGGTCCTGCCAATTGTGATGTAAGCCGGTCTTCCATCTGCTCCAGGTGATCTCGGATGACATTAACAAATGTGTCCCAAGTTGGCGAGTGTGGACGAGGTTCGAGAATCTGTGAGCCTCTAGGAGATCATGACCCATGTGATTGGGGCGATGCAGGCTTTGCAGGCATAACCAGTGGTGGAGATGGTGATGCCTCCTACTACGGGGACAAAGGGGGCTGCTCCCCCTCAAAATGTGCTCTTCTCGCTTCAGGTTGGGCTAGTTGCCCCATTCTTTCTTGAATCCTCTCAGCCTTGAATTCCTCCACATTTATTTTTATTCTGGTCAATATGACTTTGTTTATTGTATTGGTTGGCTTCAGTACTTCAAATGGCTCTCCGTTGAGATCAACACCTAGGTAGTGCATTATTTTGGTGATCCATGTCTCGTATGGAAACACACCTCCTGGGTTGTCTTTCTTTGAGGCTAAGGCTTCCAATAACAAAGTAGGCAGGCTAACTTTGACCGATTGTCTATTTTTCACAAAATTTCAGCCTCCTATAGGTATAGTTGGTTCCGGCTTTCTCCTTTAAGGTAAATACAATGGGCGATCAACATCCGTAGAACCCTCAATCTTGGAGATAAATCCATATAATGGAGGAATTTTATTCCCAGATGATATTTGTTGCTCTGTGTTAATTGGTTATACATTTGTAGAAGTGTCAACCTTTCGGGAATCTACTCCTCATCCTCGGGAACCCCCAAAATTCGTGCAATGAGGTGGGTTGCATTCCTTCTATAAGTGGAACTGCCTACTATAATACTCCTAATCCTATAAATAGTAGAATATTCGGGTCAGATCAGGGTATACCTTATCATCGTCTTTCAGAAGTCCAGTCCATCCTTGAAAATCAAGTAGCTCCTTTATGCCAAATTCATAATCTCGTAGAAACTTAAAGTCAATGATCTTGGGTATAAAGATCTTATGCTTGTAAAAACTTTTGTAGAATTTGTTGTAGTGCTGCTTTGTTCTGAAATATGTAGTTGACATCTTCAGTACTTGTCCCTTGCATGTAGGTGTACCTTGCCTATTACTAGCTGATAACGTCTCGCTGCTTGATCCTGAGTCTGAGTTGGCTTGTCGAGGTGCTGACGAGTATGGATTTGCCTCACGGAAATGCACACGGCATCCCGTAGATGCGGAGGCCTCTTCCCGAACTCATTTTGATGGAGTTCGTTGCTGGCACAGTACCCCCTCGCTTGTATTGGATCTAGATGGCCTGGATACGAGCAATTCGGAGGGCTTTGTGACTGCTTTATGTACCATTTGATCAGTTTGAGATGGATTTTGAACTGAAATTGAAGTGGGACTATGAGAGAGCAATTTAGAGAGCAAGGGCTTCGAGAGTGGATAGTTGTGAGAGCTAATGCAAGCAAGGTCAGTGGCCTTTTAGAAGAGACAAAGAGATAAGAAAGGAAAATTGGGACCTATGAGGGAGCTGGTGACTGGAGATAGCTGCTGGAGGTGATGGCGGCCGTCGGACGGAGAGAAGACGACAAGAAGAAAAAGGTGTCTCAGCAAAGAGGAAAAAGAGAAAGGGAAAAATGGAGGTAGCAAAGACTAAAAATCAGAGAAAGATAAGGAAGAGAGAGAGTTGGGAGCAAAAGAGTGCCAGATAGAGTTTTTCGGCGCCGGAGGAAAAGAGGAAATAGGAGAAAAGAAGAGAAGAAAAAAGAAGAAGAGATGATGCACGGGAAGACCAACCGACGCGCGCTGAGGTCGACTTGCCCTAACCAAAGTCAACTTTGCCCCATGCAAAGTTGACTTCACCCTATTTGAAGTCGACTTGAGTTTTGTGGAGTCAACTTCGGTGAAGTTGACTTGGCTCTTAAGACTTGGTTTTTCTAATATGCTCCCCCTATTATATTATGCTTTTAATCAAACTCAATCATACTCATATCATTCCTAATTTTATAAAATGACTCATTTACTAAGGATTTGGTGAAAATGTCTATAGTTTGGTCCTCTGTTTTCACATATTCTAAACAAATATCATGATTTTTAACTTGTTCATAAATAAAATGACGTCTCACATCTATATGCTTTGTTCTAGAATGCAACACAGGATTTTTAGTCAAATAAATTGCACTTGTGTTATCACATCTAATTGGAATATCATGATAATCAACACTATAATCCTTAAGTTGTTATTTCATTTAAAGTAATTGGGCACAACAGCTCTTAGTGGCTATATATTCGGCTTCCACGGTAGATAAAGCAACAGTAGTCTGTTTTCTTGAAAACCATGAAGCCAATATGTTTTCAAGAAACTAACATGTTCCACTGGTGCTTTTTCTATCTACTTTGTAACTGACAACATTCACATCCGAGTAGCCGATTAAATCAAATGTTGACCCCTTTGGATACCATAGTCCTAAATTAGTAGTATTTATCAAATATCCAAAAATTTTTTTACGGCTATTAAATGTGATTCTTTAGGACATGATTGAAATCTAGAACACATGCAAACACTAAATAAAATATTATGTCTAGAAGCAGTTAAATATAATAAAGATTCTATCATGCTTGTATACAATTTTTGTTCGACAGATTTACCCTTTTTTATTTTTGTCGATCTTGATGGTTGAACTCATTGGTGTGTTTGCGCATTTGCTATTTTGCATTCTGAACTTTCTTAACATTTCTTTGACGTACTTGGACTGATGTATGAAGATTCCTTCTGTTAGTTTCTTAATTTGCAGCCCAAGGAAGAAGTTCAATTTTTCCATCATACTTATTTCAAATTCACTCAGCATAATTTCAGAAAATTCTTGGCACAGAATTTCATTAGTAGTACCGAATATTATATCATCAACATAAATTTGAACAAGTAAGATATCTTTGTCTTTATACTTGATGAATAATGTTGTATCAACCTTTCCTTTTTGAAAATCATGATCAATCAAAAATTTGCTCAACCTTTTATAATAAGCTCGTGGAGCCTGTTTTAGTCCATATAAAGCTTTGGTTAATTTGAAAACATATTTTGATCATTTCCTTCAGAACCCGAAGGTTGTTCAACATAAACTTCTTCATTCAAGTATTCATTCAAAAATGTACTTTTCACATCCATTTGAAATAATTTAATCTAGCCACAAGAGCATAAGATTCTTTAAAATCAATTCCCTCTTCTTGCGAATATCCTTTGGCTACCAATTTGGCTTTGTTTCTCACTACTAGTCCTCTTTCATCTAGTTTGTTCCTAAAGATCCATTTGGTACCAATAACTGTGCAATCTTTAGGTCTAGAAACTAGATGTCATACATTGTTTCTTTCAAATTGGTTGAGCTCTTCTTTCATTGCGGTGATCTAGTTTTCATCATTTAGAGCTTGATCAATGGATGTTGGTTCAATTTTTGACACAAAAGAAAATTCTCCACAAATGTTGTGTCTTGGCCTTCTAGTTTTTACTCCTTCATAGATATTACTAATAACTTACTCGATTAGATGGTAATTTTTGAATTTTAAATCAGTTTGAGGTTTGTAAGAATTGTTACCTTCACTTATCCTTTCCTCTATAAATTTTTCTTGTTTTGCTTTGGCTTCTCCTTGTTGCTCTTGTTGTTTCACCTTTGGATTCTTTGATACCTCATCTACATCACTTAATTCATCATCTTTTCTAGGAGTTTAGTTAAATTCATCAAAGACAACATGTATCGATTCATCTACTATTTGATTTTTCTTGTTAAAGACTCTATATGCTTTGCTATTTGATGAATAACTAAGGAAAATTATCTCATCACTTTTGGCATCTAATTTAATCAAGTTAATTTTTTCATTATTTACCACATAGCAAGTACATCTAAAAGTATAGAAATATGATATGTTTGGTTTTCTTCCTTTCTATAGTTCATTTCGGGTTTTTTTCAAGATTGTTCTAATGGTAACTTGGTTTATTACATGATAGGCTGTACTTACAGCTTCACCCTAAAATTTTTTCGACAGTTTACTCTCATTTAGCATAGTTCTAGTCATTTCTTGTATTATTTTATTTTTTCTTTCAACTATCCCATTTTGTTGGAGGGTTCTTGGTGCAGAAAATGTATGGTGAATTTCTTTTTATTGTAAAATTCTATGAATCGTTTATTTTTAAATTCATCACCATGATCACTTCTAATGGAGATACTTGTATTTTGTTTTTTATTTTGCAGCAAATTTGAAAACGTGACAAACATAGAAAATGCTTCATCTTTGCTAGCTAAAAGTATTATCCATGTGAATCTTGAAAAATCATCAACAATTACAAATACATACTTTTTCCTGCCAAGGGTTAAAATGTCTGAAGGCCCATAAAGATCCATATGCAATAGTTCAAGTTGCCTAGTCATTGAAATTTTCTTTTTGATGAAAAATGACATCTTGGGTTGCTTAGATAATTGACAAGCCTTACAAATCTTGTCTTTGTCATATTTAAGCTTTGGTAACCCTTCCATTAAGTTTTTTTTTCCACAAAGTTTTAATATTTGACATATTGATATGCCCAAGCCTTTTATGCTATATCCATGGATCATTCTCTATGACTATTAGATATTCTTCATCAAGTTCATCTAGACAAACCAAATAGACATTTCTATGTCTTTTGCCATTGAAAATTATATGATCATCATCAAATACATTGCATATAGAAGATTCAAATACAACTTTATAACCTTTATCACATAATTGGCTAGTACTTATTAAGTTGTGTTTGAGTCCTTCAACAAATAATACATCCTCAATACATGCGTTGAAAATTTCACTAACATTTTATTTACCTTTGATTATACCTTTTTCATTGTTCCCAAATGCAACCCTTTCTTCATTACATGGTTTGATCTTATGGAAAAATTATTTTTCTCCCTTCATGTGTCTTGAGCAGCCACTATCCATAAACCACATATTATTGATCTTTGCTCTAAGACAAACCTGAAAAATTAGAGTTAAGAGGAGCTTATATTTTTTGTACCCGTTTTATGGGTCCATTTGGGTTAGTTAAACATTGGAATCTACGTTGATCTACCCTTGAAGGCATAAGTAAAGTTATAATGCTTAATTGAAATTATGCCGAAACATCAAAAATTTGGAGCGAAGATAGAGTAATCGGGAAAATAGCATATGATATATG
>JAXCLR010000001.1:30316447-30334400 GCA_035584095.1 Annona squamosa
AGGGCAACAATCCTGATTCACACTTACCAATCGACAAGATCTTGGAGTAAGGACAAATGTGACGCCTCGGTTTGGGGTGCCACACCCCTGGATTAGAGAACTTAATAAATGATTCATTCAATAATTCATTTTCCTTTTTAAAATTTTCCACCTCACTTATCAAAGTTTTCTTTTCATTTGTCAAATGGTCAATTTTTCTGCAAGTTTTTCGTTCACAATAATTATTATATAATATTATCTTTTCTTCATTGTGAACTTATTTCTCAACTTCTTTATTTCCTTATATAATAAATCATAAGCTTGATGTAGTTCTTCCAATTCAGTACATTTGAAACATTCATTTGTGGAAGAGAAAATAGAAATAGATTTTGGTTTAGAGGTTATCTCTTCACTACTTGTGCAGTTTGTTGAAGTGGTTTGATCCTCCAAAATTTTTGTTGTTGCAAGGCATAGGTTCACATCTTCTTCCATTGTAGCATTGTAACAAATCCTTGCACAATTTGCAGCATCATTTCTTTATTTGAGGAGCTTCATGTTGTAAATGTTTACTTATTGACGCACATGCCTCTTCCTTTAGGTCTTTGAAATTTTCTATTTTCACCTTGATCCTTCTTTTCCTTTCATTCCTTTGATTTATTTTCTTCTGGTGTTGGGCATTGGGCTTGCGTATGCCCCATACCACCACACCAAAAGCACTCTGTAGCCTCTTTCTTTTTCTTCTTTGAATTTCTTTCTTTAAAGCTCTTGAAAATACTTCCTTTCCTTACAAATTTTCTGAAACATCTTGTAAGTAGTGTAATCTTCTCATCATCATTTTGAGAGGATGAAGTGGAGTTGTCTGAAACTTGTACGACATTTAAGGCAATAACTCTTTTGCCTTTATGTTGCTCCTCATTTCTCCTCTTAATTAATTCATGTGACATGGGTGAACATATGAGATATTCAAGCGGTAGCGTGTTAAGGTCCTTTGCTTCCTCAATAATTGTAACTTGGGAATTCAAGATCCAGGTAGTGCCTTTAGAATATTCATTACCTGCTCAGATTCAGAAATGAATTTCCTGAGACCTTTCAAGGCATTAGTAATCTTAGAAATATCTAGCAAATATTTTAGAAATATTTTCACTTTTAGGCATTTTAAAGCTTTCTAACTCTCCAATCAAAATATTCTTCTCGTCTCTTAGACTTGAGAAGTCTCCTTATAAATAGAAGTAAGTATATCCCATATCTCTTTGGCGGTTTGACATGAAGATACTCTATCATATTTGGATGCCGTTAATGCACAAAAATAGAAAATTTATGACTTTTGCATCGCTTTTAACGGTTCTAACTTTCTCCTTAGACCATGTGGAGACTCTTTCATCAATAGGCAATACAAAACCATCTTATATAGCAATCCAAGAATCTATATTCGTATCCATGATTAATTATTTCATTCTTAACTTTCAATAACCGAAGTTACTCCCATCAAATAAAGGTGACCTCGTGAAAGATTGGCCCTTGACAAATGCAGCGGTGAAAGTTTGTTGAGATGCCATATTTGAGATCTATTTTATTTAAACTTAAAGACCTATTCTGATACCACTTGTTGGTCCCGAGTTTATGGCTATTACCTAAGAGAGGAGGGGTGAATTGGGTATTTTAAAATTTTTACTTAAACAATAATTTCTCCTTGTTTAGTTTAATCCCCTTAATGAAACAAATAAAGAATATAGAGAGAAATAAAGCAATAAAAGCAGAAATGAAAATCATAGTAGTAGACATAATTTTATAGTGGTTCGGGTAACCTTCCTATTCTACTCTTCCAAGCTCACGCATATTGTGACTTGGGTTCACTATTGTATTGTCAAATACAATTAGAGCAACAGTTCTCTTCTAGATTTCATCTCTATGGGGCTTGCACAAAACACATCTCAAGTAGGTGACGAGTCACACTCAAGTCCCAACTCTACTTTGCTTACACTTGGTTCAAATCACCAATATCAAATTAAGTAACAAATACAGATATAGAATCAAAAGAAATAAATTACACTTTACAGGTTGTGTAGGCAGATTTCAGCACATAAAAGAACTTGAAGAAATAAAGATTTGATCAGCGATGTAGTTTTCAGCAGGTTGGAGCAAAGTTCTTCACTTGAAACTTGTGTTGATCACTTAATGCTTGGAGAGGATAGTAGTTTATCACAGTAAATGCTTTCTCTTACCTCTAGCATGTTCACTTGAATGCTTTTTTATTATGCTGGAGTAAATTTGAATGTTTGGTGGTGGGCAACGCGCATTTAATGAGCCAATGTTCAAATTTTTTCGACCATTGCGACCCAAGTCACATGTGGAGTCGACTTCGGTTGCGACTTCACCCAAGTAGCAGACTAGAGTCGACTTGGGGTGCGACTTCGGTTTTCAACAAATCTTCAAGTTACACTTAAGGTCGACTTGGTCTTGAACTTGACCCAAGTCGCAGGTGAAGCCGACTTCAGGTGTGACTTCACTTTTTGTATGCACTTGATGGAACTTAGATTTCTTTGGAAGTGATCTTTCTTGATTGATATTTATCTCATATCTTGTTCTTCCACTGATACTCTTGATCTTGAATGCTTAATCTTGAACCTCGACATGTTCATCTTTTCTTAGAGGCTTTGTCTTCATGCCTTGAACTTAGAATGATTTGATTTTCTTAATTTTGCAATCCATAGATGTTACTAAAAGATTTTTCCTTGAATAATATACTATCTTGAATGATTAGTTCACATACATTTGCTTGCCTGAACTATATATATCTTCATTCTAACTCAAGTCGGATGCTTGGGTCGACTTAGGGTCCAGCTTCACTCAAGTTGCATGTGAAGTCGACTTAAGAATGCGATTTCACCCAAGTCACATACGGAGTCGACTTCAGTTGCGACTTTGTCTGTCTCTTATCCCAATTTCAATGCTAGAAGGATTTGGTCATCTAAAGTCGATGGTGGAGTCGATTTGGGTCTGCGACTTCACCCAAGTTGCAACTGTAGTTGACTTAGACTGCAACTTCACCTGTTTAGATTTTTAATTTCAACACTGGAAGGTTTTGTACTCTCCAAGTCGATCTTGGGGTCAACTTGGGTATCGACTTTACTCAAGTCAATGGCTAAGTCGAATTAGCTTTGTGACTTGATTTGTCAGGTTCTGAAATTTAAGTTTTTAACCTTTAATTAATTTTCACAAACCACATTAGTACCCAAATCAATCTCAAATTGAGTTGTTAATCATCAAAACATGGATAGTGCTTAATTTGCCACTGATTCCAACAGTATGTTACTTAACTAAACATGCTGAACATCTCTCATTCTAATAGTAGTCACATACTTGTTAGAAACTTATCAGGGTCCCTACCAATGAGATTAGATGCTAATATCTATTATTAATTGGGAAAAATTAAGTAGATTGTGTGCTACTTAAATTAGCATGTTGAATATCTCTTTTCTCTTTCTAATAGTAGTCACATACTTGCCACAAACTTATTAGTATCATTATGTAGACATCCATTTTTGTCCATTCTATTTTATTTTATTTTATTTTATTTTAATATTTTATTTTTACAATTTACATGTTATATGGTGTGCTTTGGGCATTTTGGAAAATCGAGGGCTATTTGGCATTTCAAAAATTGGTTTCGCCATGCAATTTTGAAAACTTAAAATCATCAATTAGTTATTTCTCCCCATGATAATGGCTTGTAAGGAGATGGAGAGCATCCATTGGCTGATTCGGTTTGTGAAACACAACAAATGTAGGACCCAAATGTATGCATTAAACATTCACATGTGATTATATGTGTAATTATTGAATTTTGAATGATTTATGTGATTTTGCCAATTATTGCAATTAGGGTTAAGGATTAATAATAATAATTTGATTGATCACTATGAGCTGATATGGGTCAATGGGATTAAACTAAATTGTTGGTGATTTAAATACACCAATACATCATGGATAATTATTTTAAATTATTTAATATGAATTATAAGAATTTAAATGATAATTGTCAAGTTAAGAGGAAAAATACTAGAAAATTAATAACTCAACGTTTGTAAGACGGATTCAAGTGAGATTTAAGATAGAAGTTGATGATGTTAGGCTTGGTATTATAGAATTATTGGGTTATAAAAATCCTTGATGAAATTAGTGAAATGATTTATTGATCATATCTCAAATTCAATCGTTAACTTCAAACGACTATAACTTGAGCCAGGAAAATCGGATTGAGATGAAAATTGAAACGGTTGAATAAAATTATGAGATCAATATTTTGGAAGGTTTAGATCAAGAATATTATGATGGAAAAATACCTGCATTGAAAAAGGTGAGCATAGTTGACTTTTGAACCTCAAAGGTACTATGCATTAAATGCTAGAGTACATGGAATTAATGCAAATTTTTAATGAAAAAATAGGTGTCCAATACAGCTCATTTTCAGGGTATTTTATGTATTGATGTAAAATGAAAAAATGCAAAGAATATCCCAGGAAAGGACATCCACAATTAAGGGGCTAGAAAACACTCAAAGTGAGCATAGGTTATGTGGCAATGTAGGGACGTCCAAGTGATGTGCTGCTGGTTTTTTTTTATTATTTTATTTTATAAATAATGCACATACATAGCTGACATGTAGGGATATTGGAATGTGCATTTATTTATGTGAAAATCCTTGCAAAAAAATTATGAGCAGCAGCTGCATTGATGGAGAAAAACATGCACAACATGTTTAAACAAATGAAGTGTAATGTTTTAATGCTACTGTAATAATTTTTGTTAATTTTTTATGCAAAATTAATGGATAAATTAAATGTTAATTAGGTGTATAATTTACTCTCAAATTAAGGTTATTAAAAATGGGGGAAAATCTAAAAACGGACAGCAGTAGGGATGTGATCAGTTGGGCAACTGGATGGTCATGATTTGACCAGATTTTTGGTTTTAAGAAAAATGGTAAAAATAAATTTACTTGGCTGTAATTTGCATAACTCATTTAGTGGGATAAACATACATTTAATAGCTATGGAAAAATAGCAACAAGTGGGGCCCACAGCTGGAGCAAATCCAGCTCTATAAAAGGGGGGCACGTCCATATGAGATGAAGTTTGGAAATTTTTTTTCTAAGTGCTCAAGCCATTCTCCCTCAAGGCAACAACTCACGTCCCACCCTAGGGCCAACAAGGAGGAAGAAAAGAGAAGAAAAAAATAAAAAAGAAAGGGAAAAAGGAAGAGAAAGATTGCTCAAGTGTTTAGGATTTGATTTACATCAATCAAGTAAGTAGAGGTGATGGTTTGAGCTTTTGATTTTGTGTTTTAAACTCCAAGACTTGGATGTGAATTTGATGCTTAAAGACTCCTTAAATGATGGTTCAACATGCCCTTTGATTAAATATGGAAAGGGTATTAAATTATATGAATGAATTTTAATGATTTGTGTGGTGGAAATGAAGATTAGAATGACTTATGAGTTGAAAACTCAACTTGATAAAACTCAAATTTAAGTGACAAGTTGTTGTATTGAATTAATGTTATGTTTAGGCTATGAATCACATTTTAATGAAAAACATATGTTGATTTAAGCTTAAGATATGAATTTTAGAAAGAATGGAATGCAAAGAGAAGTATATGACCCGATTTCTTCATTTTGATGCTACAAATGGTATGAAAATGGGATTGCATGATTTATGGAAGTTATGTAGGGTAAAATACCGTAGGGTTAGGGTACTATTGATGCCCAAAAGGATTTGGGAAGATAAGCCCCAAATCTGATTTTATAAATTTTATGAAACGATGTCAAAATGGAGTGAAAACGGAACCTAAAACGAGGAAATGAGTTGTTGTGTTAAGAGGTAATATTTTCTATTATCTTTCTATAAATTTAGTAGATTTTATGGTACTTAATTTAGCATGTTGGTCAAATCTATGAAAAATTGATAGGTGTTCATACCCTTAAGATCAGCATGCTGAATGTCACTTCTAACATGTCAAAATCAGTCAAACTCTAAAATCTTGCTAGAATGAGTCTTACCTAAATTAACAAGTTGAATGCAATAGTTGACATGCTATTGTTAATCATACTTAACTCTTGTTCTACAACTATTATTGCTTTAGAATGAATGTACTAAGTATGCTTTCTTTTATTATGCATGCAATTTTTGTTAATTCGAAAATGAGGCGTTGCTAGAAATGAATCAACGTGTTGAAATTCACATTTTAAATGTTCATACTTATCTAAAATATTTTCATTAAACTATGGAAACTTGTATGTAATTTCAGCTAAGGCATAATAGGTACAAAACATGCATATTCTATTCGTATCATGTACTGTTTTCACTTTTTTGGGTTTATTTTTTTAGGTTTGGAGCTAAATGGCAACTCCGAAGGAGAAAGGTAAAAGAAAAGAACCATCCAGCAAATGTAAACAAATGATTGCAAATGTCTTAAGAAGAAACAAATGTGAAAGCCAAGGCAAAAACTGAGAATGTTAACAAGAAATAGATGATTGCAAAGAGAGTACCATCCAGCATGAATACCCGTCTTTATGTTTTCAACTAGTGATGATTAAGGAGATCTTCAATTTGAAGTTTGAAGATCGACCATTAGTTAAGTCAAGGAGATTCTTGATAGATCTGTTCTTATGATCTTTGATAAATGGTTGCAAGGTCAAGGGCTAGGATATTTTATCGCAGTGGAGGGCAATATCTATCCATGCTTAGGAAGATTCTTTTACTCTAACCCAGGAGCAAATGGTTACACATTTATGAAGGTGCTTAGATAGAAGTCTATTGATGTTCCAAAAGTTTTCTCAATCATTTATGGGTGTGTTTGTTTAGGGTAAAAAAATATCAACTAAAACTTTTCAATCTAAAACTTTTCACTTTCCATAATTATTCTATTTTTTAATTATTTTTTCACATTTTTCTATACAAATTACCCTACTTTTCAATCATTTCTACACAACTACCCATACAACTAACCTATCTATTTTAACTTTATTCTCTTTACTCCTCATCATTACTCCTATTATATCACACCACTTTCTATTGATTTGACAATTTTTACTCTAAAAAATTTTCATCAAAAGTTTTACCTCCAACCAAACACACCCTATAATGACAAGATTCCACAAATTTTGAAGAATCCAAAAAAGAAGATTTTTTCTGCCATCTATAAAAATTCAAGGATGATATCTAAGAGGGTGTCATCTAGGTAGTTATAAATTTTGGATATGAAGCTTTTGCATTATGTTTCTATATGCATATTTTTGATGAATGGATCTTATACAAAGTTCATGGCGTAGGACACATACTTGCTATTTACTCATAAAGAGGATAAAGATTTTAGCTCCATTGGCCACCTTTTCGTCCAAATGAATGAGAGTCATTAAGGAAGAATGAGGCTTTATCACATGTAATGGTCATAACCCAAATTCTCCAATTTTATGGGGTATATTTCATAGCAAGTAGTAGTTAAAGCACAAAGAGGTAGATACTATTGATGAAGGTGTCTTGGCTTGTCTATGTATCTCGGTTACATTGAAGCGGTTCTATATAATCCCTTCAAATTTTTAGAAATTGATCTTAATAGAAAATCTAATCCATTAATTATATTTAACATCATTTATTTGGCAAGGATACAAGTTTCATCTAAATCAAATATGTGCATGGGCCACATTTTAAAGAAAATATATTCATTTGAAAATTATAAAAAATGATTAATTTTTTTACATATGTATTAGAATGTTATAATACATTATAAAATTATTTATCCACATATAAATGATATTTTAGATAGTTTAGATGATAAAAATATTGTTATAAACTACTTTTAATAGTAAATCATTTTATTACGTTGATTTTACATATTTATTATGAGGCCCATATTCAATGGTACAAAACAAATGAGAGAATTCTTTTGTTAATATAAATTATGTTAAATACAATAGATAGAGTAGTTTTTGCACCAACCATCAAGATATTGAAAATAAAGAGAGTTAAATAGAAGAAGGGTTTCATAGAAGTATTCTCATGTGTGTGTGTGTAGGAATGTGATTTTTTGCGCCTGGGAGAAGTCCCGATCTATGCATCTGCTACTCGCCCCGCGCCTGCGCACCGTTGGATCGGGCGGGTTTGCGCTCCACCGCACGATCGAAATTTTACATTTCGGTCCCCGCCCAAATCCCACTTCTGCCCAGCGCCTCTCGCCTAATCGCCCAAATTGTAAGACTCTTGAAATCCTGCCCAAATTGCATCTTCAGCCCCGCGCGCTCAACGGGATCCTTTCTCTCTCTCATAGCATCGGTCCTCTCTCTCTCTCTCGCAACATCTCTCTCTTCTCCGGTCTCTCTCCTCCCTGCTCCGGTCTTCCTCCTCTCCGGTCTCTCACAGCACTCCCGTTTTCCGACCCCGCCCCGAAACTGCCCTCACACGGCTCCCATTTTTCACCCCCCTTATACCCCATTCCGATCACGCTACTAGCAACACCTCCCTCTCTCCCCCTTTTGGCGGCAACCCCTGTAGCTCTCCTCTCCAATTGACAGAAATTGTAGCTTTCATTCCGATTGGTGGCTTTCAATCCGATTGGTGGCTTTCATTTTGATTGACTTTCGTTTTGATCTCCAAATATAACTTCATCGAACATCAGGTAAAACTTTCCCACAGTGTAGCTTCATCTTGATGCACATGTGAATTTTTGAAATTTCCAAAACCACTTGAAATTTCCCAATGTTATTAAACGCTCAAGCAGAGAATCAAATTTTTTCGCAAGCAGAACATTGTGTGATATTTTGACATTTTTGTCATGCTATGTCATGCTATATAAGTGGGGAATGTGCTTTAATTTTTGAGATATTGAGATTTTGTTGGTTGCTGGTGACTGAAAGAGATCAGGAAACGAAAATGTATTCTAAATGAGAGAGACTTTGTGTTTTAAATAACAGAGACTTTGTTTTAATTTTTATTGTGGTTTTTAGCTTATCCATCATTACATACTTGTCTTATCTTTGAAATTGGTAGTTGGAGTTGGTCAAATCTTTTTCTTTAGTATGGAAGAGCACAAGGGAGAACATGAAAGCAATGACTTTGGCATAACGTTACCTGATCCAATGAATATCTTTGGCACAATGCTACCTGATCCAATGAGTGTGGAAGTAAAAGCTTCTTTTGGTGTCACGTTAGTTGATCATGCACATGAAGGTGATGTAGCTTTTAGAGATGGTTTGGTGGACGTGTCAAATGAGAAGGGAGCATCTAGTGAAGAAGAAGTCATCCCAAGTGAGTTGCATAATATAGATGGGTTGTTTATAGCTAATGTCGCAATTGAATTGAAGCCAAAAATTGGGATGGAGTTTGTATCTCTAGAAGAAGCTTTCAATTTTTACAATACTTATGCTTGGCATTATGGATTTAGTGTTAGAAAAGATAGTACCCATACATTGAAGTCCGGTGCTGTTTCAAGGCGTGTTTCGAGGTGCTCTAAAGCCGGTATGGTTGTGAAAAAATGTAGAAATGAAGATTCAAGAAAACAGAAAACCGCTTTCATAAGTCGTTGCTCATGTCATGCTAAGCTATATGTGAATTTGAATGTAGAGAAGAATATATATTATGTATCACAATTCGTAAAATCTCATAATCATGCACTTTGCACTCTAACGAAGACTCGTAAATTGCGATCACACAAGAAGTTAACAGAGGATGATCTAAGTTTAATCACATCTTTAAAAGAATCCGGAGTTGGTGTGGCCAGGTCCATTGACTTTATGATGAATGAAGTAGGTGGTTCTTCTCATCTGCAATATTCAGCAAGGGACGCTAGGAATGCTATACGAAGAAAGAGGCAAATTATGTATGGGAATTATTATAATACCTTATTACATATGTTTCAACTAAAGAGTCTTGATTATGTTGATGAGGACATGAGATTGACCTCGTGTTTTTGGGTAGATGGAAAATCAAATGAAGATTATTTGGTATTTGGTGATGTAGTGTGTTTCGACACCATATATAAGACAAATGAGTATGACATGTATTCGGTTCTTTTGTTGGTGTTGATTACCATAAGCAGACATGCTTATTCGATGTAGGTTTACTTTTTGGAGAGACAATGGAAAACTTTAAATGGTTATTCCAAAGTTGGGTAGATGAAATGGGTGGAGCCTATCCCACAACCATCATCACGGATCAAGATGCAGCTATTGGTGTTGCAATTTTAGCAATCTTTTCAAACTCTAATCATCTCTTATGCTTGTGGCATATACATAAAAAATTACCAAAGAAATTATCTCATGCCATTCACCAGCAGTCTACATTTAAGACGAAATGGAACTATTGTTTGTTTGGCACCAATAGCGATGAGGAATTTGAAAACAGTTGGAGTGCAATGATAGAAGAGTTTGAATTGCAAGATAATACATGGTTACAACACATGTATGATATTCGTCATATGTGGATTTCTGCTTGTACAAAGAAGATATTCTCGGCCAGGATGAGAACTACCCGGCGTAGTGAGAGTATAAATGCCTTTTTTGATGGGTTTGTTACACGAAAATCCAATTTAATTGATTTTTCAAATGGCTATGATAAAACACTTGCACGGAGACGTGAGGTTGAAGCTGATGTTGATTTCAAGATCTTCTATGCCGTTCCTGAGCTAAAGACTAAATGTAGTATTGAAGATCATATGGAAAAACTATATACTAGGAATATCTTCTTTATATATATGAAAGCTTATCACTGTACCATGATATATGGTACAGTTGACTTAAAATGGGCCCTAAGTGTACTTAAATATTTAATATTTTAAACAATCATTTATCTATGTGTAAACTATGAAAATGATTCTATGAAACCCCTCTCATTTTAAATATTCTAATAGCTGATGAAAAATCTACTCCGTCTATTATTTTAATATCATTTATAGTATTTTCAAAATTCCTTCACGTGTTTATATGATTGCCCCATTTACAAATTTGTAAAATCAATATAATAAAATGATTAAATGTAAAATATCAATTTTAAAGTTGTACTTTCAACATCTAAATCGTCAAAAATATCACTTCAATGTGGATAAATGATTCTATAAAATATTATTACACTCTAATACACATATGAATGTGGCTCATTTTCCCAATTTACACATACGTAATAAAATATTATTACATTCTAAGCATTTTTCCTGTTTACATATAAACATATCTATTTTTGAGCAAATGTGGCTCATGAACATAATTGATCTGGATAAAACTTGGACTCCTAGATAAACAAATGATGTTACATACAATGAATAAATTGAACTTTTCATCAAGCACAGAAAACTTAAAATTGTAAGTAGTTACATGTAACAGCTTCTATGTAGTTACTAGATAGTTTATATGCTAAAAAATAAATTTAAAATTATTATTTATATCAAACTATTTTATTATGCTGAATTTGTACCATTTTTAGATAAGTTTCGTACACATCCAATTCGGATGAAAATAGGGAAGCTAATAAAACAAACAATTCTAATATAATTGATGAAGTATATTATTTTATGATCATGTAGGGTCTATTTTGGGTCATCCGCATCGTAACTCACTTGAATATATTCCTCTATACATACGAAAATTTATCATGTATTATCATAAATTTCGGTACATTTGGCTCAAAATGTGCCCTAAATGCATTTAAAATGTTTTAATACTTTATATAATCACTTATCAATGTATAAATTATATCTTAGATAGTTTATATGTTGAAAAATTAACTTTAAAATTAATATTTATATTAAACTTTTTTTTGTTGATTTCATACCAATTTTTGACTTGGCCCTTATACATATCTAACTAGGATAAAGATTAGTACACTAATAAAATAATAATTTAAATACAATGGGTGAAGTAGACATATTTTATGACCATATGGGGCACATTTTGAGCCAAATGTATTGTAACTTACAGTACATGTAAACATATATGATCAGAACTTTATAAGATACACGAGTAGTGCATGTGATGGTTGCTGCGCATGTCGATGATGTATCAGGATTTTAAGGGAAGGATAGGAATAGTTGGTCAGCGATAGTTAGGAATAACTCACAGCCGGTTATATCACTAAGAATAATTAACCTTTTGCAACATGAATGGCCTTAGTGAGGATTATTTTGTTTTCAAAAGATATATACTAATTGGTTAGCTAAGTAATATATTTGATGCATTCTAAGGTCAACAGCAACTTTTTAGAAGCAAGTTGAATAAATGGTAACCTTTTAGGCGAAAAAAATATTTTTGACTAAGGGTGTGTTTATTTGGGGTAAAAAAATGTCAATCAAAATTTTTCAATTCAAAATTTTTTTACTCTCCATAACTACTCTATTTATTTATTTATTTATTTTTACAAATTTCTATATAAACTACCCTACTTTTCAATCATTTCTATTCAACTACTCATACAACTAACTTATCTATTTTAATTTTATTCTTTTCATTCATCATTATTATCCCTTTTATATCACGTCATTTTCTATCAGTTTGACAGCTTCTACCCCAAAACTTTTCATTGAAAGTTTTACACCCATCCAAACAAACCCTAAAATAACAACTTGAACAATTTTTTAACCATAAAGGGGAAAAGAAAAAAAAACTACCGTTATTTTTTCTTACATTTTGCGTACTTTATATAATTTTTTTTACAATTTCGCATACAACTGTTCTGTGTATCTTAAATTATTTGAATTTATTTATTTTACTCCTAATTACGATCCCAACTGTTCACAACATATTATTATCATAGCTATTTCAAATTTTTTCACCAAATTTGTCCTCCAATTTTTTTCTCTTCCCAAATACATCCTTAAACTTTTTTTTAATAAGAATTATGCTCTATTTTAGCCCAACGTTTAAACCCCTTATTGGGTTTTTTTTCTTTCTTTCTTTTTTTTTTTTTTGAACTAATCAGTTGCATCAAATGAAACCGGTGTTTGGCTATAACTTTTGAATAGCTTAATGCAAGGAACCTAATTTCACGCTTTCGCTGATCGGATAAATCAGTCGTACATACCCATAATCTGAAGACAAAAATGCCACGCCTGATACCTGTTGGTACCTTATATGCGCTATCCAGGCCGGTGCTGGTTCGATTCCCACGAACCCCAAGTGCTGAGTTGTCTTCCGGATGAGAGTTGTCTCCGGTTAAGGAGCTTTAGCTTTTTCCTTCACACTATGAATAAATTTGTAAAGATTTATGAGCATAATTTGTAATATGAGATAAAAAAAAAATATTGCAAGTAAAGATTTAAGTTAGAACAGTAAAAAATATAGACTTTGAAAATTTAAGTTAATTTAATGTGTTTATTGCTAAAATCTTGTTATTTTGCATAATTTGTAAATATAAAATCGATTTTACGTATTTAATTTTTAAAATTAATATTATTGAAAAGGTTTTAATACTAATACATAATTTCTAATTCTATTCTTTCACCAAATCTAATTTCCATCTAATTTATTTTGGATGTGTTCAAATAAAAATGTATATACTTTAATTTAAAAGTCCATTTCGAAAGATGTCAAAAGAGAAAATAGAAAAAGTTTTGTAAAGGGTGTTATCTATACGATATGCTAGGTCTAAAGCAAGAACCAAGCGAGAATAAGCACCACAGTTACATGAAAAAATATTGAAATACGGGGATATTAATAAAAAATGAGTAATTCGGTAGTTAATATATTAAATCATATGAAAAGATATGTTATGCACTTTGCATTTCTCCCTTTATACATTACCAAATTTATCAAAAAATTCAAACCCATATATAAATTATAAACATATCTTACTAAGAAATTAGATAAATATTGACCTTTTTTCATTTTAATACTATAAAAGCTATTTTAAAAATAAATTCTATACGATGCAAATTAATAGTGCATTGTAAAAATTATTTCTATTATAAACAGTTAAAATTTAAAATTACTTTCATATGTTCCATCCGGTAATTCTATATACTTAAAAGAAATTTTAATATGTAAACGTAGTATAAAATTATTAGCAGAAACACTTTTCAAATGATATCGCCAAACACTTAACGATTTTTTGTTACTATATTTTTATTTATGAAAATTTTAATTTTAATTGGGCATTTCTTAATTGCAAAAATGCGATACTAAGGCCAAAACAAGCCTTCGGCTTTATTTGCGCTGACTGGCCATTTGTAGGAACCTAAATAATTTAATTCTTTTTTTTGATAAAAGATTACTCTAGACCCCTTCACCTCAAGAAGAGGTTCAGGCTAGAGAAATCCGCATAATTCATAGCTAAAAGATTGCCAGTACATAGCTTCTCAATGATAACATGGGGAGGATTTCCCCACCAATCCATATGGTCCGAATCAGAAATAGAAACCAGATCTGCCAAAGCATGGGCAACCGTATTCCCATTTCTTAGAACATGGTGAGCCCAGATGTGAGAATTCGCACCGAGGATTGATCTAATAAAGGCAATGGTATGACCAACCGGAGAAAGAATATGACTATCGTTTGCTAGAAATGTGCACAGAAGAAGAGAGTCAGTCTCGATCTGGACATAGTGGAACCCTAGTTGGAGGGCCCACATCATGCCAAGCCTGAATGCTTCTGCTTCCATAAGAAGGGACACCCCCACACCCAACCGTCGCCAGCCATTAGCAGCAATAAAGCAACCACTCAAGTCCCTAATGACTGCAGCGAGCCCCACGACCCCCCTATCAAGTAAGCATCTGGCATCCACATTCATCTTGAGTGCCCCATCTGGTGGTCTAGTCCATCTAGGAACCAAAGGGATATCGAAAGCACTCACCTTGTGAAGGAGATGGACCTGCCTCACGTTATCGATATAATCCCTACACCATTGCAACAAATCGGCGAACACAGGCTGGATCCCCTCAGCCCTTTGTTTGTTTCGCAGAAACCATAGTCGCCAGCAATACACTAAGAAGAAAGCCAACTCGTCACTTCTGTCATTTGCCACTAGATAAGAAACAGTTTCCTGAACCGAGCCCGCCAAAGGACCAGATGAAACCACCCTCCCAGCCAACCCAGCGATAGAAGCACATTTCAAGAATAGGTGATCAACATCCTCCTCCTCATTCATACAAAACCCGCAGAGAGGGACCACGTCAATGCCCCTATTAGACAAAATACACAAGGTAGGAAGGGCATTCTTGAAGAGACACCACCCGAAGATCATCACTTTGCTCGGGAGCCCAGTCCTCCAAAGAGCGCGACAACAAGTAGAGAAAAGAGGGTCCACCGACTCCCCTCTAAGCCATCTATGGGCCGACTTAACTGAGAACAAACCACTTGGCTCAAGCTTCCAGAATATGGAATCCTCTACTGGGTGATAGGGGAGAGGGACCATGCTGATGGTCTTCCACCCCCCTCCCCCACAGCCGCAAGGACTCGATCCCTATTCCACTTACTGGAACCAACATCAATGAAATGGCTAACCAAAACCCCCTCCGGGATCGACTGAGGGAGAGGGCCCACCTTGCTCACCTCCGAATCGAGCCATTGATCCATAAAAAAATGGAACCTTTTCCCGTCGCCAATCCTCCATTGACATCCCGACCGAATCACGTCCCTCGCCTTAAGAATACTCTTCCATGTATACGAGTCAGACGGTCTCAACTTACAGCTCCAAATATCGGTATTGGGAAAATACTTAGCCTTCAGCACCCTGTAACAGAAAGATGTAGAGCAGGTCGACAGTCTCCACACTTGTTTAGCTAGGAGAGCAGAGTTGAAAGCCGTCAGATCACGGAACCCCATACCACCCTCCCTCTTGGTCCTGCACATATCCTGCCAAGCCACCCAGCTCATCTTGCGCTTATCCCCATTTTTCCCCCACCAGAATCTGCTCAACATCCTATTGATACTTTGATAAACATACTGAGGCAACAGAAAAATGTTCATAGAATATGATGGGATCGCTTGAGCAACAACCTTAATTAAAATCTCTTTCCCTCCCAAGGACAATAGTCGCCCCTTCCACCCTTGAATCTTGTGCCAAATACGCTCCTTGAGGCCTCTAAAACGATCCCCCTTTGATCTCCCCAGCCACGCCGGGAGGCCCAGGTAATGGTGGACAATCTGGCCCGAAGACCCCAGATGCTGAGCAAGCACCTCCCTCTGATGACCATCCGTGTTGGAGCTAAAGAGCAACGAGGTTTTATCCCCATTGAGCATTTGACCAGAGGATGCAGAGTAAGTGTTGATGATATCCAAAAGTTTCTTGATATCGCTGTCTTCCACCCTTAGGAAGATGAGAGCATCATCCGCAAAAAATAGATGAGTAAGTTGAGGACCCCGTGGATTAATTCTTATGCCATGCAATGAACCTTGAGGAACTGCCGACGAGATAAGCGTTGAACCCATGAACCCATGAACCATGAAGCATCTTGCAAAATTTGTAAACAATCTTCTAGCATGCTTAACCTGCAGCCAAACGAAGCATTGGATTTAAATATCGCCAACCCATCATAGTGAACACTATACATGCCTACACGCCTACGTAGGAGTGATAAGGTATCGGATTAGATGGATTAGAGCTTAATCTTAACCTATTTAGAAAATTTCAATCTTAAATCATTTACAACATATTTAATAAATGGGTTGACAGGTTGTGTAATGATGTCAAAAATTATACCGCTTATAATAATAATATGATGCATAAATTAATAACACATTGTGTCGATCGATTGAGAGAGAGAGAGATTGAGAGAGAGAGAGAGAGCGAGAGTGTGTGAAATGGTTGGATGCAGAGGAGGGGGAGAGAGATATAGAAAAAAAAAGTGCCTGCGCAAGAGAGAGGGAAACAGGGAGAAAAAGGGGGGGGACGGAAGGTTGGATAGATAAATGAAGGGTAGGAAAATAAGGAGCAACAGAGAGAGAGGGAAACGGGGGTAGAGAGGAATGGTTAAAGACTGAAGGGCAGGGATAGAGAATAGGAAAATAAGGGGTGACAAGAGAGAAGGATAGTTAAAGATGGAGAGGGATAAAAAGGGTGGGAAAGAGGTTGATTAACCAAACAGAAGGAGAGAGAAAGAGGGAAGGAGAGACTAATTAAGGAAGGAAAGAGGTCGATTGGGGTTTAGGGTAAACATTTGTATACTTACTCTTAACTGATTGTAAATGGGTTGGATAGGTTAAATGAGTTATAAATGAGTTGAAGGTTGGACGAGTTATTAAACGGGTTAACAGGATAAATAGGTTACTAAATAGGTCGACATACTGTAAAATTCCAAACATAATATATATATTTATTTAAATGGTTGAATAGATTGGTAAACCATAAACCATTTATTTAAATCTCAACCCTTATTCATTTACAAACGGGTTGGACGGCCATGTTGACAAGTTGGCCATGTCATCAACATCTCTTTGTATAGGGTGAAAATTTTAGCATTACTAATTTGCCATTTTGTTTTAGCATGTTATCCCTGTTGGAAACAATGATTTAAAATAAAACAAATTGATCAAAGCTGGAGTTTTGATGATTAACAAGAACTAATTTGAGATTATTAAAGTGTACTAATGAGTTTGCCAAATGTTTAAGGAAAGCAAAGAAGCCAAGTGGATTACCAAGTCGACTTGAACTTCGACTTGGGGCGAAGTCGATACCCAAGTCGACTTTACTAGAGACTTGAAACGGCCATAAGTGGATAGATTTGAAAATGGTAAGCTGACAAGTGAAGTCGCAGGTCAAGTCGACTCCACTTGCAACTTTGGTAGTCAAGTCGCAGACGAAGTCGACTTCGGCATCGACCTCAAACGGCCAAACGTGTCCAGCGCTGAAATCTGGCTCTCTAACATGACGAAGTCGCAGACGAAGTCGACTCCAGGTGCAACTTGGGCGAAGTCACAGACCAGGTCGACTCCACCTTCGACTTGAGGAGTTCAGACTTGAAGATTGCATTTCCAAGTCTATTCCAAGGATCAAAT
>JAXCLR010000001.1:30348503-30360781 GCA_035584095.1 Annona squamosa
GAACAATAGCCATTCTTGGTATAGAGAACGTGATTGAAGGTTAGGATTTGTTCACGTCCTCCACGACTTGTTAGTTTTCACAATTCAATAAAAAGAAAAGCAAAGCCTACCCACTGTGCAGTGCACAAGGTCCTGCCAATGTTCGGAGGGGAAGAACGGCCTTTACTTGAGTGTACCGAGACAAGAAGGCAGCAGTGCAAGATGAATACCTTCGTTTTTGAAGACGCTGTTTTCATGAATCACTGTTAGCTGCGTGTCAATTATCACCCCAGATACCAGAGGTAGTGAGACAAGACACCAAGTTCTGCCTTCTTCCCCTTCAACTGAAAATCCTAGTTCCATCAATGGCAACCCCAAAATCCCCAAGTTCCCCACATATAGTCATGTTTCCTTACATGGCCCAAGGCCACATCATCCCTTTACTTGCTCTTGCAAAGCTGCTGGATAGCCAAACTCCGTACACCATCACCTTCATCAGCACCCTACTCAACATCAAAAACCTGAAATCCTCCCTTCCTGACGACACTTCCATCAATCTCATCTCCCTGCCCTTCAGGCCCTCGGACCACGGCCTTCCATCTGATGGCGAAAATACCAACTCCATCCCTTTCCATCTCTTCATGGCACTCTGTCAGGCCACTGAAACTCTCCAACCTGCATTTCATGAGCTCCTCACCTCCATCTCCCAACAAGCTTGTGGCCCTCCTCTCTGCATCATTGGCGATGTCTTCTTGGGATGGACAGTCAATGTTGCCCGCCAGCTCAACATCTTCCACGTGACCTTCTCCAGCTGTGGAGTCTACGGCACAGCAGCCTACTTCTCTCTCTGGCTGCACCTCCCACACACAAAAACGTCTTCCGAAACATTTGCATTGCCTGGCTTTCCCGACACATATCAGCTGCACCGGTCTCAATTGTCTTCTTATCTGAGGGCTGCAAATGGGACTGATCCATGGTCTATTTTCATACAGAGGCAGATGTCACTTTCTTTGCACTCAGATGGGATGCTCTGCAACGCTATTGAAGATATGGAAGTTACAGGCTTGCAAATCCTTAGAAGCATCACTGGTCTTCCCATCTGGTGTGTTGGACCATTGATCCCTCCATCTTTCATGAACCGCAGTTCTTCTTCTATGGAAATATCTCGTGGGCATACTAGTAAGGATCCTAGCATTTCAGCTGCTAGTTGCACTTCATGGTTAAATCTTCACTCTCCACGTTCAGTTCTGTATGTATCTTTTGGCTCTCAGAACACGATCTCTTTAAAGCAGATGATGGAATTGGGTTTGGGGTTGGAAGCTAGTGGCGCACCATTCATCTGGGTCATTAGGCCTCCAATCGGAGTCAATGCAAACAAAGAATTCAGAGCAGAATGGCTGCCAGAAGGATTCGAGGAGAAGATCACAAAGAGTGGGCAAGGCATCTTGGTGAAAAAATGGGCACCTCAGGTGGAGATATTGTCACATGGAGCAACAGGGTTTTTCATGACCCACTGTGGCTGGAATTCAACATTGGAGAGCTTGAGTCAGGGTGTGCCGTTCATTGGGTGGCCCATTGCAGCTGAGCAGTTCTACAATGCAAAGATGTTGGAGGACTTAGGGGTGTGCGTCGAAATAGCAAGAGGGATTGAAGAGATAGTGAGCAGGAAGAAGGTTGAGGAGGTGATTAGGTCTGTGATAGGTGAGACAGAAAAGGGAATGAAGATGCACAGTACTGCTTCGAAGGTTGGAGAGATGATAAAGGCTGCCGTGAGAGGAAAAGATGGAGGTGATGAAGGCTCTTGCCTTGCTGCCATTAATGATTTTGTTTCAGCAGCAATTTCAAAAAGAAGAACCTTTGAATGATCCCTTGCTGGCATGCTCAAGCGAGTAAAGTGTTCTGATGATGATACCTACCATCAGGTACCAAACTACTGTCCTTTTCTTATACCCCTTCAATTGATGTAGTATCTCCCAACATCTACAAAGTTTACAAAACTCCAACAATTTCCCTTTTTACTGATTATTTCTGGTTTTGTCAATCATCATTTGCTGTCTTTTATTCAAAAGAACTTACCTATCTTACCATGTATACATTTTTTTTTTAACTATTACCCCTAATTTCATATTTAAATACCACTTCTTCGTCTTTCCCTGATTTACAAATACATTTGAATTACATCAATAACATGACAAAGTTACTCTGAATGATTAGTCTAGCAAAGAATATTAAGACTATGGCTCACAAATGGGACCCAGAGATGACAAGCATCATAAAAGTTGACTGGATGGTTGGGTGGTGCTTCTGGGTATTTCAAATATCCTTCAATCTACACCGATATCAGTTACCTACGTATTCTTACTACAGGATCCGTATTGAATTTTGTGGGTCTAGATACACAATTTCCATTACACTTGCAACATGTATGAATATCGAGAAGATGGATCTGCATCAGATTCCATTACAGGAAAGCAATTAAGAGAGTTGAAGGAGAACTGGATGCCCAGATGCCAATGCAGTTACATGCACTTTCAAAATGCTGAGGAGATTACAAATTAACTTTATTCCTCGTAACATCTGCATATTAATTAATCTTCTTGAAACTGTAACTGTATTGAATCATCAAATGCGAGTAATTCTAACTCGAGAGAGTAAAGTAGACTCATCAAGCCCATACAGTGAGTCTATCAAGTGCATTCGCAATGATGCAGGCCCCTTGGCCATGCCAAACCCAAGCTCTCCAGATACACCGAAGATGGACAGTGCAGCAGCAGTGGCTCCAAATGCATCTGATGGATTAACCGCAGCAAAAGCAGCAATGAGGGCGGTAACAGCACAGCCAGTTGCCGTAATTTTTTGCATCATGGCCACACCATTGTGCACACCGACCACCTGTTGACCATCTGTGATGATGTCAACAGCCCCAGACACTGCAACTATGGCGCCACAGGACTGAGCCAAGGAACTTGCTGCTTGAATGGCATCCAATGTACCATGTGAACCATCAACTCCCTTGCAAACAAATAGTAAATGTCATACAAAGAGAACTGTAAATGGAGGCAAAAGCAGAATCCAACCACCTTACTAACACAGAGAAATACAACTGGTATTAACCACCAACAGAAGCAAGGTTAAAAGAGGCATGCAAGTATTCAGAGCTTAAGCAATACAATTCAGTGTGCTGTGATTTAGACCACAAATGATCATGAAAATAATCTATGAGTTTCACCATTTCATCAGTATTAGTTACCCATGCTAACTCTTTGATTATTGTTTATATTTAACTAGAGCAAGCCCAGGTAGCAATCACTTATAGCAAAAGTCGACTGACCATTCAAGCAATTTGAAGGATTCCTGAAAGCATCAGAAAGAACGAGAAAGAGAGAAAAGCTTAAAAACTTCAAATTCAATTCAACTTATGGTGATGGAAAACTCCAGCACTCCCAATATTCGTTTCAATTAATTTCAATTCAACTTACAGAATTCTATTCAATTGAGCATTCAAACAATAGAAAACTTTACGCTCATGAAAGAAATACAGCAAAATTAACAAACTCAAAATATGACAATGCGAAAATAAGAACACTCCAAGAACAAAACCCAAAACCGGCATGCCAATCCAAAGAACAAGAAGCATATAGATCAAAAACCCAAGACACCTTAGTTGGACCCAACGAAGCACCGGAAAGGGCGATAATCTCGGACGCGTTGCCCCTAATGACAGTGGGCGACAGTTCCACGAGCTCAAGGCAGGTTTTCATACGGAAATCGGAGGCGGAGACTGCAACTGGGTCGAGAACCCATGGCTTGGCGGAGCGAACGGCGAGGGAGGCAGCAGCCTTCATTGAAGGTATCCAGTCAGGGGAGAGGGTGCCGACGTTGATGCAGAGGGCGTGCGCATGCGGGGTGAAATCAGAGATCTCGTGGAGGCCATGGACCATGGCAGGAGAAGCACCGGATGCAAGGAGGGTGTTCGCCATAATGTCCATGGAGACGAAATTGGTGATGCATTGGATGAGTGGACCACGCTCACGGACGGCTGTTAAGAATTCATATGATCTTTTGGCCCACCTCTCACCTTCACCACCTACATCTTCTGTTTCTGCTGCCGCTGCTGCTTGTTCTTCGCTTCTTTTCTCTTCTACTTCCATCTCCAACGCTCGCCCGCTCAAACTTGCAGATTTCGGACGGCCGAACCGCGGATTTATGATACTAAGCGCAAATTACACGCCTACCCATGAATTTTACCTTTGAGACCAAACCCGGGGACTAAATAATACTAGCGGGATTAGGTTGGCTTTAAGTTTGGAACGTCATTATATACATTACGATGTGTTTTAAGCTAAATAATAATATTTATTTATTTTTATAATTAATTATATCTTTTATTTTTTCTTCATGAGCATGTTTTATTAAGCGTATTTAATTTATATACAAAGTTTTGCCATTTTACAATACTTTTACTTTTTTATCTTTTATTTTTTCAAAATTATCAATGTCAAGGGCATTTAAGTCATTTTTCATCCTTAAAAAACTTGATTTTTAAAAAGATAAAAATAAATATGTCAAACTAAGTATTGCAGATCGGAAAATTTTGTATATAGATTGAATAGACTTACATAAACATGCTTATGAAGAAAAAATTTAAAAAATATAACTAAGTGTAAAAACAAATGAATGTTGTATTTTAGCTAAAAATATATCATGATGTATGTAATCAAGCTCTTTTAAGTTTTGCTAGAAGCTACCTAACGTGTAATTATAAGATAAGCTCTAGGTTTCAATAGAACACTGTTTGATACGAACAATGCACGTGTCACTGAGTTTATTTGCATTTTCTTATCAAATGATGTTGTTGCAAAATTGTATTTTTCTGTATTTTTAATGTTGATGATATTTACCCATGAATATTATTGTTCGATGATATATAAACTTCTTCTTACTGATTTCTTTAGCAACTAACCGCATGTCGTTTATACTTCTTTTTAGGTAATGCTAAATCTCTTGCTCATAGATTCATGACATATGGGTTAAGCATGAAGTCTAGAAGCAAAACAAAGTAGTTTTGTTTTATTTATTTTGAGATGTTATACTCAAACTTTGAACATCAATTTGTAATAATTATTATATGGTTCTTGTGGATGAACTTTATTATCTAACTTACAGATGCATGGCAAATGGGTTAAGCATGGGCTCTATAAGCAGAATAAAGTATTTTGAGATGTTATACTTAGAATTTGAACATCAATTTATAACAATTATTATATGAATACTATGAATGAACCTCATTAATGATATTTATATGAAATTATGGACTCCTCTTTAAACATCATCCAAGTACAATTAGAAGGTCTTATTATGGGCCAGCCTATGGCAACACCTTGGATTGGGGTCATGATAGAAATGATAGTAGAGAAAGTCATCCACATGGGATGAGTTTGATGAGAAATAATGTAGAGAAGAGTAAAATTGTGTAAATAAAGAGGGTTTTAAATAAATACTATTTTATGACATGTGTAGATTTATTATTATAGCATTTAGTAAGGAAGTTACACTAATACTCTATTATTTTCTTCTCAAACTAGCTAACATCGTGTCAACTAGAAATAACCAATGATACCAACTTGCGCAGCTAGAGAGATCTAATATAGCTAATCAAGAGGCATAACTGGTGGATGTTGTTGCAAACACCTGACTAACAAAAATAATCGTGAACTCAATTAATATAAATTGCAAATCAAGAATTGAGTTTTGATTATTAACAACCACTTTGAGAAACCAAAGGCTACTAATGAGTGTTGAGTTTGTGTATAGAACTTTGAAGCTTAAATTTTCAAACTCAAGTTGTTGAATCACATAATTAAGTCGACTCAAAGGGCAACTTGGGTCTTATCGCAACCCAAGTCGACTCCAAAATCAAATTCAGATGCAATTTAGGGAGATAGAAAACTTCAAGGGAGAGTTTACAGTCAAAGTCACATCCTAAGTCAACTTTGTCTGTGACTTGGATGAAATTGATACTAAAGTTGACTCCAATAGCAACTTGGAGTCTATCAAGTCACCAAAAATCACTCTAACTGTGAAATGATGTTTGAAGTCGTATCCCAAGTTAACTCCACATACGACATAGGTAAAGTCGAACCCAAAGTTGACCCTAAACACGCAACTTAGAAGAACAAGTTAAGATTTGACTAATCTATTTTAAGTTTGAGATATGAAGTCGCACCCCAAGTCAATTTCACTTACAACATGGGTAAATTTTAACATGAAATCGATCTAGGAATGAGACTTGAATGGGGAAAGGATTTAGAAGAAAAATCTAAAGATTTGGAAACCCCAACGGATTGTGAAGTTGAAAATCAAGTCAATTACATGTAACTTGGGTGAAGTCTTAAGTCCCAAATCAACTCCACAAGAAACTTGAAGACCAAGGCTTGAAGAAATTCTCTTTGGAAGCATATGGAGTAAATGCGACTTCAATCGTAATAGTCATAAATTTTTTAAACGCTAGCGCATTAAATATAGACCATCTACTACCTACTGTTCAAAATTCCTTCAAATCTATTTAAGAGACATCAAATGGAGTAATGGGGGTTAGCTAAGGCATTTATTTGGCTCTCATATTCTTTGCCACAAGCGTTAAAAACTCCATCCAATAGATTTCAAAGCAAGTCTCTCAAGCTTATTAAAGAAAGCTTCAAGATCATGCTCTCCACATTGTTCAAAGCTTGCTAATATGCTTCATTGCTTCTACATAAATTTGTAACACGTAGATTTTTCTTTTATTTCAAATCTTTTATTATAATTGATTACTTGGCTTGGTGTTGAAAGATCAAGTTCAACGTGAGATACAAGTAGTGTTCGGTTAGATGGTACTGATAACTAATTGTATGATTGCTATAAAGGCCCCATAGAGCTACAATGTAGAAAAAAGCTGAGGCTCTAAGTTGTATTGTTGACGAGAAAGTAATGCCAAAGGCATAAAGGTGTATGCTTAGAAGAAGGGAGTAAAGGTGTTACCCACACCATTATAATTTTTCATGTTTTCATGTGTTTGCCTTGATTCTCCTATTCTGTTGCACTAGCTCTATTTGTTTCATTCAAAGGGACTTGTTTAACCTAAGATTATGTTTTAATTAGACAAAAAATTTTAAGAACCCAATCACCAGGATTAAGTCAATAACTCGAGATTAACAAGTAGTATAAGAGTAGGCTTCGTGTTTAATTCGAAGAGATCTTATATCAAATGGCTACTCAATTAACTTTCGTTCTGCATTTGCCAAAGGATAATCTTTCACTAGACCACTTCTATTTGATAGGAACAATTTTGCTTATTGAAAATTTAGAATAAAACAATTAATTTTGACCTCAAATATGGACTTTTAGATTGTTATTCAAGATGTGTTGTACTACTCAAAAGTAAAAAAAGCCTGAAAATTGACTAATAAGATTTGTGATACTCTTACAATAATATATGAGAGCACTTCTCCAGTTCATGGGACAAAAAAAAATTCTTATCAGAGAGATATAGAGTTTCAAGATACTTGAAATTAAAAATATTTCTAAGATGTTTGGTAGATTCTTTAAACTAGCTAATGCTTTCAAAGGCCTAAAAAAGGCTATATCTAAATCTAAGTAATGAAGATTTTGTGAGCTCTACCTGAGTCGTGGCTGCAAAGATCACAACCATCGAGAAAGCTAAGAACCTCAACACTTTGAAGCTAGAGGATCTAATCAACTTGTTGATGGCATATGAGCTAATAAAAAAGAAGAAGAAAAACGAAGAATACAACAAGGAGAAAAAGATTCTTACATTAAAAGTCATCCAATAAAGTTTAGATGAGTCTTCCTCAACTTCATCAAATAAGGATTACAAGAAAATTTTATATAGTTTGTAAGAAAAAAAGAATGTAGACTCCTCTAAAGTTTAGAATGACAAGAGCAAGAAGAAGAAAAGATACACTCAAGTGCTATAAGTGTTGAGGAATAAGATATATGCTAGCTCAACGTAGAACACCAAATGAAAACAAATTAAAAGATAAATAGGAGAAGAAAGAAAGAAACGACTCAAGAAAATTCCCCAAGTAGCAAGCAAGAGGAATGTATGTGAATGAAGATCCATCCTCTTCATGCAACTAGTCAAGTTAAGACTAAGACGTAGCAAATTATGTGAGGATATGCTGCATGGTACAAGTTGAGCATAACACTACACTACATTGCTTTACTACAACAGAAAGAATTCAAGATACGCTAGAAAGCAACACAAAAAGCTCAAACTATATAAGCAAGAAGAGGTATCTTCTATACCTTAGCATTCGATTTCTCAATTCATTTGTTCATCTTTAAATGAATGCATCAAATATTCAATGCTAGAAGAACTAAACAAGCATATTATTCATTGTATGATGAAATAAAGGACTTAGCATTAAGTATATTGAAAAGAAGAGATCATGTGATCACAATTATTGTAAATGGCAAACTACCTGAATGAATTAAATATCTAGTTGAAGAAGCGAAAATTTTAACTAACAAATTAGAGAAAACAAAGAAAGATAACCAAATATTAAGTGAATCATTGGCTAGGTTCTCTAACCTTTAAAATTTCAGACCAAAATAGTTGCACTTAAGAGTTAAGTAAAACCATTAAGGACTACATGGGTAAGAAGACCCACTTGACAATCACCAAACACTTAAAGCAGTACTTAAAGTATCCAAAATGCATGTAATTTCTACAATAAATTTAGTCATAAGATTTACCAATGCTAATCAAGAAATTACATAAGAATGGAGCAAAACTAATTTAGATGCCAAAGAGTTTAGGGTATGCAACTCCTACACAAGATCGAGTAGCTATAAGATCTTATACCAACCTATTTGGACCCAATAGATATGTCATAAAGAGATAAACACAGATTAATTTGTTTTGCAGGTGCGTCTTGGAGTTAAAATAAGCAACACGTGGTTCATGGATAGTAGTTGTTCAAGGCATGTAATTGGTGACAAGGTAATCTTTCATGAGCTTAAGCCATACAATGGAGGAACAGATGCATTTGGCAATAACAAAAAAGGTAAGATATGTGATAAGGAAAATATTTATCGTATTGCAACTGCATATTTAAAAAACGTCTTATTTATTAAAAGTCTCAAATATAATTTGATGAGTATTAGCTAATTGTATGATAAAAGTTATAAAGTTGTGTTTAAATCCTCAACATGCAATATTATAAGGAGAACATGTATTATTTAGTAGTAAAAGACATGAAAAGCAATTGATAATGATCCATAAATATGATACGAGAGACTTGAATATATAAATATGTCAAATATACAAATCTTATAGAAAAAGAGTTTGGTCGAAGGTTTACCAAAACTCAAATATGACAAAGATAAGATTTGCAAATCATGTCAAATTTCCAAGCAATCAAAATCATGTTTTCACCCGAAAATGAAACTTCCATTTAATGATCACTTGAACTACTACACATGAATCTTTATGGATTATCTAACATTTTGAGTCTTAAAGGAAAAAGATAAGTGTTTGTGATTGTTGATTAGTATTAAAGGTTCACTTTAATAATGCTTTTAGCTAATAAAGATAAAACTTCACTATGTTTTTTAATTTTTTTAATTTATGAAAAGGAAAAAAATTTTAATTGTATTAATTGAAGTGACCATGGTGGTAAATTTGAAAATAAAAATTTATTAAAATTTTATAATGAGAAAGGCATTCGCCACACAGCTAATTCCACAACAAAATAGAGTAGTCAAAAACAGGATGAAACAATACAAAAGATGATTACAACTATGTTAAATAAAAATAAGTTATCCAAGAAATTTTGAAGTGAAGCAGTTAGCATCATTTATCATGTGCTCGATTGCGTTGTAATAAAAGCGATATTCAAAAAAACCATATATGAACTTTGGAAAGGTAGGAAATCGGAAATTGCATAAATAATGGAAAATATAATTTTAGAAAAATTGATACAAAAAGTGATGAAGCTATTTTTCTTGGTTACTCCTCCAATGGTAAAATTTTTGGGATATTCAACAAAGGACTCAACAAGTATAAGAGTCAATTTATTTTTCCTTTGATGAATTTAACCTAACTCCAAAAAAGAAGGATGAACTTAGTAATGTAGAAAATCTAAGATAAGGATGAACACAGGTCAAACAAAGAGGTAAATGAAGATAGTGTTCCCTACAAACCCCTTACTAACCTTATATTTACACAAGACTATCCAATTAAATAAGTTATTGAAAACTCATATGATAGTGTAAAAATAAGGAGTTTAAGACAAAATATATGTGGACACTTTACTTTTATATCCAAAATTGAACCTCATATAATTGATCAAGTTTTTAATATTAAGAATTAGATAACAGTAATGCAAGAAGACTAAGAATCATTCAATAATTGAAACAAAATAAGTGTTTAGGAACAAATTAGATAAATGTCAACTTTTAATGAAGAATAAAGCAAGACTAGTGGCTAAGGGATACTCACAAGATGAAGAAATAGAATTTAAAGAATCCTATACCCTATAGCTAGATTGGAAGTTATACTGATATTGCTTGCTTTTATATCTTATATGGGTTTTAAGATTTTTCAAATAGATGTCAAGAGTGCATTTTTGAATGAATATCTAAAGAAAGAAGTATCTGTTGAACAACCTCTATATTTTGAAGAGAATAATCAATCAAATTATGTATATAAGTTAATCATTGCACTATATAAACTAAAATAAGCACCTAGAGATTGATACGAAAGGCTTAGCAAATTTTTTATTGATCATGGCTTCAAAAAATGAGAAGTAGGTACCACTTTATTCATTAAAAGTGAAAATCATAACATCCTAATGGTCCAAATTTATATTGATATATAGTATTTTGTGATATCAATGAATTTGTATACAAAGAATTTTCGATGCTAATGTAGAATGAGTTTGAAAAGAGCATGATGTGTACCCAACTGTTTTCTCAAATTGCAAATCAAGCAACTCAAAGAAGGCATCTTCATTTATCAATCTAAATATATCAAAGAAAATCAATCAAAATGAATAAGGACGAGAAAGATAAATTTGTATATCAACATTTATATAAAAGCATGATTGGTTCATTGTTGTATTTGACTACATCTAGACTTAATATTTTATTTATTGTATCCATGTACTCAAGGTTTCAATCTAATCCTAAAGAATCTCACATGCTAACAGTTAAAGAATTTTCAAATACTTATTGATACACAAACTTAGGTCTATGGTATCTAAGAAGTTCAACCTTTGATTTAATAGAATACTCATATGCAAATTTTACTAACTATAAAATAGATTTTAAAAAAAAACACTAGTAACACTTATCAATTTATCGATTGTATGTTGATATCATGATTTACAAAAAAATGAACTAGTGTTACCCTACTACTGCAAAAGCTAAATATATAACTATAGAAAGCCATTGTGTACAATTACTTCAAATGAAATAAAAATTAAAAGATTATAAACTTAATTATAAAGATATTTCAATCATGTATGAAAATACAAGAGAAACTTATTTAACCAAAAATTTATTTTTATATTTTAGAACCAAACATATAGATGTTAGACATCACTTTATAAGAGAACATGTAGAAAATCATGATATATGTTTGGGACATATAAAAATAGAGGATCAAATTGCAAATGTATTTATCAAACCATTGAAAATTGATTCATTTTACAAGCTTAGAAAAAAATGAGCAAGATGAAATTAGATTGATTGATTATTTTAAACATAATAAAAATGATTCGTGATATGATTTGACGTGTTTGATGAATGAATATGTTTGAAATATTGACTTGCAATTATTAATGAGATTAATATAATAATTTTAGGAAGGGTATTATATTAGAATTATAACTTTTTCTTGGACAAGGCTAACAGGTCAAGTTGACTCCCCTAATTATAAACAAATACTTTCTCTCTCATTTCTCTCATTTCCCTCCATTCCCTTACTCAAGTTCTACCATCCTATCATCCAAACACTTAGATCTACATTTTTCCACTTCCAAATCATCCAAAATCACTTGCATTTTCACTTCCATCACTTCATTTTCTCATGGCACCTAACAAGTTAGTGAACAAACCTTCCAAACTCTCATTTTCCTAACCATCTCTCTCAAACATGGAAGGAGAAGTTTCAAGAAGACAAAGGAAACCTACCAAAAAGCCGCAGGAAGAGGCAACCTGTGGCGCCCCGAACCGAGGTGCCTAGAAGCCTTACTCCGGGATCGTTTTGATTGGTAAACATGACTCAGGATTGT
>JAXCLR010000001.1:30374546-30384728 GCA_035584095.1 Annona squamosa
CACTTAAATATATATATATATATATATATATTCAGGTGCACGACACTAAAATGGGCCTCACATGATCATAAAATCATAATCTACTCCACCTATTATATTTAGAATAATGTATTCTATTACCATACCAATTTTCATCCCAATCAGATATGTATATGAACCCCATCTGAAAGCGATACAAATTCAATGTAATAAAATAAGTTGATGTAAATAACAACTTTAACGTAGTTTTTTCATCATGTAAACCATTTGCTATAAAATTTATATATAGATAAATGATCGTATAAAGTTTTGTTGCATTCTAATGTGCAAGACCCATTTTTGGACAAATGTATCATTATTCCGATGCAGTTGCGCTTCACGAGAATAACTCTCTCTATATATACATTGAAAACAGAAGAGGCTTCACAAAAGCAAAGTCACATATTTTAATTCTCAAGATTTGAAAAGGGAAGCCTTTCTTTTTGGTATTGGGAGTGATAAAAGCCTATCACAAGGATCCTATTTTCTTAATTTTTACCACTTTTAATTCATATCACTATCTATTTGAGCCTCATCCATTTTTCCCATCGCTTCTAGGTTGCGACTGTCCTTTTCAATTCTGCTTATTATGCTTGCATGTGTCCAACACCCAAGCTTGCATTTTCACCGTTGCAACTAAAAACTCGAATGAGTTTGGCTGAGCACGCCAATTTGCACCCCTCAATTCATGTAGCATAGACTTCTTTTCTGTTCCTCTAACCATATTTCTTTATACCAATGATTTATAGTAGGTGAATGCGTGGGAGAATTTTTGCAGAGAAATAATAAAGAAACCAACAACTCATTTAAAACAGAAACACAAATCGTGGTGGTCCGCTTTTATAAGCCAATTCTACCACAGAGACATGGAGCATGAACGAACATTCACCAAATTAATGAACCCACAAATCAAATGTTTGTTACAATCATTTTCAAGATATACATCTCTATTGCTGTTGTGTTTTTGTCTCAATCCTCCTTGTCAAGACTTTCCAAACTTACCTGGAGAGGTCTACTGCCCAGATCTGATGTTGCACCAACCTTTGATCATGTTGTGCACTGCCTAGGCAGGGGAGAATTAAGCATGAAGAATAACTTTATCATACAAATCCGGCCTTCCCATCTTCATGCTTTCATCGATTCTGACATTTTCCCTTCTTTGATCCATTCTTCTTCTCCTGCATCTTCTTCCTTTTCTCCTCAATTGTTATCCAATTATAGTCAGGGGGTATCATAAATGGATCTTGAATGTCCTCAACGCGACTGCTGGGACTGGGACCTGATATTACTGACGAGCCCTGTCGGTAGGGGCCCTTTATCCATTGAAGCCATGAGCTAGATGACTGTGGAACAGGGCTCTCATATCCGGCAAAACGGGAGTTGCTTGGGCTTGAGGGAGGTGTGGAGAACTCATCTGTTGGCTGTAGTTCTTCAAATTTAGTAAATGTGACCAGCACTCTGATGGTAGGAACCACCGGAATAGCAACCTGAGTTAACGACCATAATTCTCAGATGAAGAAAACAAAGAAAAATGTCCAATAATGGAAGTAATGAATAATGCAGCAAAAACATGACATGTAGTTGTGGCAGAATATCATCTTACACAGAACTATAATCACATGCTATATCAGTGAATTCAGCCTCACAAAACAATTAGACAACGGGTGAACGCATGATAAAAGATCTTGGGGGTACTCTTTCTCACTAGATAGCACTCACATGGGGCAACTTACGGAACTTAAGAGGTGAGAATGTGCACCGGCCAAGAATGCATCTTCGATATATGCACAACTGAATTTTATAGCAAAAGTTGCATGTTCTTGAAACAGCTATTCATTTTGGGAGGCACAAATTGAATTCTCAGACTCTCCAATCATTGACACCTCCGAGATTTCCAAATCCACTCTCAACTGCAGCACTATCGATAATCTTGCAATTCCACTGCTAGTCCTACACTATAACAACAAAAAATAATCCATTGACATAATGTTCCCTATAATTAGTTTTGTGGGAGAAGCCAACACCGAGGCGTACATTGCCAGGCAAAATGGTCAACGAAAGTAATAAAAAGTTCTGTGCCAGTTTTGCTAGATGTGGAGGGATAGAAGCAGATAAACTAAAATCAAGTAGAAGATTTTTCCTTGTTAATGTCAGTTTTCATAAAATGCACAGGAAAAAATTTCGTTGTGCTCAAGATGCATACAGCACAACACGTGAATCTGTGCAGTCATATCCTCAAATATGGTAGCCCATTGCATGTTCCAGAAGCTGTCATTCATCACCGCAAAATACACTTGGAAACTGTCAGTAAGATTTGTAGTCACATCTTTACATAGGGGAAACTGTCAGTAAGATTTCTAGTCACATCCTTACATAGGGTAGTTCAGTGCATGTTGCAGTTGTCGTCATTCGTCTCAGCAAAATAGTGTCTGAAAATGATGAGTAAAAGGCCAAAGACATGGAAAACACCCAAACGGTCATATTTTCATTTCCAAAATTGAGAAAAACCTTCTTAAGTAAAAGGCTGTGTCATCCAATTGCACATCCCATGGATGTTGTTCCAATCTATGTTAATGGTGAACTCCTAGAAAGCACAAAATTTCAAGAACCCAGGACTTCAACAGTGTATCAGCTTGTTTTCTTTAGAACGGCAAGTTAACACACTCAGATGTCGGTTGCATGTACCATACACTGAAAAAAATGTCCTATTCTCCACTAGAAACATACAAGAAATCGTGAAAGTGGGAGCCCCAGAGAAATCCGTACTACCTATGTAGGGACTGGAATAACACATACTCCTTTTCACCCTTCGTAGGCTCTTGTGATGAAACTCATGGATTACACTTAGATTGTGCATTCCACCCAGAAGACCAACTTCATTGCTTCAGGAAAAAACATGGCCAAGAATGACTGCGCCAGAGAGCCATCCAGTGCATAACATTCAAGAATCTGGTGAATAGTTACGAAGAGGGAACAATCCCACCAAAGTGCATAACTCATGGCCAGATAATAGGAACAATCTGAATGGACATAAAGTTTCCTTCAAGCATTCAAAACATTCCTCCCCTGCCACTTCTGATTTTCTGCTTCTTTTCCTCCCATATCAGCTATCACACAAGGCACCAGATAAACAGCAAAGGAGAGTTTTACTACCGGCACTATTTTATAACTGCATGCAGTAATACCACTTGAGTTTCTTAAATTAGCCTTTCATCTTTGCATCAAAGTACAGAACTGTCACTTTTGATCTCCTGCTTCCATCCTTTATCTACTATCATTTCTGATCTCCTGGTTCTTCTCATCCCAGGTCTCCTATTAACCGAAAAACTAGATAATTTCATGATTTAATTTTTGATCAGTAGGGTAAATAGTGGAAAAAATGTGTCCCATGCTGAACAGGTCAATAAAGGGTAACAGTCCCAACTGTCAACTGTATATAGCCACATCACCCAGCCATTTTTCAGTAACTTAGAGATCCTATAGATGGAAAGTATATATAACATCACAGTGAGCAATGAGACGTGAATTAACCAAAGCAGTTCATCAACAAAAAACATTCTGCCATTAGAGATTGTAATGGGAATATTAGGAAGAAAACTATAATAATTATGATTAATGGTGATTATGATGATGATAAACGTGACCATCAACATCATTATCCACCTATCAATTGCATAATCATCTGCCCATCATCCCTATTTTTTTTCATTAGCAACCAAATATATTTGCCCAACATCCAACGAGGACTAATCACCTCCAGTACTTAGGATCAATAGTTCAAGTTGAGAAAAATATAATGTATAGAATTCAAGCAGGATGGAAGAAATGGAGAAGTGCATTAGGAATTTTCTGTAACCATCGAGTTCCAATCAAACTAAAAGGAAAATTTTATAAGACTGCGATTAGACCTGCTATGCTTTATGGGGCAAAATGTTAAACAGTTAAAGAACAACATATACAAAAAATGAGCGTAACAGAAATGAGAATGTTAAGGTGGATGAGTGGTAAAACAAGAAAAGACAAAATTAGGAATGAAATAATTCGAGAAAACTTAAAAATAAGGTCAATTTGTGATAAAATGAGAGAAAATAGATTAAGATGGTTTGGTCATGTTAAAAGGAGACCTGAAGTAGCACCGGTTAGGAGAACAAAGTCTATCCAAGAAGAAGGTGGTAGGAGAATGAGAAGAAGACCCAAAAAAACATGGATGGAAATAATTAAACAAGATTTACAAATATTAGAAATTATAGAAACTTTAGTCTTAAATTGCCAAGGACGGCGCAACAAAATCCATTCAGCCGACCCCACCTAGGTGGAAAATGGCTTATGATGATGATGATGATCCCCATGGGATAAATGTTATCTGCAGCTTCATCATAATCATCATTTCTGTTACGGTAGCAAGTATAATTATCATCCTAAATTTTATATAATCAGCACAGGTGCATCCATGTGAAGTAGCAGCTTCAACCCCACAAATAGAAGATTTAATGGTCTCGCTTATAAAAATATATTTCTTTTTAGGTAAAATTGATATGATAATAAGGTGTGTGTCAAAGAATGCCCACGTCTTAGCTTCACCACTGAACTGTATAGCTATTTTTATCACTATCGTCATTATTTCCATCTCAAGAATTTTCTCACTACAGTGAGTGTAATATGGAGTTCTGCGTAATTTTCCACACGAGAATTCTTGTGATTTCTATAATACACTTCTAAATTTACATGGGTTAATACCACTGAAGGAAATCTATTTGCAATTACAGACGCAACGCCATCACTACTCATTATCATCATCATAAGCCATTTCCCACCTAGGTGGGGTCGGCTGTATAGATTCTGTTGCACCATTCTTGGCGATTTAAGACTAAATTTTCTATAATTTGTAATTTTTTAAATCTTGCTTAATTTCTACCATTCATGTTTTTTGGGGTCTTCCTCTCATTCTCCTACTATCTTCTACTTGAATAGATTTTGTTTTCTTAGCTGGTACTACTTTAGGCCTCCTTTTAACATGACCAAACCATCTTAATCTATTTACTCTCATTTTATTACAAATTGGTCTCACTTCTAAGTTTTCTCGAATTATTTCATTCCTAATTTTATTTTTTCTTGTTTTACCACCCATTCACCTTAATATTCTCATTTCCGCGTCGCTCATTTTTTTGTATATATTGTTCTTTAACTGTCCAACGTTCTGCCTCATGAAGCATAGCAGGTCTAATCGCAATCTTATAAAATTTTCCTTTTAGTTTGACTGGAACTCAACAGTCACATAAAATTCCTTACGCACTTCTCCATTTCTTCCATCCTGCTTGAATTCTATGTATTATATCTTTCCCAATTTCCCCATTCTCTTTAACTATTGATCTCAAGTACCAAAAGTGTTTAGTTATTGTTACTACTTGATCTAAAATCTTAATTAGTTTTTCATCCAAGTTCTCACTATTATTAAAATTGCATTCCATATATTTAGTTTTTGTGTGGGCTAATTCTAAAACCATTAGATTGTAAAGCATCTACCCACCTATTCAATTTTAAATTTAGTCCTCCTTTAGTTTCATCTATTAGAACAATGTCATCTGCAAATAATATACACCAAGGTACTTCTTGGAGATGTCTCGTAATTTCATCTATTAATAAGGTAAAAAGGTAAGGACTCAAGGCTGAGCCTTGATGTAGACCTATTTTAACTGGGAAGATATTAGTATCTCCACCAATGGTCCTCACATTTGTAACAGCCCCCTCGTACATATCTTTAATAATATTAATATATCTATTATTGATTGCTTTTCTTCTATTACTTGCCACATTAGCTTTCTTGGTACTTAATCATAAGCTTTTTCTAAATCAATAAAAATCATGTATAAGTTCTTTTTTTTCTCCCTATGCTTTTCAAATACTTGTCTAAGTAAGAAAATAGCTTCAGTGGTTGATCTTCCTAACATAAAACCAAATTGATTTTCAAATACCTTAGTTTCTCTTTTTAGTTTGTGTTCAATTACTCTTTCCCATAATTTCATAATCTTGACTCATTAATTTTATTCCACGATAGTTTGCACAGTTTTGAATATCTCCCTTATTTTTATAGATTGAAACTATAATGTTTTTTCTCCATTCACTTGGCATTAACTTTGTTTTTATAATTTTATTAAAAAATTTGTTAACCATGTTGCACCTATATCTCCCATGCATTCCATGCCTCAATTGGTATATTATCTGGACCTAAGGCTTTTCTTGTTTTCATTTTCCTTGGAGTTTCCTTTACTTTAGATATTCGAATTTTTGGGAAATAACTGATATTCCTATTTTCTTCTCTATTTAAACTAACATCTAATGTTAAATGTTCGTGTGGTGTATCATTTAGTAAACTATAGAAATAATTTTTTCTTCTTTAATATCATCATCTTTGACTAGAACTTTTTGGTCATCGCTTTTAATGCATCTAACATGTGTTAAATCTTTGCCCTTATTTTCTCTTAATTTAGCTAACTTAAAAATATTTTTTCACCTTGTCTAGTTCCTAATCTGTCATATAAGTTCTCATAAGCTTTGTGTTTAGCATCGCTAATAATCTTTTTAGTAGCTTTTTTGATAGTTTGTATTGTTGTAAGTTTGTATCATTTTTATTTCTCTGGCATGTTTTAAACTTTACTTTTTTAGCATTTATAGCTTTTTGAACATCCTCATTCCACCACCAAGTTTCTCTATATGAGGATCTACGATTTTTATATATACCTACAATACTTTGTTCTACTTCTTTTATGTTAGTTGTCATTTTATCCCACATTGATTCTACTTCTTCTTGTGTATCTCATTTTCCTTCTATCATTCTTTTACTAAAAAGTTTTATGTTGTTTCCCTTTAAGTTCCACTATTTAATTTTTGGAATTATATTACCTTTAGTTTTTGTTAACTCTTTTTGTGTATATATATCCATCACTAATAATCTATGTTGCATGGCTAAGCTCTTACTTGGAATAACCTTACAATTAATACAAAGGGATCGATCCAATTTTCTTTTAAGGAAGAAATCTATTTGGCTAGAATTGGTCTCACTCTTGAAAGTTATCAAGTGTTCATCTCGTTTTTGAAATAAGTTATTTGCTATAACCAAATCATATGTTATAGTAAAGTCCAAAATAGCATTCCTCATTTCATTCTTTATTCCAAAGACAAAACCTCCATGACTTCTCTCATATCCATGACTTCTCTCATATCCTACGTTCTCCTTTCCTACATGTCCATTTAAATCTCCACCTATCAGAAATTTTCTTGGTTAGATATCTTTTGCATAATACCAAATCATCCCAAAATTGTTTCTTGATTCTATCATCTAATCCTACTTGTGGTGCCTAAGCACTAATCACATTCAAGACCTCTACACCCAACATAAGTTTTATTTGAATAATTCTATCATTCGCTCTATTGGCATCTACAACTTTATTTATGAATTTGCCATCTACTATTATCCTTACACCATTTCTATTACCATTCTTTCTTATATATCATAATTTGAATCCATTAATCTCTTTAGCCTTATTTCCTTTCCACCTAGTCTCTTGAAGGCATGCTATATTAATTTTTCTCCTTCTCATAACATCTACTACTTCTATATTTTTCCTTGAAAGAGTCCCAACATTCCATAAAGCAAAACAGACCTTGTGTTTTGGTATCACCTACTTCCCTAAACCACGTCCATAAAGGCACAAAAACCTTTGCTGACTTTTGCCACAACCGGACGTTGTTGTGGCGCATCGCTTCCGGGGATGCCCTAGCAACCCTTGCCCATTTTTCACTACATCCGGACTCCGATGTAGAGCATCACTTCTGGGAAAACGCCTTAGCAACCCTTACTCATTTCTCACTATAGTTGGGCTCCGCTGCAACGCGTCGCTTACAGGGGACGCCCTAGCGTTAACAAGACCGGCAGTAAGATAGAAACTCTTACTGGCAAGGTTCCAATGCCATCACTAAATTTCTTTTTAACCACACCCAGTTGTGAAAAGAAAAACCTTCCATGTAATAAGCACATAATTTAAACACTTCTATTAGTATGACAGAACTGCTTTTTATGATGACTGTTGCTTCACAGAATCATCAAGTGAAAAAGATTTTCATAGTCATTAAAACTAGAACATGGTATCTTGCCTATCCACAAGGAGATTCTGTCTCCTTGTGTTTCTCTGGCTGCTGCTCACCACTATGTTGAAAAATGAAAATCCATCAAATAACCCATATCTAATTGTCTAAATCACTTGCCAGCATGATTATCTAAAGGTAATCTGATTAAGATCTTGTTGTGTACATATTGATGAGTTATGGCAGAAACATGTTGGATGCAACAAGTTCAATTATAAAGTAAAATAACATATCAATTTTATTTTTTAAATCATATTTTATAATACAACAAAAGATATTATTATTTGTATGATTTTACGCTGAAACCATTATTTTTCCTATTGCTTACACCTATACATTTTAATTCATTAGCTCTTTTAAGTTAAAATCATTATCATATTGAATTTTTAATTTTTTATATTCGATTATTGAAACATGTGCCATTTAATATATTAACTATTTTTGTGTATGCATAGCCAACCTTCAAATTTGACTAAAAGTTGCAGCAAATCATCAGGGAATCATCTGAGTATAAAATCTTTTAGGATGAATTCCAAATATACCCACAAACTTTCAAAAATTTCTTTCATAAAATCTTTTATGAATGCTTCCCAAGCTGTTGGTGTCCTTTCAAACGGGTCATTAGCCTGCATCTCAAATTACCAACATGCCCCCACAACAAATCGAAATGTTCTGCCTTCCCCATCAGCTATAAGAGAACCAAATGTCAATCAGGAAATTTCCATGATTGTTGGCAAAGCTGCTGGTTTGGGACATTCATAATCAATTTTCTCCATGTGTTGTTATTGCTGAGATTGATTGAATTTCCAAAGTGCTAGTACATTTCCATGATTGTTGATGTTAGTCAACGATAGCCAGATTTTTATAGAAACAGAGGAGATGCCACTGGTCTGCAAAAATTGGATGTTTCACAAGGGGACTCAGGTAGAGCATGATGGGGATCTGGGATTTTGATGAGGGTAGTGGATAGAAGAGAATCCAACAAAGGGTGCGCATTGGTGGTTTTCACAAGTTTTAAGGCAACAATGGTGGTTTCGGAATATATGCTAGCCGGAGAACAGGGTAGAGGGGGGACAATCAATTCTGTGTAATTGGGCAATTGCTGGTTAGTTCCATCTTACCCACATTCATTGTTGGCTGGCAACAGAGGAGAAATTGATGACTGTAGATTTCTGTTCAGCAAGATGGGTGACAAGGTTCGTTGGTGCTGTTGTGTCAAGTTTTGTGAAGATAGCCACCTGAACTTGGTGTGGAAGCATTAATAAGTAAGAAAAAGAGTGGAAACTTGATTGGTTTCCAGCTTCCAATGGCGATGTGGGCATTGCTGTCGAATGGGATTTGCAGTTGCCACTGATCCATGGCTGCCTTTGGGGAACTGTTGATCTGGGGTTGAGAACCTTTTACTGGAAGAAGAAATAGGCCATGGGACAGAAGCGATTGGGCTGATGGCAGCAACTGGATTTCGAGAGGTGTGAGCTCTGCCGTATTTTGCTGCCATAGAACTCGGAAGGGGAAATGGTATAGCCATGGGGAAGATGGATTTGAGAGGTGCTACTGTGATCAGTTTTCTGCTTAGTAATGTGTTAAAGAAAATCATGTAGGGGGTCACCTGAGATGGCTGACCATCAGTTCAGAGGGACACCGCCAATCCGGCCATGGCTGACTCTGATTAATGGTGGTGGAACACCACATTTCAATGATCCAGTGGTGCGACATCGCTTATATACCTTCAATACATGTGACTGATGTGAAGATGAGGACATTCTTTGTCATTTTAAAATATTTACTTGATAAATTTATGACATGGGTATAAGTAAAATTTTAGACAAAATATGTGGCTATAAGAAGAATTTTTTACTGTGCATGAGCATATTTGGGGGTAAAATTCATGGATATATATATATATGGAAAATATTCCAGTGCATGCGACTGCACCGTGCAGTCTATGCACTGTGGGCCCCACCTGATCATAAATGGAAAATCCACCTCACCCATTGTATTTAGAATTGTTTACTTTATTAG
>JAXCLR010000001.1:30384828-30396154 GCA_035584095.1 Annona squamosa
TGGATAAATGAGTGTATAAAGTTTCATTATAATCTAATATGTGTGGGGTCCATTTTACAGCGGACTGCACAGGATAGCTTCTATATATATATGGAATCTCACCCCATATTTTCTAAACATGTTTTGGAATGAAAGAAAGAGGCATGACCTTTATAGCCTGGGCTAAGTAATGGCTTATTTAGCCCATGCCAAAAAAATTATTTAAATTTTTTTTTTCCCATAAACTTGTTAATCTAGATATATTTAACATATGAATCAAAGTTGACCATTTTTGGATATGTATATATTTGTATTCGATCTTTAAATAGAAATATGTTACTGTGCATTTACATGTACAGTAACTTACAATGCATTTTACTTAAAATGAACCCAATATGCACTTAAGGGTGTGTTTAGGGATAAATAAAACTTTTTGATAAAAATTTTTGGAGAATAAAAGTTGTCAAATGATGTGAGATGATGAGCGTAATAATGAGGTGATTGAAAGCAATGTTGGCTATTTCTTATAAGGTTTTCTAAATCTAAACATTTTACAATAATTAATTAATAAGCATTTATTTATAATGTCGACGATGACTTTGAGAAGAAACAGGAAATTTACATTTTTTAAAAAAAATTAACATCTTTCAAGAGTAAATATTTAACTATTAAATTTTGAAAAATAATATATAACATGCAAAAATTTCCGATATATGTGGTTTTTAGCATCATAAATAAATGTACATAGATATTTATTAAAAAGTTGTCTATCAAAATTTTTATTTAAAAAAAAAAAAAACTGAATTGTCTATAGGTTTATCAATAGAAATAAAGGTTCCTATTGTAAAATAGTTAAATGACAATAGCGTGTTATTTTATGAGGATGGATGTGGCATTCCGTAAAACTTGTCCATCTAAAACTTATCTTTCTACAACTATTATATTTTTCTAATCATTTCTTCATATCTTCCTGTACAACTACTTACTTTTCAATCAGTTCTCCACAATTACACATAAACCTATCATATCTATTTTAACTTTATTCTATTTATTCCTCATTATTACCCTTTCCATATCACATTACTTCTCTCATTTCAAAATCTTATCAAATACCAAACACATCCTAAATGTATTATATAAGAACGCATGAGATAAATAAAATTTATCTTACTTTATAACATATAATTTCAATAATTAAAACATGTAAGCAATTCATTTATGTATCTCTTTAAAAATCAATTAAATCCAAAGACGCATGTTAGAAAGCAAGGAGACTTGCATTCCCACCGGAATAGTACCTGAAAAATTGGTTTCTTATGACCATATGACAATTAATGCAAAACTTAAAATTTCATCTCTTATTTCATCTTTTAATGGACTTTAATTTCTCATTTTATAATTTTCATTGCTCCGATTTGGACAAATAGGTGGCAATTTTATGTTGATGGCAGAGTGAAATACTAAGTTACAGTCTCAGGTGACCCATAAGCCATATAGATCGGAATTAAAATCTCATCTTCCTCCAGCAGAGCACCATATGCTACAAAGTTACGGTCATTTAGTCTACCATTGCATTTCTAATTAGCCCAACTTGCCACAATACAATCTCTACTTGTTGAAGGGATGCTAAAACGAGTTGTAGCTATTGGTTCAAAAACACCATCATCGTGACTTATTATCTCTTCCTAGGTGGCAGGGTGAATGACTAAGAGTTGAATTGTTGTGGTGGAAGAATCAATTCACAAGAGGCACCACAAATGTGATTGGAAGTTCCTGAGAATCAACCTGGTCAGCAGTTAGTCAGTCTCATAGATTGCTCCTTTTCCATTACTAGCACTTCAATACCTACAGATTTCCTATCCAGGAAGCGATTATAAACTCAACTGCAACAAAATAATGAATGATAACATATACCGTACAAATGAACATAAAGCCTCCAATTCTCCAAAGAATACAAAATTTGTAGCTTAAATGTCACATCCTAAAATCATATAAAAAATTTCCCAACCTGAGAAAGAACAGGATAGCACATTTATTCTAGTCACTGAATTTTTATTGTTTTTTGTTTGACTTATTTTTTGTGCTGTTGGCTTATTCGCTTAAATAGACAAATCTAAAGACAGAAACTATGTTCAAGGGAGGACACGAAAGGGCTTATTTTTCACAGCAAAGCCATACGCACAACAAAATATTCATAAAAATAACGCTACAATTATTGCTTAGCTCCCAAAAGATAGACAATTGGATGTAGTCAATGCATTCTAGTAACCTAACAAGAATTTAAAATGTTAGGCTCTGCATCCAACTAACATTGAACCCCAAATTTCTCAAAATAGAATTTGGAGTGTTGATTTTCAGAATTCGATAAATCATTGATCCAGCCAGTACAAGGGGACGTAGTGACCTAGGTCATTGTCAAGATTCATGCAGAAAAGGCCACAAATTTTCCACTAATTACGCTGTTTTAAACAAGACTTGACAAAGAGAGCAATCCAATCATCTGGTCATTATTTCAATATTGCAGCCGGCTTCAGCTGCATCAAACTTGTACTGTTAAACCTTTTTATTTCAGCAGTACCTAACAACTCTGCCAATTCAGTTTTGCAGATTAGCTTTAGATACTTCTCTACCATCAGCTAAAAACTTCAACTAAACCAAAGAAATCCTTGGTATGATCTAATCCACCTCCAAATCCATTGTGACAGATCTGCCTATACCAGCACCACTACTGCCTTTGCCTTGCCCCCCAAATCCCCCACAACTTCACCACTGACAATGCTAGCTACTCCAAAACTTCCAACATTACCATCATCGCCGCCTCCAACAATTACAATGATGACGCTAGCACCTCCAGCTACACTTCCCACTCCAACTCTGCCACAACCAACACCTTCCCCATCACCCTCAATTACGGGTGAGAATCGGGGCGGGTTGGGACAGGTTAGGGTGTGCCCAACCCTGAACCTACCTTTCAAAAATCTGGTTTGACCCTTATTTTTATCCGGGTTGGGGACAAGGTCAGTTTGACCCTTAACTTTTTTTTTTAACTAGGTCTCAGGACAAAATTCGGGTCAAGAACGGGTCGGGTAAAAACTACGGGTCAAGTAAGAAATTTTTAAGAATTTATGAATCTATCAAGTATAAAAACAAATCTATATTAAATTAAACTCCTATATGCTTCAATCTATTACTAATCAGTCAAAGTAAAACATAAATACTTAAATAAAACTTCGGGAGCTTGGGCCTTCGGGGTAGGTTTTGATTAGGTTTAGAAAAAAAATTATATTATTAGGGTGCGGGTCAGCGGGTCGGTGGGTATAAGCGGGTCGGAATCCAGTAGGTCCGCCCCGACCCGCGTTTTTTAGAAAATTTTAAACCCTCGACCCACCCCGCCTCGATTCCCGCCCCTACCCACAATTTCTCGGCCAACACCTCTCCTAATTTCCTTTATGCATCAAACCTCATTAACACCTCCATCATAGAGCCAGCAGGCTCTTCTTTCTACCTAGAACAACAAGATCTTCAGTAGAGGTATGGATTCCAAGGGCAAATTCCGTTATTTTTAATGGACCGGATCAAAACTCATCATTGGATGGACTGGACTTGTTTATATTGGAAATTGGAAGTCACTGCTTTTAGGGTGCTTACCAAGATTGGCCTTACCAGGTTAACATGAAGCAGAGGAAGGCATTTTGGGAATTCAAAATTTTTTGCAAGAGAAAAACAGATAGGGATCAACCCGTTGTAAATTTTCTGAAACAATATGGTTTTATTTCCATTTTTCATAAAACCCCTTGACTTGAATACTGATGAAACAATGTGAGAATATTAAGAAAAACCCACTTGAAAAATATCAAAAAGTCCTAATTTTTCACAAATTAAGAAAAAAGACCCTTTCAAAAAATTATGATAATCAAAGATGAAGTTATTCCAAGTTAAATTACCTTATCCCAACTTTCTGAAACTGTAGCCAAGGAACAAAAATTCAAAAATTTTTTGAAGCCAAAAACAGTTGCAATCTCAAGGCAAACCCTGAAAACTTCCATGGCCAAATTAACCAAAAGACTGAATAAATGAATGGCAACAATGGAGAGATGTCCTATGAAAGATTAAAGATGAGATCTCCAATATTTCATGCAAGACAAACTTCGTATTATGGCAAAACTCGGAGTCCAAGTCACATATTTAAAACCTCAATTGCAACTGAAGAACAACTGCCCATCCTTGAAACAAAAGAGTTCAGTATCAAGATGTTATTATCAAATGTCATAAGCTTCTAGGCTAACAATTAATAATAATGAGAAGTCATCTAAGGGATGACACAAGATAATAAAGATCCAAATACAGTTGAACACTTGTTAAGAGAAAATGGAAGTTCCAATAGAATTGAAGGAAGAAATTATCAAGTTCACTCCAGAGCACAGGAGATGGAAAAACTAAAGTAAAAATAATTTTTTCAAAAGGTGTCACGAATCACACCAAAATAAAATCTTGAAGCCTATAAGCACATAAGGAGAATTAGAGGAAAAAAAAATCAAGTGGTATCCTCTAAAGCAACATCCAACAAATGAACATCAATTGGGGGCCTATTCGGAAGGATTAAAGGAGCTTGAATGGGATGTACTTTGGGAATGAGAAAAGTTGTGCTGGAAATGTAAAAAGTTATATTGGAAATTGAATAAACTGTATTGGGAAAGGGGATACACATTCCATTCAAAATTCTTAGATCCTTTGATGTATTGGACTACAACATCACTCTTACCAAAGCAAAAGATCAAATGACATGAAATTGGAGTATAGTTGCTCATCATGAGGACTCAAAGATGATTTTACTTTCAGTTGAAGGAAGATGGCACAGAACATGATAGTAGCCATATAATTAATAAGAACTAATTTATTTTATGCACACATTTGGTATTTTAAATTTTAAATTTTCTTAGTTTAGAATTTGATAGATGCATTAACTGAAGTATAGGTCAACTTGGTAAACAGTTTAAATCAACACCTTACTCCATTTTCCATGAACTTTTATTCTTCTCTTCCCTCAGGAGAACATGCCTTCCCCTTTTTTCCGAAAAAGTATGGCTTAATAACCACATTATACTGTCTACATATTATCCATATCAGTGAAAAAATTAATAACCATTTGATAGTAAAAGTATAAAGATTACCAACCAAGCAATAATGAAGTCCTTAGTCCACTTTTATGCTTGTCCAAAACTACCAACCCAAGCGATTCAGGAGTGGTTCGAAAGTTAGATTGTCCTAAATTATGGCTACACATTTTGTATTTCTTAGTTTGCATTACATGGTTATTAACATTCCAAATGACCTGTTAAAATCCACATCATCCATCCAAAAGAGATCTATTGTTTAAAGCCAAAGGCATATAGCCACTACAACTGAGGATACACCAGGGTCAAGCTAGGTCAGGTTCGAGTCAACTCCAAACCTAAACCATTTCCTAAAACTTCAACCTTCAACCAATTTTATAAAACTATGACATTAACCATAAACTCATTTTTAAAAACTTTTACATTAACCCTAACCCAACCCTATTTCTAATATTTGGATTTGATTTCACATTGTATATAGGTTAAAAATGAACTAAGACCAACATAAGGGTGTGTTTGGGAGGTGATAAAATTTTTGGATGAAAAGTTGTTGGTATAAAAGTTTTTAAATTGAAAGATAATGATGTGATATAATAAGGATAATGATGAGGGGTAAAAAGAATAAAGTTAAAATAGATAGATTAGTTATGTGAGTAGTTGTATAGAAATAATTGAAAAGTAGGGTAGTGAAGAAATGATTAAAAAATAGGATAGGTATGAAGACTGAAAAGTTTTAGCTTGACATTTTTGCTTATTGTCAAACACACCCTTAAATTAAATTCACTGATTTCTAAAATCTACAACTTTCATTAACCAATGCAAATACTAATAGATATAGGACAGTTTTAAAAATGAACATAATTTGAAAATTAATTGATAAAAAATGAAGCATATTGAACCTTTTATTTGAATGGGAAACGTGGGCAGAAGAGAGGGAAAATTGAATAGGGTTTCAAAACAACATGGGCATTGGGGCCGGGGGGTTTGTCTTTTAAATTATTCATTAGATTTTGTTTGGGTACCCCTAACGATAAACCAACTGAAAATTACCAATTGAACAAGCATAATTGGGCTGGGTACAACAGTTATGGATTGAACCCAAACCAGTTGTGCCTCTAACTACATCAATGGAACCAAAAGCATCCAAACCTCAATCTAGTTGGGCCCTTGTATCAACAATAGCATCTCCTTCACAGTTTAAGTCATCATCAATAAGTCAAAATAAACATAAGTCAATATAACCATCAACAAACTACCCATACTGCAGACAAACTCATACAACAAGGTCAACCCACATTGCTAGCATATTTAAATATCTAATTCAGAGACATCAAACCATGTATCATAATAAAAACCATGCCTCGAAATTGGATTCACTGACCCAAAACAGAAACCTTGAATTTGTGCTTTGAATTAACCATATGTATAGACAATTGAAATTCTAGGTCCATGTAGTCCATGTCATGAACAGATTTGAAAGCTTTTAGTCTGTTAATATCAGCAATAATAATATATGCTCTCTCAATAGATATCCTTAAGAAAATGGATAACAAGGAATCAAAATCATATACAGTGCCAAGGTTGCTAAGTAACATTATTCAAGATTTCAACATATAAGCCTAAAATTTGAGTTGGGATCAAAGAAACAGGAAAGTAATCGAGAAACTGAGAATTGAAATGATAAATCAACTGTAATGTAAGTTTCAAATAGTCATATTTGAAGTCACACACCTTAACTGGAAATGTTCCTGGAGGAAGTTTTGTCGTAAGCAGCTCTCTTAGACGACGGATTGCCTTGACCTTATTAGCAATAATGTCAAGCAAAGGTAAAAGTTCTTCGGTTTGGAGAGGGAAGTTAGGTGAAAGCCATAAAACAGGCCTCAATCCCTTCTTATACTCACTCTCCCGGCCAGTGTCCTTGCGCCTGTAAGCACTTTCAGAACTCACAGTAGGTCTCCTCAAATCTCTCTCTCTTGCCCTCCGACGATCCTCTACGGAGATGGGAGCTTCCATTGAATGCCTTCCAGGCTGTCCCTGGAGTTCAGCTGGAGAATCCCCAAGAAGATCGCTTACCTTCTCATCAACACAAAGTGAACTTCTTGGGGGAGCAATCTTCTTTTGGGGTTCATGTTTGTTGCCCCGCCGTGTCCAACTGCCGAACCAACCTTTCTTCTCCTGCTTCACTTCACCATTACTACAGCCATTTGTTCCCTCAACAGGAATTTCCCTTTGCTCATAGCAACTATGTCGGGGTCCAACAAAACCCTCAGAGATGCCATCATCTGTGCTATCTGAACAATCCATCTTCAGAGCAACCTCCAATTGCCGCCTTTCATCCTCGGTCAACAGGTCTTCGTACTCCTCACTCTCAGTGTCATTTCCACTAGGAGCTGCAAATAGTTCCTCATCTGTCATTGCACCAGGAACCCGCCTGGACTTGACACTCACAATAACATGGTGCATGTCATAAACCTTGGCTTTCCAGGGGCCAACCATCTCTGCCCTCTCTTGTCTCCTCCAAGTTAACTGTGGCAGTAGCACTGACTGTGTTACATCAATCCCAGGCCTGAAAATATTCGTCTGGGACATGGCACTAACTTCCTGTTCAATCTCCGATTCAGTGGCAGGAGAACCAGCTCCATCCAAAGCATTCATCACCTCCGTATCCTTATGTGATACCATGCACAAAGATCCAGCTGGCACCTTCCTATCTTCCGACCCATCACCAAGAAAAAGAATACTTTGGTCAGATCGTTGAATTCTCAAACCATCAAAGCCAGCCAAAGTCATATCAGCCCTCAAATTCGAACCCCTCTTCCAAATCTTATAAGTGTCTGAGGGAGCAATCCTAGATATAAAAGGGATCACAGAGCTTTCAAAATTGAACGTGATCTCCATGTAAAAATCCCTCATTCTTCTCATTGTAGCAATAACTCTAGGCAGCCGTCTGCACCATTTCGCCCATGCAAGTGGCTGGTAATGCCTGACTATTATCTTGGCAATAGCTTCTTCTCTGAGGCAAATCGCCTCCTGAAGAGGACTCCAGCCCTGCTCATTCTGCAGACTCCAGTTTGCACCAGCTGCCATCAACATCTCAACAGCTGTTGAATCCCCAAGCTTGACAGCAAGATGGAGTGGGGTCTCTCGATTGGGCACATCCCGGCAGTCAATCACAGCAGATATAGCATCTGCTTTCTCTTCCTCAGCAAGGGAAGCAGCTTCGGTCTGTATCCCAGCTGGATCAGAGAGCTTGGGAAGAGCAGCTAGTATACGCCGAAGAGAAGCATAATCAGCAGCAGCAATAGCTCGATGCGCTGGACTATGAGCATACTTCGAAAGATCGATGCCCGCCATCTCTTGAGACATCAAAATGGAATCCAGGCGCTCGATACCGAATCTTCACGGCAACACGCCTGACCCCGAGCTACTGAAAAGGTGATGGACATGATCAAAGCGCAGGTCAGAAAAAAAGGGGAAAAAAATGAGCAACAAAACAAGAGCAGTGAATGAGAAAACGTTCTCCCCCAAATGAAATGGAACTCAGTTTACGCTCACCCATAGGAAATAAAGTACTCGATCCAACAGAAGAAAACAAACAGACAAAACCAATTGCAACAACAACAACACAGAATTCTGCGACGCCCGCCACTCCAGCAAATCTAAACAGCAGAACGAAGCACGCAAAACAGCAAATCTTAAACAGTACATGAAATCCCAACTTTAAATTCTCACTTCCTGTCACCCTCCAAGATCTAATCTTCCCAAACGAGCAGGATTTGAAAAAGCGCCTCCCCAAAAGTCCAAGACCTCACCTTCTAGGCCCAAAAGAAGATAAAACGACAGATCCCGTGCTTCAATCCAGACAAGACAAGCCCAAAAACAAGCATGTGGAGAATTCAACAAAGGGATGCTGCAACGAATCGGGTAAAGAAACTGGAAAGAAACGGAATCAAGAAAAGAACCAAACAAAAGACAGAAAAAACCCAACCCGCCCCTCCAAGAAACGAAAATTGAAAAACAGAAAAGAGGTATATCTTAGGTAGAGAGAAAGATACCTCTCAGCTACAAATGTGATAAGGAAATGCAATGGGCCATTGCAATCTCTGACCGGAAGATTCGTGAGAGCAGCGGAGCAGATTAGAGCGAGAGCATGCGGAGGAAGAACTTTCCTTGCTCTATTTTTCAAGCTGCAACTGTTTAAAATACGCACCGGCGTGTATTTAGCCTACGCGCTTCTTCTCCTCTGCATTACCACCAATCGCTGTCATCAGCGGACATAAATGCATACGTTTCTATTTTGGACTTTCGATATTTACTGCAAGAATGTAACATTAATTTTATTAATGATTTTACACTCTGGATGGGCGTCATGCGTGATAAGCATGTTGTCCAGAAGTTCTCTGGCGAACATGTACAATTGATTAATGAAATTGTGTGGCGTTATTGATAAAAGTAACCCTCTAAATTTGCTAATTGGATTTCTGAACCCAAGGTTTAACCGTTTAAGTATTAGCCGAAATAACCTTCATAATTTTCGAACTTCGCGACAACATCCTGGGCAAAAAAGGATTCAGACTAATAACAGGAGCTTATATTATTCCAGGCTAATTTATATATTTTTTAAATTTTTTATTGTTATGAAAATGTTAGTCTCATATTTAGTTTATATACTTTAAATTTTATAAATTTTTTACATGTATGTATATTTTTTCTGAATTTCAAAAATTGACTAAAATAACCCCCAAAAGCAGTTTTTTTAATCCAAAAAATTTATTCATCTTTCTAAAATTTATAAAGATTGTGTTTGGCAATTTACAAAAGTTATCAAGTTAAAATTTTTCAATATAAAACTTTTCACTCTGCATAACTACTATTTTTTACATATCTTTCTCTATAACAATCCTAATTTTCAATCATTTCTATATGCCTATACGACTAATCTATTTATTTTAAATTTATTCTCTTTGCTTATCATCATTACACCTACAATAGCACATTGTTTTCTACTGATTTAACAACTTTTATATAAAAAAATTTTCATTGACACTTTTATAACTTTCCAAACACAACCAGAATTTAATTTTATATATATATATATATATATGTATAGACACACACACGCAGTTAGGTCGCATTTTCATTAAAAATTATAAAATTCATAAATTAGCTCAGAATAATAGGAGCTTCTGTTGGCTTGAGCTGCTAAACTAAGGGCAAATCTAAAAATGTTTTTTTATGGTTACCAAAAAAAAAAAAAAAAGGCTGGTGCCTTCAAGTTTGTTCCTCGTGATATGTTGCACACGCGCGTCGATTATTCATGAGGCTGACTCGTCAGACAGAGTACAGTTGGGAGGACTGGACTAGGAAGTTTCGATGGCCTCTCCTAGAGGCGCAACTCAAACCGTTGATCGGTGATCTCCCAGATATGCACACAACAAAAAAGAATTAAGGTGCATTTCAACCGTCTCGATTTAGACCAACTTGATAGCCAAAAGTATATTGATAATTTAAGTGTGTGTGGAAAATAATAAAACTTTTTGATGAAAAATTTATAGTGTAAAAGTTTTTAAAATGAAAAAAATAATATAATATGATAGAAATAATGATGAGTAGCAAGAAGAATAAATTTAAAATAAATTAATTAATTGTAATAAATATACGCGTAGAAATGATTGAAGAGTACAGAGGTCGTAAAAAAAGATATGAAGTAATAATTAAAAAAAATAAGATAAGCATAAAGAGCAACAAGTTTTTAATTGAAAAGTTTTAATCTTTACAAAACATGCTCAAAATCACTTAATTTAAACAAAGTTATGATAAATTGTTATAATAATAATAATAATCACTATTATCATAAAACTTTAAAATTTTGTTTATATTATGGGTGTATTATGGAAGTTATAAAACTTTTTGATGAAAAAATTTTAATCTAAAAGTTGTTAAATTAGTAAAAAAATAATATGGTATGATAGTGATAATGATAAAGTATAAAGAGAATAAGGTTAAAATAGATAGATTAGTTATATAAGTAAAATTGATTAAAAAATAGAGTAATTATATAAGAAGATATGAAAAAATAAATTTAAAATATGATAATCATGGAAAGTAAAAAATTTTAGTTTAACATTTTTTTATCATTATAAACACAACCTATATGTGTAATTTATACTCAAATCAATGTGTTTGTTATTTGATAAAACTTTTTTAAAATGGGAAAAATGATAAATAGAATA
>JAXCLR010000001.1:30416225-30436174 GCA_035584095.1 Annona squamosa
CACTTGGGCCATTTGGTATTAAGACTAGTTGGACAAGGCCCATCTACTACTGAGCTTAATAACATCTTGGGCCTAGCTTGGCCTATGTTTGGTTGGGTTTAACCTAGTATTTATTCATTTAATTATTAATGTCATTACTAGTCTGGTGCCAATTAATCAAGGTTTGCTGAGCCACATCTAGGCCCATCTAGTTGGCCTAGGTTTAATATTTGGATGCATGTTGGGCTCATATAGCCCAAGTCTAAGGAATGTGAGGGACGTCAGCTATGTTAGTCTTGAGTTTATGACAAAATCCAAGAGAAGAGAGGTGAATTAGGTTCTTATAAAATTCTCTTTTTGGTTGAATGTAATCCCTTGTAGACTAAGTCCTCTTGATTGAAAAAACTGGAGAATAGAAATATAAGTAGAGAAGATATTATAAACACAAGAATTATAATGGTTTAGAATAACCTTTCTGACTCTACTCCTCTAAAAGTACACCCCTGTGCCTTGGGTTTCACTATATCAATAAATTTATAATCAGAGTCTTTGCTCTCTTCTAGATTCTAGTTGTAGGGGGCCTTTATAATCTTTACACAAGTAGATGGTGGGACGCACTCCAACCACATACTACTTGCATTTACTTGTCCTTAGTCTCCAATATTAAACCAAGTGGAATCATACAAGCAAAGAATAGAAATGAAAAACTACACTTTACAAATATTTAGGGAAGTTTTTAGTGTGGAGAAGAATGTGTATAATGAGTTGATGAAAAATCACTTCAGCATTTGCAGTGAATCGCACAGTTCTTCTTGTTGGAAGCTTTAATGAACACTTAAATGCTTGTAAATTGGAAGGTAGAAGCTTAATCAATATTCTAGCTGACTCTCTTCACTTCATTTTATGTGTATTAAATAAAGAGAGAATAAATTCGAACTTTATGAGGTTGGTGACTCACATTTAATGTGCCAACATTCGAAATTTTTTGACCATTACAACCCAAGTTGCACTTAGAGTCGACTTTTGGTGCGACTTTGAGCAAGTTGCAAATTGGAGTTGACTTGGGTTGCGACTTCATTCTTTAGAACTTTGATCTTCAAGCTTCTAATTCCTTTTGTGGTTGACTTCACACTTCGTTTTGCTCATTGGAACTTTAACACTTCATAAGCTTGATCTATTAACACATATGCCCTTTATTTCTTCATTTCATGGCCTCAAATACTTTCTTGGTCTTATATTCCTCTTTATCATTGTGTTTGGTCATGTCCATTTGAAATTTCATCAAGGGACCTGTAACTTGGATCTTGAATCAAGGCTACATAATGTTATTTAAGCCATTCTTCTCATTCTTGGACTTGAATCTACCTATTAGAACTACCTTGTGCTCAAGTCAAATGCTGGGGTCAACTTAAGGTTCAACTTCACTCAAGTTGCATAACTGAGTTAACTTCATCTAGAACTTCACCCAAGTCACATGTCTAAGTCGAGTTGGGTTGCGACTTGACTTCACCATATTCAACATCAGAGCCCTGAAGTTCATCTCGGTCACTGACGAAGCCGACTTGGGTTGCAACTTAACCTAAGACGCATGTAAAGTCAACTTCGGATGCAACTTTATCTGCTCACGCATCCACGATTTTAGCGTTGTTCGAAAAATGATACTTTGAAGTTGATAACGAAGTCTACTTGGGTATTGACTTGACCTAAGTCGATGCTTGAGTCAACTTGACTTATGACTTGACCTGTCATGTTTTGAATTTTGAAAATTTTGACCTTAAATCATCTCAACCACATGTTAGTACCTTACAACCTCTCAAATTAAGTCGTTAATCATTAAAACATAGATTGTGATTAATTTGTTATTCATTTATAACAAGCTAAGGGCCATTTAGCAAATTTTCATCCATTTTTCTTTACAGAGAAACTATCCTGGGGAGTTTTTGAAAAATTTCTATCTAGGTGCTATCCAAAAAATTTTTAAAGTTGGTTCAGTATGGGCATCTTAGGTCTTCTTAATTATTTTTAGATTTAATTTACATTTTTTAACAATCTAATCTGTTTAATAAGTCCAAATTTTTGTGACTAGTATATATAAGCATTAATTTGCATAATGAAATGAGACTAATAATTAATAATCATTTTAAAAATAATTTATATACAATAATTAACATAATTAACTTGCTAAAAAAGTCTTGTCATGAGCACATATAAGCCCAATGATCCAATCATCATGTTATCTTGTGAAATTCATCAAAACATTACATATTAACCAAATGAAACATGCAAATATATGTATTATTCAACTATCATAATTCAAAATTTTTTATTTAGATGCACAACCGCTTAGGTGTTCATTTACTACTTCAATTAAAAATTAGTCATAATCATAAATATCCATGGGTTGGAAATCCAATTTTTTCATATGTTTAGAAAAATTCGATGATAGAAAAAGTATGGCTTGATTATAGTTAGATGATGAGATATATAGATATGTATGTCAACATGATCATTGGCAAGTTCATCTAGTGACTTTACGGAATCCATATCATGTAGGATTGAAACATTCCATTATTCTTTTCTAAATATTATTGTAAGCACGCCAACCAATTAGATTTATTCCAAACTGAAGTGAATAAATTTAAAAATAGGTATGAATATTATCAAATCCAAAAATAAATCCAAGATGCAAAATTATGCCTGTGATACCAAAGTTGGAATAAATGATCAAATTAAATAAATAGGGTGACCCCACCTTTTAGGAAATCAAGCCATAATGTAGGGTTACGGATGTGGGATTGACGTTGCGTCTCAAACTTTATATTGCCCAGCTTTCCCACCTTTTCAAATTGAAATCATAGGATTGAAAACCAACCTCAATCTCATTGCTTAAATGCCTACATCACAAGGAATGAGAGCCCCAAGATTTTCACATGTCATGTGTAGAGGATCCTTCTTTTATAAGTGGAAGAGAGGAAGAGTCAGAAGGAACTTTCCTATAGTTGATGCTTCTTCATCTTTATCTTAAGAGATAACTTCCTTTCTATATAAGATGTGTTTGAAGCGGGAGGAGCTTATTCCCTCAATGTGATAACTCTCACCTCAGAGGAGTGCTCATTGATATGTAGTTTTAATAATTTCAAAGAGTTTAACACTAACCACCCTTGTTGACCTCAAAATGTTTAAATATGTTTCCCCCTCTCCATAAGCAATTGTATTGGTTCATATCCATGTCATGCCTTCAACTAGCTATAACTAGTGTTTTTATCCATAATTCTTGTGGGATGACGTTGGATCAAAATTTTTTTTCTAATTTTTCTTGCTTTAGAAAAATTTCCTATTTTGAATTTTAAAAATTCAATTTCCATAAATCATTTCCTCCAAATACTATACACCTTTTGATATATCAATGAATTCTTATAAAATCATATGTACATAAAAAATTTTCATAATAAAACTCCTTTATTTAATTAAAATATTAATTTTTCAAATTTTATTTTCTACTTTTATTATTTATAAATTTTAAGATATGATATTCATCTAATATTTTAGTGATATTTTGTTCATATGATATTAGATTAACCTGATTCTTTTTTATTGAATTCAAATATATATTTATAGAATGATGCAAATATGGTATCTAATTCAATGCAACTGGGTGCAAAATCCAAATTTTAAAATTTTTTATTTTTATATAATTATTAATTTGTGTATTTAACTTATATGTTAAGTTTACACACACCTATTTTAATATTTTTTTATAAAAAAGAAAAAAATAAAAAGTTTTGCATCCGGGTGCACTAAAATCGATGCATTAAATCAATTCCCTTCATTTAAAACCTTAATTCTATAAAGGGAAAATATAGTTACAAAAAATCACAAAGGTTATAGGAAAGGGCAATTAGCAAGTCATTTTTTACGTTAAGATTTAAAAGTAGTTTTGCCCTTCCCCTTTGTTTCCTTCCAAAGGTCGAGAAAAGAAGGGGAGAGGAGAGGCCCATATCAATAACAGAGTCTTTAAAAAGATATTTCACAATACAATTTGATAGATTCCCATTCCGAAGTTTCCCAACATCATTGAGGCCTAAAGCAAATTTGGCCAGAAGATAGGCTACTTAGTTTCCACTTATATAAATGTGGGAAAACAAAATTTTCCCAACAAATCCAAATTTAGAAAATTTTATCAATCATAAATTGAATATTTAATGAGGTACCTCAAATTCCCCATAACCTGTTTGTTAAAAGCAATGAATCAATTTCAATCTTCATTGCCATATTATCCAAATCCTTTGACCATAACATCCCTAACAAAGTTAAAGTAGAACCCATAGACAGCGGATAAGCTAGCCCTTGTTGTCTCCCACATTTTGCAGCTAGAAACTATCCATTTGAGTTGTGAAGAATTGCCTTACACCCTAAAAAAACCTTAAAAATTACATTTAACATCAATATCTAGTTTTACTGTCCCATTTCCTGGCTTACTCTAGTGATTTGTGCTAGAATTTGGGTTGAAGTCATAGGAGGCAATCATATATGCAGCTTGGAACTAGTGTAAGAAGTCCACACACCATTTCAGTTTATTCAAAATCTATGGTTGAACACCATCTACTAAAAGCTAGTTCCGCAGAAACTAAAGTTGCTAGCTCAAACTACTGAACATCATAATGGGTAGGAGTCCCTCCACTTTGAAAGAGTGAGGAGAATGTCAGACATAGAGTTATATAGTTGACGAATTTGGAGTATAGATCTAAAGGTTTGACACAAACAAAAGATACAAAATGCATCATCCTATTGATTGGAATAGAAGATGCAACCGAGATTCATGGAGATACCACTCTTGGCAAGGTTTGATTTAATTTCTAGAAAATCCCTAAACAAGTACCATCCAAAATCTAAAGTTCTTAGGAATTTTAGTTTTCTAAGTGGCTTTCATTACCTCAAATATTAGTTGATCATTGGTTATCAAACCATTAGCTTGGAGCCTTTTAACATGAGCGACCTAGTAGGCATATTTAACAAAGAAGCATCCATTTATCTTTAAACTCCAAAATATCTTAACCTTATTACTCGAAGGTAGAGGAATCTAGTGGATATTTGTGCTTTAATAACTTTCTAGTATGCATATTTAAAATGCTTTCTTCCAAGCTGTCACAAGGTAGAGATCTCGCAACCATAAGAAGACCATCTAACAGAAGAACCAATAAAGAAATGAATTTGGTTTCCTTTTTGAACCCTCCATTTACAACCATTTATCAATAAGTTTCTAAAATTTGTGATGCTCCTCCATGCGAAAGAGCACCTAACAGGAATTTTACACTTCCAAAAACCTTCATTTGGAAAATATTTTGCCTTTAGCAACTGGTCGCATAAAGAGTTAAGTTCTAATAAAATTCTCCAAGGCTGCTTCACGACCATCGAAAAATTAAAAGCTATTAATTTCTTGAAACCCATTCCATCACCCACTTTTGTTATGCACATTTTTTGTTATGATACCCAGCTGATTTTCTTTTTGTCATTATTTTTCCTCCACTACAACTTACAAAACATAAGATTCAATTCATGAAAAAAGTATTATGGAACCAACAACAAGCTCACAGTGTAGCTTAAACTGGATTAGGCTTTTGCCTTTATCAATATTTCATTACCGTCATAAGAAAATTAGTCTATTCTAATTATTGAAAAATTAATTTGCAAATTAAGAGTTATTCATATTTTGATAATTAATAATTTAAATTTGAGAGTTTAAGGGAATTAACATGATTAGTGCAAGGACTTTGAGTTATATTTTTCAAAAACAAAGTATTAAAGATCAAGTTGCAGAGTCAAGTTAACTCAGGCATTAATTTAAGTCAAGTCTACTCAAGGATGGACTTCAAGTGTAATTTTGAAGGCAAATGCGGATGTGTGAGCTTACAATCGAAGTTGACTTCACCTGTGACTTAGGTCAAATCACACCCCAACTCAAGCTACGACTTAGTTGACTTCGTGCTGCTAAAAAAGAATCCAAATAACTTAAGTTGCATCTCAAGTTGACTCCAACATGTGCCTTGGGTGAAGTCTAATATCAAGTCAACTTAGCATTAAGCTTGAGCTACTCAAGCACGAGAATGAAGAATTTGGAGTTTCAGGCATGCAATGTACATTGAAGTCGTATACCCAAGTCGCCTCCAGTCACAATTTGTGTTGAGCTTCAAAACTAAGTCCACTCAAGTACATGACTTGATGCCAAGGAATTCAAATCTTAAAGAATTGAAGTGAAATATCAAAAATGGTTCAAACCATGAAGAGTTGAAGCTCTAAGTACAAGACTTAAGACAAAAGAGATTATATCTTGAAAGCCACAGGAAGACCAAATGAGAATCGAGACTAAGAAGACTAAATCATGAAAACATGAAGATTCAAAGATCAAAGGTGTATAAATTATGAAGATTTGGAGTTCCAAGCACACCATGTAATGTAAAGTTATAATCCAAGTCGACTTTACTTGTGACTTAGGTCAAGTTTCAGACCAAATCGACCTAAAAATAAAACTTGGAAAAGTATCTAAGGAACATAATGTTTTGAAATGAAGAGAGACGATCAAAATTGTATGCTAAGTCAACTTTAGTCTGCGACTTGGGTGAAGTTGCATCCGAAGTCGACTCTAGATGTGACTTGGCATGTAACGATCATAAAAATTTGAATGTTAGTGCATTTAATGTACGCCATCAACCCTCTAACATTCAAATAACTCTGCATCTATTTAAAGAATGTCAAGAGGAGTTTTAAGGGTTAGCAAGATCATTCATTGAGCTATCATCTTCCTTCCTACAAGCTGTTAATTGTGCATTAAGTGCTCTGCATGGAGAGACTCTGATTCTCACTGCAAGGGCTGCAACTTCCAATTCTTCTTAAGCATTCAACAGTCTTCTTAAGTGCTAAAACTACTTTACATGATTTATAAAGTGTAAATTCATTTTTGTTCATATTAATCTTGTCATATTAATACTTGACTTGGTGTTAGAGATCAAGGTCAAGTTGAAACAAGTAGTATATAGTTAGAGTGGAACTCGTTGTCTAATTATGTGTCATTATAAAGGCCCCATAGAGTTATATTGTAGAAGAGAGCAAGGCTCTAATTATAGTTTCATTAAGACAATGAAACCTAAGACATAAAGGGTGTGTGTGTGGAAGAGTAGAGTAGAGAAGGTTGTCTGGACCACTACATATCATTGTGTTCTTTGTGATTAATTGTCTTTCATTTCTTTATTGCTTTCTACGTTTCATTTAAGGGGACTTAACTTACAAGGGGATTAAAGCTTTAAGTTACTAAAAAAATTTTAAAAATCCAATTCACTCATCCCTTCCTGGGTTTTGTCATTCATTTGAGACTAATAAGTGGTATCAGAGCAAGTCTTTGAGTTTACTACTAAAGAGATCTATTATAAAGGGCATCACAATCAACTTTTGTTTCAGCTTTTATGAGGGTAAGTTTTTTACTACATGCAATACTCCATTTCTAAATATTCATAATAACTAGTCAAAAGGGTACTATATGACTTACAAAAATTTCAGCAGTATCTCCCCATAATATATAGGGGGTGGTATGTAATACACAACTTATTATTCATAAGCAATTCAAATTCATTTCAATATGTGACATTCAACTCTATAGTTATATATTTGTGTCTTCATATGATAAGAGCATTCATATGGAAGACAATCGTTTAAATTTTATTCATACACAACAAGCAAACCGGATGATTATAACTACATGTATCATCATAATCCAATTCGAAATACTGAATATAATATATTTGTTAAGGTCAAATCTAGCTCCATAACTGTCTACATAATGCTAATGTTAAAAGAGCATAAAATTCAAATAACTTTAATTAGAGATGTTCTAGTGGTTTCCAAGATTTGGTCTTCCACTTGCCCCATCTTGAGGTTCTCCACCTAACCTGGGATCTAAAGAAAAAAATAACAAATCATGTGAGTCTAAATAAACTCAGTAAGTAGATAATGGTTAGCACAAAGTGGAATAAATAAAGTTTTGGATGCACATGTCATAATCAAAATAAAACATATGAGTCCAATACCCACTCCCAAGATCGTATGCATATAACCACGTATAAATAGAAGGACACATATAATCTTCCACTCATGTCAATCAAGGGCCATGAACAACCCTCTCCTCATGTCAATCAAGGGCCATGAACAACCCTTTTACAACCAATCGTTTTAAATAACACATCATACATAACATACAAGAATACATGTCACAAACCACACATACAACATCAACAAGGTTTATTTTCAATTCAATTTATAAAATTATCACAGGAGCATTTTAACAAACACATGGTAGACACAGAAAGAGAACCTCTAGTTCGTACCTTCGTTTGAATTGAATTAACTAACATCACATTTTAAGAGTACAAAAGCTATTAACGAGTCCTCTACTTCATAAATTCACTCATTCACGACAAATTTTCCTAAAACCTTACTTACCCTAACTATTACGAACACTATACCCCAAACTATGAATTTGTTGGGTGCCACATATTCACCCCCCTAGTTTCATATCATGCTTAATACGAGATTTCATCATTCAATCAAAGGGTAGCATCTACTTACCTTAATCATGATTTTCCCTAAAAACAGCGACCCTAGGCTTGGATTGCAGAAATTCGGAGCTTCCTTGACTGGAATCGATGACCTTCAAGGCAGTTGGTAGAGATTTCTTGAAAAAATCCACAGCTGGGTCATACTGAATACGAGGGAAAGAAAAAAAGAAGCAGAGAACAGGAAGAGAAGAAGAGGAAAACATAGTCGGGCGCAAATGAAAGATGAAACCCTAACTCGCGGGCTCTTCTTTGTAACCGAACCTCCATCGAGTCGGGCCGGGCCGGAGCGGAGCATGGGTCAGGTCTAATTACAATTTGTAATTTACTTTCCCACTGCTATGACTTAATAGTTAAAAAAATCTCCAGGGGCGCTGCCTCCTTGACCCTCACGACCCGACCGAGTAGGTCGAACCCCGTATCTACTCTATGAGGTGAAAAATAATTGTAGTGCTCAACAATGTCCATATATATTATTAATCTATTAACATCATAAATTCCTATTAGAATGTTCATAAATTACCTCATAATAGAGAAGAGTTATAATGAAAGTAAAATAAAATACCTGGTTCTCACACTAGACCACCCCTATTTGATAGAAATAACTTTGGCTATTAGAAGTTCAGATTAAATAGTTGATAATAGCCGCGATATGAACTCTTGGATAGTAATTCAAGATGGTGCTACTCTACCTATAAGTGAAAGGGCCTTCGATTAGACTAAGGAGGAAGTAAGAGTGGTAAAAAGTAGTCCCAAGGTTTTGAACTCACTATTTTTCACCCTAATAGTTACTGAATATGATAAAGTGTCTTCATGTTTAACCACTAAAGAAACTTGGGTTAATCTAATCTTTATTTATGACGGTATTTCTCAAGTCTATAAGATGAGAAGGAATATTTTCATTGGAGAATTAGAAAGTTTCAAGATGCTTGAAGCTAAAATATTTTAAAATTTTTTGCTAGATTTTCAATGATTACTAATGCTCTTAAAAGCCTAGGTAAGGTAATCTCTAAATCCGAGTAGGTTATGAAGATATTGAGAGTACTATCGGAGTCTTTGACACCAAAGATTGCTGCCATCGAAGAGGCAAAGAATCTAAATACTTTGAAGCTCGAAGATCTTATTAGTTCATTAATGTCAGATGAGTTAATAAAGAAGAAAAACGTGTAGAACATAACAAATAGAAGAAGACTGGCACTGAAGGTTACACATAAAAATTTAGATGAGTCCACATCTTCATCTCAAAATGAAAATGAGAAGATTGCCCTCCTCACTAGAAAGTTAAGAAATTTGTGGGGAAGGGAAAGAATATACGCTCTTCCAAAATGTTCATGAGAAGAGGAGTGAAAGAAGAAAATTCTCTCAAATACTACTACTGTGGTGGAATAAGACACACACAGGCACAATGTCCCACATCCAATGAAAATAAACCAAAGGAGAGGCAAGAAAGAAAAGAAATATGCAACACTAGAAGACTCCCAAAGCCCAAAGGCAGAAGATGTACATCAATGAAGATTCTTCCTCAAGAACCAACTCATCCAATGAAGATCGAGAAACTATGAATTGCGCAAGAATCTATTGTAGGACAAGAATTGAAGAGAAAATTTTGATTAATTGCTTCACAACTATGAAATTGTACAAGCAGTGAAGAGGTAACTTTTGATTTAGACAACTATCTTTCCAAATCAATTTACTCTTCCACATAAGAAATTTTCAAATATACTGAATTAGAGAAATTACACCAAACCTATGATTCATTGTTTGAAGAAACAAAGAAACTTGGTAGCAAGTATATATCAAAGAAGAAACAATGTAACTCTACCATAGTAGTAAATGAAAAATTAGCTGAAAGAATCAAGTCTCTAATTGAGGAAGTAAAAGTATTAACTATTGAGATTGAGAGATTAAAGAAAGAGAATGCGGTTTTAAATGAATCACTAATAAAATTTTCTAACCTAGGGAATATGTCAAAATTTTCTCTAATATGACAACTTAAACAATTAAAAGAAAACTTGGATATTCTATAATTGAGCAGGAAGAATGTAGCAAAACAAGTGCTCCCAAATGGATAAAATTGCAAGCTAAGATGGAAGTGCCTAAAAGCCAAATTAAAACAACAAGAACAACTTGAGTTAGAAGATCGACTAGGTAACCCACACGTACATGGAGTCCTTCCTAAAGAATCCATGGGGCATGCAATTTCTATAACAAATTTGAACACGAAATCTATTAATGTAGAATCAAGAAATTGCATGATAGAGGAGCTAAATTAGTTTGGGTACTAAGGAATATTGGATTTGTTCCTTTTAGAAATGAGTAGCATAGGCTTCAAAAGTTTACTAACTCGAATGGACCCAAAAGGTAGGTGCGAAAGATATAAGAGTTATTTGATGTATTTTGTATGTGTCTCTCAAAGAAAAAGCAAGCAATGCTTAGTTTATATATAATGGATGCTCAAGATATATGACAGGGGACAAGGCCATATTCCATGATCTCCAACTTTGCAATGGTGAAACGGTTGCTTTTAACAACAATGAAAAAGGTAAGATCAGTGGTAGGGTAATATTTACTGTATTTCCAATGCATGCATAAAAGAAGTTCTCTTTGTTAAAAGATTCAAATACAATTTGATGAGTATTAGTCAATTATGTGACAAAGGTTATAAGATTATGTTTAAATCATTTATATGCAATATTTTAGATAAAGAATATATAGTCTTTAGTGAAAAAATATGAAAATAAATATTTAGTATGCCTTGATACATTAGATGGAAAATGCTTAGCAAAAATTGATAACCATCCATGGATACGACACAAGAGACTTGAAAATATAAATATTTCAAATATCGAAACTTTATGGAAAAAAGAATTTGGTAGAAGGATTACAAAAATTCAAGTATGATAAAAACAAAATTTGCCAAGCTTGTCAAATGTCCAAGCAATCTAAAATATCTTTCACCAAAGAATGAGGTCTCAACCTCTAGGCCACCTAAGGTACTACACATAGATCTTTGTGGACCATTCGATATATTGAATCTTAGAGGAAAGAAGTATATATGTTATTATTGATGATTTTTCAAGGTTAACTTGGATAATGTTATTAGCTAATGAGGTTGAAATCTTCTCTCTGTTTGTTAGTTTCTCCAAATTGGTGCAGAATGATAGAAAAACTTGATCATATCAATTAAAAGTGACCATGGTAGTGAATTTAAGAATAAATAATTTATAAAATTTTGTTATGAAAAAGAAATTTACTATACATTCTATGCACCAAGAACACATTAACAAAATGAAGTAGCTATCAAACCATATAAGAAAGGACTAGAATAATGCTAAATGAGAATAAGTTATCTAAGAAGTTTTGAGGAAAAGCTATAAATATAGCTTGTCATATTTTAAATTGAGTTAACATTAGAGCTATTTTGAAAAAGACCCTATATAAGTTATGAAAAGGCAGAAAGCCAAACATATCATATTTTCATGCATGTAGTTGTATACTATGTGTTGAATAATGGACAGGACAACATTGCTAAGCTAGATGCCAAAAGTAATAAAGCCATATTTTTTGGCTACTCTTCTAAAAGCAAAGCATATAGAATATTCAACAAAAAACTCAATTAACAGAAGAGCCTATACATGTTACCTTTGTTGAAATTAACCCAACTCTAAAGAAGGAGGATGAGCTTAGTGATGCAAATAACTTATCAAAAGATTTTGAGAAGCTCTAAGTGAGAAAGCAAGGGAGAAGATCTCAAGAAAGATCAAAAGGTAAGTGAAGGTAATATTCCCTATAAGCCCCTAAAGATCTTGAATTTAAAAAAGACCATCCAATTGAGTAGGTTATAGGAGATATATGATGGTGTGGGAACTAGAGGCTCAAGACATGATGTATGTGGACATTTTACTTTTTCTATTAAAAATTAAGCCAAATACAATTGATCAAGCTCTTAACAATGAAAATTAGACAGTTGCGAAGCAAGAAGAGCTTAATCAATTTGAATGAAATAAAGTATGACAACTCATTCCTAGACCCAAGGATTGTACAATAATTTGTACCAATGGATATTTAGAAACAAATTGGGTGAGAGTGGATTTGTTGTAAGAAACAAAACTAGACTTTTGGCTAAGGGGAACTCACAAAAGGAGAAAATTGACTTTGAAAAATCTTATGCCCTTATAGCTAAATTGAAAGTCATACATATATTACTTGCTTTTGTATCATATATGGGTTTTAAATTATTTCAAGTGGATGTTAAAAGTACATTTTTCAATAATTATTTTAATGAAAAGGTATATGTTGAACAACCTCCAGGTTTCAAGAAAAATGATCAATTTAAGTATGTGTACAAGCTAACTAAAGTATTATATAGATTAAAATAAGCTCCTAGAGCTTTATAGGAAAGGCTTAACAAATTCTTGATTGATTATAATTTTAAAATAGGAGAAGTTGACACTACCTTGTTCATTAAGTACAAAGAAAGAAACATTTTAATTGTTTACATTGATATAGATGGCATAATTGGTGCTTCTAACAAATCTCTATGCCAAGGATTTTCTAACTAGATGTAGAATGAATTCAAAATGAGATGGGTGAACTCAATTTTTTTTTTGGGCTTCAAATCAAGTAACAAAAAGAAGGAATCTTTATAAATCAATCCAAGTATATTAAGAAAATGCTCAAGAAGTTTGGAATGCAAAAATAACAAAGGATCTAGCACACTTATAAGTTCTTCAATCAAAATGGACAAGGACGAGAAAGGTAAACAAGTAAATCAATGTTTGTGTAGAAGTATGATTGGATCTTTGCTTTATTTACTACTTCTAGGTTGAATATATTATTTAGTATTTACATGTATTCAAGATTTCAATAAAATCTTAAAAAATATAATATAATAGTGGTAAAAAGAATTTAAAAGTATTTGATTGATACAATAAACGTAGGTCTATTGTATCCCATGAGCTCGATATTTGATTCAATTAGATATTCAATGTAGATTTTGCAGGTACAAAGTGCATAGAAAAAGTACTAGTGAGAATTGTCAGTTCCTTAGAAGCATGATGGTATCATGGATTTTATGAAAATAAACTATTGTTGCTCTATTTACCGCGGAAGCTGAATATATTGCATGTGGTAGTTGTTGTGACCAATTATTATAGATGAGACAATAATTAAGGGATTATAACATAGAATATAGAGATATATAAATAAAATGTGCTAACATAAGTGTCATTTGTCTCACAAAAAAATATAATATTACATTTTAGGACTAACCACATAAATGTTAGACACTACTTTATCAGAGAACATGTTGAAAATCATGACAGTTCTAGAGATGAGGCAACCTCTTCCACCAAACTTAGGTTCGTTTTCATGAAGGTAATCCCTCCACTTCATATCCTAGGAAAGAAACAATGGAATAAAGTGGTGAGGAAGGACCTGTTTGGAAGACGGGTGGTCCTACTCAAAGGACCCAAATCATTAGAATGCCTATAGAGTATTTTAGAATAGAACAATGACAAAGGAGATTTCACAAACATTTTTATAAAAGGAAAAAATTCTTGTAGAAAATTATAGATTTTGAGTTTTTACGGGAATATGAGTTTGGCATTGAAAATTGCTAAATTTCCAAGGATAAATTTCCAAGGATGGACAAATTTGCTTAAGGAGGACGGAAAAATTTACATCGACTTGACAATGTAGTTTTATTACACATGGAGCAATGAAGATTTAGCCGCCTTTGTTAAAGGAAAAGAAATTTTGCTAGTTCAAGGAAATGATGTGTCAAAATCCTATGCTAGCCATCATATAAGCAATGTTCTTGCAGTCCCATTTGATGAGGATCCTATACCTAAAGATCTTTCTTTACCCAAGATGTACAATAAATTGACTAAGAGCAATAAATATCATAAGGGAATAAAATTCCTTCCTTACATGGATCTTTCACCCCAACTACGAGTGTTGAGGCTCCTGATAGCTCATTATGTATAACCCAAGGGTGAAGGAAGAAATCAAGTCAATCCCCAAGAAGTTGAGATACTACGGAAGGTTGCTAATAGAAAAAAGTCAGTCAGCCATGACTATTTTTGGAGACATTGGAATTAAAGAAGGATAATCCTCACGGGATCTTACAATATGGGACTTGGATTATTAAAATACTTAAGCACTATCATATTGGTTTGGTTGGTAAGCCTTTTGAGGTGTTCGAATCAACAAATGCAATAAAAAAAGCTTTGCTTACTAGAATGAAGATCGACATAGAAGCCTTTTTAGAAGCACAAATTTAAGCTTGAATAAGAGGTGGACCACAGGAGGACCAAGAGGAGGCTCAAGCCCATTTAGTTCCATATGAGCCATTTCACCCACCTCCATCTCCTCAACCATCACCAAGGCCCTAACATCCTATTTTCCATGACTCCCACTCACCTCAGGCTTCTAGAGCCCCACCTAGACCTTCCTTAACCTCACACTCAGATACTGCTAACATATTAGCTTATCTGCAGGGTCTAGAGTCTGGGCTAAATCAAGACTTAGGTGTTATCCACTATTCCCTTACCCAGATGCATGAATCACAAGCTTACCTTGAGCAGGAGATCACCCAAATTAAGTATCATCTTGCATTTAGCACAAGGTGCAGTCGTCCCATTACAAATCTTCTTGACTTGGATCCATATTGGAGAGAGCCCATGGTTTATCACACCACAGTTAAAAATAGAGAAATGTTTTTTATCCCATACGACTCAACCTCTCAACATGCCTCAACTTTATCTACCCTTGTTATTCCTCTAGTATTTGAATCCTATCCTATTTCATCCTTCACTTTTAATAAATCCCACAATGCCTTCAAACTTCTTTATACCATTTTTCATGTTTAATGAAAAGGATGAGAGATTTGAGTATCACAACTTAGGTTGTATAGTTTGTACTCCAGAAAATTTTATTAAAATCTTGTGGAAATTGGAATCTTTTTTTTTTTGTTGAAATTGATATGTAATTGCAATGAAATGTAATATCTTAGAAAACTTTATTCTTTGTTGTGTGATTTTCTATTAAACAAATAATTATTACATGTGTTGTAATGGTGGAATGGACGATCTATAAAACTACTTAAAATTTTGAACTAAATTGAATTGAACTTGTTAAATTGAATGTTAGATAAATTGCTGAATTGAGGATAACATGCTCAATGACAAAAGAATATGACTTCTTATTTCTAACCTGACTATGGCGTGTTGAACTTTCCAAGTATAATTTTACAAAATGTCAAGTTGCAAGTGTTAAACAAAAAGAGAAAGTGATAACTCTACAAAAATAGAGTTATCAATGTCTGTTTTGGACTTATTTTGGAGGCTAGTTTGAGATGCAATCTTAGTATGATTCATAATATTTAAGGTGTTTTAGTTGCATTCATTCATATAGAAGTATATTTACTAATTTTTAATTTTCTTTGCAGAAAAAGGAGAGCATTTATGTGGAAATCAAAGATTAATAAGGGATGAGAGCAAGAGGAAGTTAAAGAGAGTCAAATTTCAACAAAGTTATACAAGTGAATTGGAGCTCCAACACTAGACATTTGTGGTTGTGGCGCTAACAACCGCCATTCCAGAAGCTACAAGAACATTCAAGGCGAATGAAGCGTCTAGACAGTTGGCGCTCCGGCGCTAACTCCACTCGTGCAAATTTTTCACACGTGTGGACGTCCATTTGCTAAGAAGGTATAAATACACCTTTAGGGTTTGAGATGAGGATGATTCTAAAGCTCGTGTTTAAACAAGGGAGAAAATAAGGGTTTTCATAGCTCAAGAGGAGATCAAGTGAACAGTTGAATTTGTTTGGTGAAAATTAGCAAATTTCATCTTCTCTTTCTTTACCACTACATATTCTTCTTTTTTTCTACCACTGGGATGTATTTAAACATGTGTTGGACGGGATTTAATACTATGTTTTTAGGCTATACTTTTTGTGGTGGGAGATTGAGATGACTTAATCCTTAAACTATGTGTCGGTTGGTTCTTTTTGGGGTTAAAATGAATATCCAACTTTGTTGTAACTTATGTTGTATGGATTTACCTTTACATGTGGTGTTTAATGCATTTTACAAGCTTAGCTACCTTGTAAGATGATCTAATATTTACATTCATGCTTAGAAAATGTGGATTTATATGAGATTCACATATAAGGCTTAGATTCTTGTAAGGTTGAATTTTAATATAGATAAGAATATTCTTGTTAACCCTGTGTAATCTTGAGTTGGTTATGAGCTAAACAATCTTACTACACTTGCATGAGAACGTAGCAAATGGTTGTTGTAGGATTAGGTTTATACATGTTAGAAGGCATATCTAAATATATATGTACCGCGGTTAGTAAATCTCTACACAACCAATTGAAATGAAACTAAATATGCATAGTTTAGGATCAAGGATTCCTGATTTCCCATCCACTTTAATTAATCTTGAGAATCCTAACTTGTTCCTGCATTACCACTAGTTCTTTACTCATTCAAGTTCCTCATTTAATTCTAAATTCTATTCAATCAACCTCTTAATTTTATAATAACAAAGGCAATTGAATTTTAAGGACTTCTAGTTAGTTTAATCCTTATCGTCAGGGGAACGATACTCAACTCATTATATATTACTTAACTAACACATATACTTGTCTTAAAATAAGTATTTTAATTAGACATATACGTAGCTCATTAGAAAGTTGTATCTCAAACTTAGTTTTGTCAATCATCAAAAAGGGAGAGATTGTTTGTTGTAAACTCAATTACCGAATCAAGAGTTACTCATATTTTGATAATTAACAATCCAAAATTTAGAGTTTAAGGGTACTAATATGTTTATTGAATGACTTTGAATTAGATTTTTCAAAAACAAAGTATTACAAATCAAGTTGCAAAGTCAAGTTTACCCACTAGTTGACCTAAATGAAGTCGATACCGAAGTTGACTTAGGGATTAACTTCAAGTATAATTTTGAAGGAAGCACTGAAAATGGGGATACATGAGCTCATAATCAAAGTCGACTCTGCTTGTGATTTAGGTCAAGTTACACCCCAAGTTGACTCAAGCTACAACTTAGGAGACTTCATACTCTAAAGAAGAATTTAAAGAACTTAAGTCACATCCCAAGTCAACTTCGACATGTGACTTGGGCAAAGTCTAATATCAAGTCAAGTTACCAATAAGACTTCGGCTACTCAAGCATATTTTAGAGTTTCTGACATGCAACGTACACTAAATCGCATACCCAAGTCAACTAAAAACTTACAACTTGGGTCAAGTTTCAAACCAAGTCCACTCAAGTACAAGACTTGATGCCAAGGAATTTAAATATTAAAAAACTGAAGTCAAATATCAACAAATAAAGTTTAAACCATGAAGAGTTGAAGCTCCAAGCACAAGAGTTGAGTCAAAGGAGATTATATCTTGAAAATCATGATAAGACCAAATGAGAATTGAGACTAAGAAGATTAAATCATGAAGACATAAAAATTCAAAGATCAAAAGTGTATAAATTATGAAGATTTGGAGTTCCAAGCACACAATGTAATGTCACATAATCCAAGTTGACTTCACATGTAATTTGGGTCAAATCCTAGACCAAGTCGACCTAAAAAAGGAACTTGAAGAATTATATAAGGAGCAAAATATTTTAGAAGGAAGAGAAACAACCAATGTCGCACTCAAAGTTGACTTCCATTTGCGACTTGGGTGAAGTTGCATTCGAAGTCGACTCCAGATACGGCTTGACATGTAATGGTTATAAAAATTCGAACGTTGACACATTTAATATGCGCCGCTAACCCTCTAATATTAAAATAAGTCCACACAATTTAAATGATGTCAAAAGGAGTTATGAGGGTTAGCAAGAGCATTCATTGAGCTATCATCTTTCTTCCCATGAGTCGTTAATTATGCATTAAGTGCTCTGCATGGAGAGACTCTCATTCTCACTGCAAGGGCTACAACTTTTAATTCTTTTCAAGCATTCAAGAGTCTTCCTAAGTGTTAAAATTGCCCTACATGATCTATAAAGTGTACATTCATCCCTGTTCATATTAATCTTATTATATTGATACTTGGCTTAGCATTAGAGACCAAGACCAAGTCAAGACAAGCAGCGTACAGTTGGAGTGGAACTAGCTGTCTACTTATGCGATCATTATAAATGCCCCTAGAGCTATAATATAGGAGAGAGCAAGGGCTCTAGTTGTAATCTCAATGAGATAATGGAATCCAAGATACAAGAAGTGTGTACTTCGAATAGTGGAGTAGGGAAGGTTGTCCAAACCGCTATATATCATCATATTCCTTAGATTGATTGTCTTCCATTTCTCTACTGCTCTCTCTTCCTCTCTGCATTTCATTCAAGGGGACTTAATTTACCGAAGGGTTAAATTAATTACTAAAAAATTTTTAGCAACCAATTTAACCCACCCCTCATGTTTTCCCATTAACTTGGAACCAACACTAATTACCTGCGATTCATTTCTACACTTTCTCTTTGATATAATGAAAGACTACTCTATTATTTCTTTCCATCCAAACTGACAATCCCAAGTAAACTTAAAGTTGATTCCCGAATGAGCCCACAAGTTCTTCTAATCTTGATTTAGTTTTTGGCCTAGTGTTCCTTGAGAAGTAGATGGATGTCTTGTTCATATTAACTTTCTATCTCGAATACCTTTGATATTTGCCTCAAATGCCTTTGCAATTCTCCACTTCCTAGATAAAAGCTTGTAGAAAGAGAAGAACATCACCTCCACATTCTTAGATCATTCCTTTAAATTTGAATGCCTCCAATCAAACCCCCCTTGTGTGAGATTGCTAAATCAAGTCTTATAGACCTTTAATGCATGTAAGAAAAAGATATGGAGATAATGGATCTCCTTATCTCAAACCTCTACTTTGAATAACAATATTAATGAGCAGCACATTAAGACCCACCCTATAAGTGACGAAAGAGATATAACTATGGATTCAATTTATCCATCTATTTATCTACCTTAGGATAGAACATAAGTAGTGCCACTTCATATGATCATAAGTCTTGGACATATCAAGTTTCACTATCATCTCTTTGAGCCTATCCCTTTTTTGGTATCTTAGTACATGGATTGTCTTATATACTACTAACGTATTATCTTTTATCAAATGATTTGCTCATTTTCTAGGTGGTAAGGGTTATAAGGTCCAAGTACAGTTAGCCTTCAAGGTAGAAATTTCCTTTGCCATGGCATCCCTTTAATGTGCATATTCAATAGTTTGAAAGAATGATTTTCGCTCATTAGTGGATGAGGTAGCCACTAAAAAACTAATGTGAATATGAGAAAATTTGGAGCAAAAACTAGAGCTTGGGAAGA
>JAXCLR010000001.1:30436274-30446274 GCA_035584095.1 Annona squamosa
GATGTATTATGATGTTAGCCGAAGCATTGGTTAAGTGCAATGTGGTAACTAAAGAGGCAAGAAAAGGGGTAAAACATGGAAGAGATGTATTATGATGTTAGCCGAAGCATTGGTTAAGTGCAATGTGGTAACTAAAGAGGCAAGAAAAGGGGTAAAACATAATCATAACCAAATAGAAAGTGAGAAACATGTCATTGTCTTTTTCCTAGAATGATTGGAGTTGTAGGCATAATATGTTCTAACTCACTAGCTAGGATATTCTCAATGGAATCAAAAGGTGGTGTTATGGCCATTGACAAATCGGATGTGATTATCTTAGGACCAATCATTGTCGATGAAAGTGGCTCAAATAGAGGCTTGAAAGGCATAGGTTCCATTATAACAAGCTTATCCATAAAGATGTGTGATGAGGGCCTTATGGCTGCAAGTGAAGGAGTCTGCTTTTGGTTTAATCTCAAGTATCACCGAAATAGGTTATTGAGTAATTTGTAATAGAAAAATATCTTCAAAAAATTGAACATCACAGGAAATAGATTATCTTACTCTTATTAAAAAAATATCGAGTTTGGCATGGGGAGAAAACTTATCATATGTCTTGCTATTCACATGCTCATAATAGAGGTATCCAAAGCTCCTTGGATGATCATAAAGTTGGAATCTTCTTAAGCAAAACCTTATATGGTGTTTTATTTTGTAAAACTAAGAACAACACAGTTAATTAAATATGTAGCAATAAACACACACTCTCCTCAAAAGAAAATAGAAAATTATAGTGCATATGAAAATTCAAGAAGATGCTTATGCTTTCTCTCAATGATGTCATTCTGTTATGGCATGTTTGTACAACTAGATAGTCGCTTCATGACATGCTCAAGATATAGGTCATTAAATCATCGTGAATAAATTTTAATCCATTGTTTGTTAGTAGAGCTTTGACTTGCAAATTAAATTGTGTAAAAACCTAATTAAAAAATTTCAAGAGATACACCTTGATTTTGGCTTATCTTTCATAAGAAAGACCCATGTTGCTCAACCAAAATCATCTACTATGGTTAAAAAGTAATGAGACTCAAATAAAGACTTTATTTTGTATGGACTCCCAATACCACAGAGAAATAACTCAAAAATATGCATAATCAGATTCATACTGATAAAAAAAGGTAACATGTTTGTTTTATTTTACAGTAAGCATGTCTTAATGAAGTAAAAGAAAATGGATAAACTGGAAACCAAAAAGAGCCAATTTACTAGTATATGCCCAAAATCTTGATGCCACAAACTTAAATTAATTGAATTCTTAGGAATTAATGCCTTCCCCCTTTCATTATAGACGATCCCACTCTCTACCCACTCCAATCAACATTCTTAAAGGTAAGTCCTAAATCACACAAAAGTTTGAATAAAAATGTAGCGAATAAATTTAATGACATGTCAATATGCTAATAGAGAATAAATTAATACAAAAATCTAGAACTCCAAGGACTTACTCAATATTCAATCTCTTTTTAAGAGAAACCTATCCTAGGACATGAATTGCTGCTATTTCACTAGTAAGAATTTGTAAGAATATGCGCTGGTAGAATATTAGGCTGTGGCACTGATTTGATAATGAGTTCGAATTATGAGTTATGGAGTTTGTTGCCTCTCTATCAAAATATCAAAAATTGCCACATTTGTAGACGGAGTTCCACCCAAAAGAGTTATCTATTACTAATATCGAGCAAAAATTAACCCAAGGATTAGAGGCATGACTCTATCCTTAGTTATAGCAAACGCTACTCCAAAATAGGTATTTGGAACTAAGTTGTCGGCCTTGTTCTCTTCCTATGACTTGGTTTGTTTATTGTTCTACTTACCAAGTTTGTGTCAATTCATTGGATATCCAATCATCTTACAACAATGTGATTTGGTCGCTTTATCTTCTCACACAGTACACATGGTGGGAAGTTACCATGATTGCTATCATCATTTTTCTTTGATGTTGACTCATTACTTTTAATGAGTAGGGTAGTGACTTTTATGGTGGTGGCGCAATTTGTAATAGCTAGATGTTGTTTCTTCTTGTGCTATAGTAGCATAGGCCCTTCTAAGGATTGGTAGTGGGTCAATGCTCAAGAATGAGATCTCACAGTTGTATACTCCTCATTGAGCCCATAAAAAATCTCATTGAGCCAATAAAAAATCAAAAACTTTCTCCTCCTCGTGCATGGATTGCATCTTCTTTGTCGCACCACATTTATATCCACATTTGCAACTTAAGACCCAATTGAGATCTTGTAATTCACCCCAAATGGTTTTTAACTTACAAAGAAAAATGAAATAGAGGATTTCTTTTAATGTAAAAGAGCAATGGCTCATTTCAACTTGTAAACTTTGGGTTCCTCTCCTTAAATGAACTTTCTTCAAATTTTCCCATAATTATGCTATAGTTTTTACATGAGTGTTGGTCTCGAGGGGTGAATTGAGTTCTTAAAATTTTCTTTACTAATTTAAAACTTAACCTCTTATGAGTTTAATACCCTTGAATAAAATATTGATAGCTAGAGAGAGCAATAAATCAGTAAAAATAGTAAACACAAGAGACATGACAAATAATAGTGGTCCGGGTAATATTTCCTATTCCACTCTTTGAAACATACACTCTCTTGTGTCTTGGATTCCATTATCTCAACAGAGATTATAGTTAAAGTCTTTGCTCACTTCTAGATTATAACTGTAGGAAGCCTTTACAATAGTTACACAAGTAGACTCCAACCGTACACTACTTGTTTCAACTTGACCTTGGTCTTCAACACCAAGCCAAGTATCACAATACAACAATAATGATTTAAAAGAAAGAATTTACACTTTACAAATTTATGTAGAGCAGTTTCAATGCTTGAGAAGACTCTTGAGTATTTGATAAAGTTGAGAACTTGTAACCCTTCGTAGTAAAATAAGAGTCTCTTCTTGTAAAACACTTAATGCATAATAAACCACTTGAAAGTGGGAAGGTGAAGGCTCAATAAATGCATTGTTAACCCTTATAACTCTTATTGATATGTTCTAAATAGTTATGGGAGGTATTTGAACGTTAGAGGATAGATGACGCACATTAGATGTTCCATTGTTCAATTTTTTTCGACAATTGTGACTAAAGTTGCATTTGGAGTCAACTTTGAATGTAACTTCACCCAAGTCGTAAACTAAAGTCAACTTGGGGTGCAACTTCAATCATCCTCTTCCTTCCATAGACTTGTCTTTCTTAATTTTGTGCTCTTCAGGTTCCTTCTTAAGTGGACTTGGTATTTGGACTTAACTCAAGTCGCAAGGCTTGGAACTTTAAAACATCATCTCTTGGGTTTCTAATCTGTCGAGTCTTGATTTTGAGTCGACTTGATCTTGGACTTGACCCAAGTTGCAAGGTGAAGTCGACTTCGTGTTTGACTTCACTTCTGCAGGTTCCTCTTTAGCCACCTGAAGAAACCCAAATTGCAGATTTAAGTCGACCTATCTTTCTATTTTGCTCAAGTTATAGGGTAGATTCGATATCGTGTGTGACTTTGCTTACCTCAAAATTAGTCAATAGAAAGATGCAACCTCAACTCCTTGCTAAAGTTGACTTCAATTACGACTTCACCCAAGTCGCAGGCTGAGTCAACTTAAGACTGCGACTTCATCTATCTGAACTTTAAATCTTCAAATGTATTAATCCAAGTTGCTCTCCTAGGGTCAATTTAGACAAACTTGACCACAATCGATGCTGGGGTCAACTTGGTTATGCCACTTGACCAACTTTTGCTTTGTTTCGAACAATCTATCTTCAAGTCTCAAACTAAACACATTAGTTTCTTTAATATTTTCAAAATTGGATGTTAATCATTAAAACATGAGGAGACCTTGATTGGAAAATTATCAAATTGAGTTCACAACAATGAGTAGTGCTACCTTGAAGCTCCTTTGCAAGTGCATTCATGAGCCATGAAATAATACATTACACTGTATTTATTGCTTTAAGTACGAGGAATCATCATTCATTTTGGGTAGCATCGCATCCACAAAACATGCATTGTTTTTGGAATGAAGCACATTCATAAAACTGCACCTCCAGATGATGTAATTATCTCCACTCTCATTGAGAGTAGTAACAAAAATTAGATTATAATGACCAGAAAGGTGCAAGTAATATGAAGAAGTGGTGGAAATAGCAGCAAAGTCCAAAGATTGTAGCTATGGTTATTTGAATCCTCATCCACCATGTTGAATAAGAGAAAGAGAATAAAAATGAAAAGAAAATTGAGTTATAACCCCCTCTAATACCATGAAAATTGAATTACCAAGATTAATTAATTTTTGCATTGGAACACATTGTTGTATATAACCTTACAAATATTACATGGCACAGCTTTAGACTATCATAATTAATTACAATAAGACAAATTAAGAATAAAATAAATCAGAATAAGTTAGTATCATTATAATTAGTGTGTATAAAAGATATGTGCATAATCAAAATCTCCTTCAATAATATTTGTTTATAATTTTGTAATGTATAACATTTATGTTTGCAAGGTATTTTTAAATTGAAAATTTTTTTCCATAAAGTTCTGAATTTATTTACGAAATTATAATATTTAGGGGCGAATAAAGCTTTTATGTTTGTAGGATTATTTGAATTACAATTATTTCGCTTGACCTACTTAGTATTTTGCAATCGAAGGATGATAATTTAGTACAATAATTGCACATGTAGAGCAATATAGGAATTGAGTGCATAAGAAAAGAGTTAGATGATGCCTTCTAGAAGTTGAATCATATCTTGAAAGATCTACCACTTGCTTAAAAGAAGATCATACTAATGAAGAAAATAGTATTGTACCATTTGGGGATTACTTGTCCGAAACATTATTAACTATATTATAAATTATTTTAATGTGTTACAAAAGACATTACTAAATTAGCCCTTTAGAATTCAATATAGTTTAACTTGTTGTGTTAACATTTATCAAATTTGATATGAGTATTTGATTAATTAGCTTTTTTATCAATCTCTTTCAAATAATACAATTCAACAAACCAACAAAGAATTCAACAAGTGAGTGGTTAAAAGAAGTTGTAAGAATCAAAGGCATTGTTTTTACTTCAGTGAATTAGCATGTAATGGTCTAACTTCTTTAAGAGTCTTGACATTGCCTCAAATGACAATAGAATTACTAAACCTATTGTAATGGCATAACTTGCAAAAATAATAGTTTCTAGAAAAAATTTGTTCATTGATATGTTTAATAATAGTTGTGTTACTTCTAAAATCATCACTATGATAGGCAAAAAAAATTGTATGCATTCAAGAATTGCAAGCAACCTTTAATGGTAAAAATTTAATTTCCATATAATTAGGTACATAAATCACATCCTTTCACTTTGCATCAAAAAAACTATCCTCTAATGACATCAGTCTGGTTAAAAAAACAAGAGACATTAATTCATCAACATTCACAAACAATGGGTGTGTTTGACAATTAATAAAACATGTCAAGTTAAAACTTTTCATGCTCCATAACTATCATATTTTTTAATTATTTTTTCACATTTTTCTATACAACTACCCTACTTTTCAATCATTTCTATACAACTATTTACAAAACTAACCTATCTATTTCAACTTTATCCTCTTTACTACTCATCATTATCCCTATCATATCACATCATTTGACAACTTTTACTCCAAAATTTTTCACCAAAAGTTTTATTCATTATCAAACACACCCAATATCTATCCCAGTTGATTTTATAAGCCTCTTATGATTAATTACATGAGTATAATTGACAAAAAGGACTTTTTGCACTAATATAGCAAATAACTGAGAAGTGGATATGTGTTCCAACTTCCTTAAATTAAGAACTAGTTATATCCTTAACAGTTATGAAATAATATGTACTCAATGTGCACAGATAAAAGTGAGAGATGAATATTAGTGTATAGCTATATGGAATTTAAGATGAAGACAAGGTTAAAGAAGTCTTTATCTTGCAATGTTTCACCCACTCTATATGTATGGACTACCCTCCTAAGATAAGCACCCTTTGTCGAAGTTTTCTCCTCACTTGCATTCCACTTGTTATTGTAGTGAAAATATTTAACATAATTACTTTTTCCAACAGAAAAATGTGAATAATGTAAGCCTTAACAACCCTTGTATGTTAATGGAAATCTACAAAGAAGCTATTTTACTCCCACAACAATCTTAATTCTTCGTTGTAGGTAGGTTCTCTATCCCTCTAGTTTGATCAATACTTATGTTAAATTTGCAACTCTTCTTGTTGTGTCCAAGCTATGCATATCGATTGCATCAAATAGTTGGTCCATCATTTTTTTTTGTTCTTCACCCATGCTCTTTCACCTCTTTAACTTTGGCCTTCTAAGAGCCTTCTTAACATGAGGTGGCTATAATAGCCCTTCATTGGTAATAAAGAAAATGGTCGGTGACCTAAGAGGCTATGTTCTAAAAGAATTTCGAAATTAAAGATGAATACAAAAGAAGTTGAACGAGTTGAGGAAAACGTAAATTCTAGTTGTTAAAAAATGAAGGGATGAATCTAGATAAGTAACTTAGTACAAGTCTAAGATAGATTCTTACATAATCCTTGAGCAATTTAGGATATGAGGAACCCTTGGTCGGATTAAAGGATAGGTGTTTGAGGTTTAATTTGTATATATGGATTTTAAACTAGAAAGGAGGCATAACTTAGAGTTGACTCAATTTGAGATCTGTTTAGGTACAAGTGAGGTGCTTAGCACTTTGAATGTCTAAATGGTTTTAAGTGAGATTGAATGGATTGTTAGAAATGGTGCTAGTTGTGATATTTAGCAAAAAAAGTCTTGAGATAGTAAAAATGATCAAGGATTTTCAATGGAAATCATGATTAATGTGGGAGTGGCTATAATCATGATTGAAATATGTTCACAGAGTTTTTGAATGAATTTGAGATAATAATTTTAAAAATTGAGCCATTTGAAGCTAATTGTGAAAATTCTCTAAGAAATAAAATTAATGGGTAAACTTTTAAAAGTAATAAAAAATTTTATGATTTATATCATGGTGAGGTACTAAATACATGTGTGATATATAAGAGGTAATTTAAGACATATTTGAGTTGATGGATAGGAAATAAGTCACTCCTTTTGTATAAAGAGTTGAGCGAGAAGCCCAAATTGAGTTTAAACTATGATTTGACTAAATAAATGACTTTGATATGACGTAAGAAGCTAAGAGAGATGTGAAGATGAACAAATGAGTGGTAGAAATATTTTTAATGTGGTGTAACTACTTAAATTAGTGAGTAGGTGAAACCATTTATAGGTGATGTACAATAAAATTAATTTCATAAATTTTGGTTTTGGAGTTTTAGGGGGTGTTTGGCAATGACTAAAAAATGTCGAACTAAAGTTTTTCAATCTAGAACTTTTATTCTTTGTAATTATCCTATTTTTTAATTATTTCTTCACATCTTCCTATACAATTACTTTACTTTTCAATAATTTATATGCAACTAAAAACACAATTGACTTATTTATTTAACTTTGTTCTATTTGCTCATCATCATTATCTCAATTATATTATATCATTTTCATCAAATTCAAAAACTTTTATACTAAGAATTTTAATCTAAAAGTATTATCATTTCTCAAATGCATCCTTAATCTGAAAATTTATGATTAGAAAAAAATTTGAAGTTAAGACTCCAATAAAAAAGAATCATCTTTATTTGAATATGTAAATAAAGTTATGAGTAAAACAATTGAAGTTTAGTAGAGAAGCATGGTATAGGTAGTGTTTTCTTTTTAAAAGTACACCCCAATGTTTTCCTCTTAAGGCAACATTGGTAAAAAATGGTCTTAGGTGTGGCCCTTTCTCCCATTTTTGTTTTTTTTCCTTCTTCCTCCCTATTTTTTTCCTTCATCTTTCCACATTGCAAAGGTCCTTCCAAAATATTACTTAAATGCATTTGAATATCCATCTAAGATTAATTAGCAAAGATTTCATGAACTCAAGCAAGGTTTGGGGAGAATTTGGGAGTTTCTTCACCTAAGGTGAGTATGATGCTTTGCCCTCAATTTCCTTGTACATTTTGCTTCTAAATCATATTTAGAACCTAAAGTATGGGCATCGCAATTTGAATCATTAAATTGGGGGTGTTTTAAGCAAAACCTATACAATGAAACTTAGAATTTTAACGGGACTTTGTAAATTTATGACGAAATGCATGTGAAGAAGTGTTAGGGTACGTTTGGTAATCATATAGGATCAAATCCCTTGGTTTTTGATAGTTTTTTTTCTCTTCTGCACATTCTCCCATAAATATTTTGACATCCTTAACTATTTAACCATCTTATTTTTTTAACTTTACCTCTATATTCTAATTATTTTTTTATAACTACCTCATTTATTCCAACTTTACTCCTATCATATTATATCATCCACCTTATTTTTAAAAATATTCCCTTTCCCACTTTCTACTCTTTCCCACTATAACCACATTACAAAACACCACTTTAATCTTTGGATTTGTAGTATATATGATGGATCCATATATGATTTCAGTGTGATGGACCGTATTTGTTTGATACAATGATAATGAAAATATTAGTATATTGAAATCAAATAAAAAAAAAACAAAAGTTTTGCTATAACTTTCTTGAGGTAAAGCTCGGATAGAAATCCTAGAATTGATGTAAATTCATGCGTTTTGTTAAGCCTATAAGTAAAATGCTAATTCATAAACACGTATTCGTTAGGATTGATTTCTTCCTTTGATTAATTAATCTAGGTGTTGGAATTGATAACTTGAACTTAACTAGTTGAATTACAAATAAAGGTATATTCAAGTTTTGATGATTAACAACCAATTGTGAGAATGTTAAGGCTACTAATGTATTTGATTCTATATTTAAGGTATAATTTTAAAATTTATGTGAAAACTAGTTAAGTTGCCAAGTTGACTCCAATATCAACTTGGGTCAAGTAGATACCCAAGTTAACCTCCGCGTTGACTTCAAAAAGCCTTTTGGAGTTGAAGAGAAAAGTATGGAGGTTTGACAGTCGAAGCGCATCCAAGTTGACTCAGTATGTGAATCAGGTGAAGTTACAAACCAAAGTTGACTTAGATTGGGACTTGGAGTATCTGACTGAAGTTTGGAAATAAAGTTGCAACTCAAATTGAATTCACTATGTGACTTGGGTGAAGTCAGATCTAAAGTCGATTCAGATCCTAAGACTTAAAGAACAAATAGAAGATATGAAAATTTTTCTAAGTACCAAAAGTGATGTCACAATTCCAAGTCAATTTCATATGTGACTTGGTGAAATTGACTTAGGTCAAGTCTCACATGAAGTCAATCCAAAAGAAGAACTTAAATGAAGGAAGGATTAAAGAAGGAAGATTTGAAGTTATATATAGTAAGTCGAAGCCCAAGTCAACTTCACATGCAACTTGGGTGAAGTCCCAATCACAAGTCGACTTAGAATGGAACTTGGAGAGTAAAAAGTAAAGACCAACTTTTTGGAAGCATTTGGAAGGCAAAAGTCGCAAGTTAAACAACTCCAGTGTACAACTTGGGGAAATCACAATCGAAGCTGATTCCAGATGCAACTTGAGTTGCAATGGTCATAAATTTTTAAATGTTTGCACATTTAATACACGCCATCTACCTCCAACATTCAAATTTCTCTCAAAACTATATAAATCATATCGAATTGAGGGTTAACAAGAGAATTAATTGAGCCCTAACCTTCCTATTCTCAAGCATTAAAAAGTGAATTTAGTGTTCTTCAAGAAAGACTCAAGTTCTTTGCAAGTGCTTCAACTTCTCATCTTCTTCAAATTATCAAGAGCTTGTTGTTGTACTTAAACTATTCTACATAAATTCGTAAAGTGTAAACTCACTTGTTTCATTTATTTTCTTGTTGTATTAAGTCACTTGGCTTAGTATTGGAGACCAAGGCTAAGGTGAAACAAATGT
>JAXCLR010000001.1:30451706-30472940 GCA_035584095.1 Annona squamosa
CATCTTGATGTTGATGTAAATCCCCTTCATTCATTATATTTAACAATGTATATTGCCATTGGGATTCCATCATTTATGCATGGGCCCATCTTTAAATGTGTAAAATCATACTAATAAAATGATTTAATACTAATTATCAATTTCAAGTTATATTTTCAATATGTAAACTATCTATAATGTGATTATTATATTGATAATTGATTATATAATGTAGTGGTATATTCTAATGCATATACAAATGGATCTAAATACTTTTGTAATTTACATATGAATATATTTTTTAAGCAAATGTGGCCCATTTACATCCTTGATTTGAATGAAACTTAGTTAAACAGATTATTAGATGGGTCATATGAAGGCTCAAGACTCCATCACCAACTCGGCGTAACTTGGTTGGTACTAAAAGTGAAAAAATTGATTATAGAAAATTTATAAGGATTCTTGTGCTTGGTTTTTAATATAAGATGAAAAATATGACTTTGTAAGTAAGATTTTAGCAATAAAAAAAGACTCTAACATGTATAGAATAAATTGCAAACTTTTAAGATATGGGTGCATAAGCGCATTTAAAAAAAGGAGTTCTTATAATTCATCCCAACTCAAAAATAAAATATTTAAGTAAGAAATATTTTATTTTTTATTTTGTATATGTGGCAACATCATTAGCCACCATCGAATGAGTATCTTAAGGAGTCCATTCTAGGGTTGAGCATGCTTTTATAACGTACTATTTTAATATATAATAATTTAATATATTAAAACAAAAATTATTGCATAATATATAATTCGTATATGCTTTTATGTAATCAGGTTACATAGAAGCGGTTCCATATAAGCCCCTCTATTTTTGACATTTTGATGTTTGATGAAAAATTCAATTCATTCGTTATATTTAACATCATTTGTTTAGTTAGGAGATCAAATTTCATCTAAATCCAATATACGAATAGGCCACATCTGATAAAAAATAAGTACATTCAAGTGTAAACTAGGAAAAATACTTAGATTCGTTCACATATATTGGAATATAGCAATACTTTGTAGAATCATTTATCCGCATACTTGTGTTATTTTAGATAGTTTAGATGTTGAAAATACTACTTAAAATTGATATTTAATATTAAATTATTTTATTATATTGGTTTTACACATTTATAAATGTGACCCATAAACAATGATAGTAGAGAAATGAAAGGGTTTTCATAATAATATAAATGATGCTCAGCACAATAGATAGAGTGAATTTTCAATCAACTATCTAGATATTAAAAATAGAGAGAGTCACATGGAATAGAGGTTTTATATAAGCACTCCCGTATAGTTTTAAAATCTTGATAATTTATAGAAAATCTACTCCGTAGATTATATTTAACATCATTTTTAGCTAAAAGGCCAAGTTTCATCAATACCAAAAACATATATATTAATATTTGCTTTAATCCATTCATGTATGCATTAGAATAAAATAATACTTTATAGAATTGTTTGCCTGCGTATTAATGATATTTTATAATACTTAACATTAAACCACTTTATTATATTAAGTTTGCATAGGAAGCCAACGTAGGACAATATTAGAAAAATGAAAGGATTTTCAGAACAATATAAATAATTTTAAATATGATAAATGGAGTGGACTTTTCATAAATAATCAGGGACATAAAAATGGACGAGGTTACATATAAGAGAGGTAATAAAAAATATTTATTTTTAGAAATACTCATCAAATTAAATAAATAAATTTTATTTCTTTCATATTTTCCAAAATTCACCATAAATATTATCAAAATATAATTTTTAAAATTCTAAGTATATTTTGTAACAACAAAAAATTTCCCACTTAAACATTTTTCCTTTACTTCTATCTTGTTTTCAATCAATTTTGACACTTTTCCATATAATTATTCTATTTGTAAATTATTTTTCGTATGTTTTCATTCAACTACCCCATCTATTTTGATTTAATTCTCTTTTACTCTTCATTATTATCTTTGTCATATCAAATCATGTCATATCAAATCACCTTCTTTTGTTTTCAAAAACTTTTCTTCCAATATCATTTTCACCATTTTCTTCTCACTTTCCAAACACAAACTGCACTAGAGCATATAACGATTTACTTTAAACATAAAATTTTATTTTTAAACATTCTTCAAATTAAATATATTAATTTAATGAGAAGTAATCCTATTAGCCCTGGTTAAGTATACCATTACTTAGCTTTGGATGAAAATCCCTTTGAGTAAAAATCCAAAAATAATAAGACTTGGTTTTATTTAAATATACCTACATTAATAGTTTTATAAAAATTTTCAAAAAATATTAAAAATATTTTTTTCAGAGTAAGTACACCACTACTTAGCTCGGGCTAATAAGATCATCAATTACTCTGATTTAATTTTAATATAATATATTTTCTATTTAATATATCACAATAAGATTTATTTTAATATATTTATTTATTATATATTGGAAAGAAGTGATGAAGAGGGTGCTTAACTCTAGAGTAAACCCTTAAGTGATTATTTGACCATGGTTAGATGGATGGTAACATGGTGGCATGGATGCAAAATATTTTTTAAATTGCTCAAATAAGTAAAAAAAAATAAATAATTGTATACATATAAATATATTACTTTTGAGCTAGCATAGATGGAAGTAACAAAAAAAACTAAATAAAATTAGTAAAGGTAATTAATTGATAGTATGTGCGATGTGTAATTATGTCTGTGATGTGATGCAAGAGACAAGCCTACGATATGAGATCGCGTGCTCAAAAAATTGCATACTTTAGGGGGTACTCATGCAAACTAAGTGCAATTAACCCCAAACCAAGTGAGCCTTTTATCCTATAGAAATGCCACTTATAATTTAATTGTAACTTTGCCACCAGAAGAGCATGCAGCAAATAAGCCTTATCGTGGGCTTAAAAGCCACTATCACGACTTGGGGGGCAAAAGCTAAAGGGAACCTTGCTAGATGTCACAAACCCATACATCCCATAGCCTGCCAACACACATACCAAAACCCTCATATTCAAAGTGAAGATAGTTTCCTATACTAAATTGGTCGTATATAGTGCATATCCAATCTATTTCATTGGCATGGTATATTTTAACCATTTCATACCGAGATTAAATGCCTTTTTGGTTGGATGAGAAGTAAAGTTTCAACATATTTATCATGAGCACAAAATTTCTATCATGGGAAATCTATGGTGTTGGTTAGATTGCTTTGGTTAGATTGCTAGATTTGGTCCCACTAAATCAATGAAAACCCTAAGAACTGCTATAAATACCCTAAAATTTTTAGAGTTGACCAGTCAAAGTCTACGTAAGATAGCTTACATGGCAAGAGTTGACCCTTCGACCAACTGGAGTTGGGTGATTAATAATGAGTCTTGCCCACTTATTATTTATATATGTTGCAGGATGTATTTTATTTTTTTGGATATTAATTTTAGCAACTTATGTAGCTCGTTTGGCATATAGGATGTCTAGAGATTTTAGAGGTCTTAAGTTCGAGCAGGAGTTCAGTAATGAAAAAAATTAATTGCTGCACTTTTGTTTTCCCAAGCATGTGGGCGCCACTAGATAGGATAAGAAAAGAACTCTTTCGGATAAGATTGGTTAAATTAGAATTCAAGTTTAAATGAGTTTTATCCTTATTCTCTATCTTTGAGAAGCTACTGAAGCAGTGCGGAAAGAAAAAGAATTCGGTAATGAGTTTAAGAGATTTTAGAGGTCTTAAGTTCGAGCGGGAGTTCAGTAATGAAAAAAATTAATTGCTGCACTGTTGTTTGCCCAAGCATGTGTGCCCCACTAGATAGGATAAGATAAGAACTCTTTCGGATAAGATTGGTTAAATTAGAATTCAAGTTTAAATGAGTTTTATCCTTATTCTCTATCTTTGAGAAGCTACTGAAGCATTGCGGAAAGGAAAAGAGAGCGCCAGAGATACGTTGTAAGAGAAATTCATAAGCAAATGAAATTTTATTTTGAAGTTGATTTTGGTTTAATAATTATGCATTCCATGTTGGATTGTTCTAATTGATTGTATAAAACATGTGTATTGCATGTTATGATTTTTAGGTTGTAGATTTAATATATTTGTATGATTTATTTGTTTGTTTATTTATTTTTGGATATAAACTTATGCCTAAAATGTATATGTTTAGATTGTTGAATTTTATTATAAATGTATTGGTATGCAATAAATATATGTGGATATGAAAATTACATATTAATAGTGCAATTTAATATAAGTGTGATGCAGTACATATTTCTGCGTATATGATAATATCTATGCATAATATTATTTATGGAATCAAGTTTGTAATTTAATACATGCATAACGCTGTCAGCTCCAAAATTCCAAATGCAAAAGGAGTCTTCAGGATTCTTGTCAAACGCATGTTATTGACTTATAAGCAACCATTTTTTTGTTGAATTTGATGCTTGGATGCCTTAATGCTTGTTATGTTTTTGACAATTTAGCCATGCGGGGCCCACCTGCAGTAAAGGCAATGATGATGTTGCTTAATATGGACTATCTATTTTGTTTTGCTATAATTTGTCTATTTTAATTCCAATTCATATGACCTAATAATTAATTTGTGTATTTTTTATGTTTTTGGACTCGATGGAAGGGTTTAATATTGCATTTAAGGCATAATTTTTAAAGTTATTAAATTAAATAATTATTTTCATCATTTAATTAAGTTTTAAATTGGTTCGTTATCTATTTTCAAATAATTTTTTACTTGCTAGTCACTTTGAGACTTACCAATTATTTTTACAGGTATAAGAAATCAAGCTGTATACTAGAAATTAGCTTGCTTGAAGATTTTGAAGGATAATCATTTTATTTTGTTTAAAATATTTTAATGCATGTATTAAAAATTGTCGAAATATATTTTATTTTATTATGTCTCGGATATAATAATGGGAACATGACGAGTGGAAGTGGATTTTGATTTTTTTCATTTTAATGATAATAATAAATTTTTCATAAATGTGTGATTGATCTTGAAAAATTGCATTAAATACATGGCTCATATTCACTTTTCTAAGTCAATATGTTACAACTATAGAGAGTAGAGAGCCTAATATAGTAGAGAACCAAATTCACAACAATGTTCCTAGTGGTTTAAAATATAGGTCTCAAGTTAAATATAGTATAACACATTTTATAAACATGTGGTTGAGATATCAAGTCAAAGCAAATAATATCATACTGTAAGACCCATAATTTATGGCCCAAGATTACTTTTCTAATTCTATGCATTAAAATATCTTTTATTCTAGACATCATTCTTCATTTGCTTCTTAATGGTCGATGGGGATCTAAGTTATGTATCTTCTAGGCTTTTGTTTTCTTTATATATAAAAAATCCTAAATACGACAATAATTCGATACACTTTATTGTATTTATAACGATTAACGTTTTCAGAAACATGTAGTGTATATAATGATAAAGGTTGGCCGAACCATCCCCTCAGCCTGAAGAAGTTATTGACAATGTCATAAGGAGCAATGGACTTCCAAAGACCAAGGCCCTTAGGCTTGGTCGTTTACAAGGACTTGCACCCTTAAAGCAAAAAGCTAAGCTTCTCCTAACAAAGCATGATCAGTTAGATGTAGTGAAGTCACATTAATGTTAGACTACTTCTTAGCAAAAGAAGGCCATTAATGTGGCAATCATCAAGCAAGGAAATGCCGCCAAATATTAATGATAGCCCTAACATCCCAGAGAGGCTAATTCAGCTCAAGTCATTATAAGTTATTTGAGACAAGCCTTGTTTAGAACTCTACAAACCAAAGGAAAATGCATCAATTTAATGAAGATTTGATGGGATGGTTATCTCTTTTTTAGTACTAAGCATGTGGACAACTATCTAAGCAATATATAAAAGCAATACTACACCTCCTAAGAATGGACATTCAGAGAAAGGAAGGACTTAAGAGGACCTTTTGAGGGAAATTTTGAGAAACTTCAGTTAAACCTTTGAAGTTCCCTCCTAGGCTCATCCCCTATGCTAAGGAAGCTAGACAAGTCTCCAAGACTGCATAAGTGGATGGCTTAAGCTAAAGATGAGGAGTTAGACCTATTACCAAATGTAGAATCCTCCCCCAAACAGGTTGGAGCTAGAGCCAATGTGACCTTACGAATCCACTCCCAGCAAGGGCAGCTTGAACCTATTTACTTTTCCTATTGGGAGCCTTCATCGTGAAATCCTCCAAGAGAAGAGAGTGGACAAAAGTAAAGAAAATCATTTTATCTTTTTATTCTACTCTTTATAACCTCACGACTCTTGATAGTGAAGTGTTGGCTACCATAGGTATCATGGTTTTTTAGGTAATCTCTTATTTATGGTCACTCTTTTTCCACTTGAAATCTCATGCATACTCTCTATTTACACTTTTTCACTAGATGATTCAAGCCCTTCATATATTTTAACAAAGCTTCAAATCAAAAATAGGACTCGACATTGACATTGCAAGTTCGAAGCAATTTTTAGGTTTTAGAACTTAGCTTTGATCTAGAAGAGCCTTAAACTAAAAATTTTGGATTCCGATATTTTAACATCCTCCGTGGGAACCAAATTTATTTTTAGAAGTCTTTCCTACCTTTCCCATCATTGACTCCAACACCCTCAACTTTCTCTCTAATTAGAAGAGCAAAGGAAGGGAAAGAAGCCTACCAAGACAAAAAGAGCTTCCTAGGACTCCCTTGAAGAACTCAAGGTTTGACTGCCCAGGATGTAAGGCTGAAAGGAAGGCACCTTAAGACAAGCAGCAAGCCCAATGATTCATCGAGAAGTCATCAAAAGAAAAAGTAGTCAAAAGACACAATCCTCCCAAGGATGCCCTTCCATGCCCCATGACTTGCATGCAATGCTAGATGCATGAGGGACTATCAAACACATTGCTTCCAATCTCGACCACCCATCTCACACCAAGCCCTTGAATGGTGAATCCCAACGCTTAAGTACAAGTGCCACCATGTCAGTGGTAGGCACTACCCTCACAGTGACCACCTAGACAACAGTAATCATTAGTAGCTGAATACGTCTACTAGGGGATAGAACGGCTACAAAACGGAGTGACTCCCTTGAAAAGATAAGCATATCCAAAACTCATAAAAACTATATGTGTACATCACACAATGCTCTAAATAAAAGGAAATAAATGACTTGTCAATCAAAATGTTTGACCTACCACTTAGGTCGATCTTGTCATGCCTTTCCACTATGATTGAAGCGTAATCTTAAACATACCATGTGGACCAATCCTATCATGCCCTTCAACTATAATTAAAGCTTAGAAAAAATTTATCTTGTATAATCTAAAAAGATTGATGATGAAATAATGAGATTCTAGATAATTGACCAAAATGCTTGGTTCTAGAGTCATTATAGAGGAGCTCAGCTCAGCAAAGTCCTAACCACCCAGTAAAGGCTAAAGGATGTAATCACATCCAATAAAGTGACCAAAAAATTATGCCCTCCAAAGACCAAATGGCAAATGGTGTAAGCATGAAGCCAACGAACTTAGCCACCTAATTAACTAATAGCGGCAGTGGCTAGACAAAGCTTATGTAAGAAATGCACAAGCCAAGTTAAAAGAAACACTTCACACTATGTCTCAAAAACCACATAGGGGCCCCGTTATGATAGAAAAATAATATATAAAGGATAACGGCTGATCTAATCTCCTTTCTCCTCCAATAGAGCTATAAAGTCACTACATGATGTACCACTTCTAATATTGTCAGAAAAATTGAATCATCTTAACCATGAAACATTCACACAACTGAGCACATTTATTCCTTGATGGAGGTCAAGCATAACTTAACCATTCTAACTCACAGAGTATATGAACAATACAACCACAAGAAAACACTCCCAATTGCCTGGAGGTTGTAGACAGCTTAATGTGCAAAAGTCACTAAATGACCACAACAAAAGCATGAAAGAAGATATTATTTTCATTATAAAGAATAGAGTGCAATCCCTTAAGTAGAAATGACTTAATAGTCTGATCCCTCTCACGTTACAAGCGAAAAAATAATAAAGAGAAACGGCATGCCCAAAAGCCTTAAGAGGGGTCAAAAGACGCTTAGGAGGCTGAACAACTAAAAAAGGAAGAGGAGGCTATCCTAAGAGCATCGAGGAAAGTGTAATTCTGAATTAAAAAAGACCCCCAACTAGGGATGTTAACAGATCTAGTTAGATGAGTTAGAACCTTATCATAATTTTAACCCATTTAAAAAATCTTTACCCCACTTCATTTTTTAACTTATTTAAAAATTTCAACCCTAACTCATTTACAATTTATTTAATAAATAAGTTGGTGAATTATTAATCGTGTGAGGTTGTGTAACAAGTGAAGAGAACAAGAGAAGAGGGAGAGGGATGGGAGAGAGAGAAAAAAGGGGTGTGACAAGACAGAGAGAGAATCAGCGAAAGACCGAGAGAGGTAGGGATGGTCAGATAGAGAAGGAGAAAGAAAAATAAGAAGAGAGAGAAGAGTGGACCATCAAACAGAGAAGGGAGAGGGAGAGAGAGAGAGAGAGAGAGAAGAGGGGACGGTCGAATAAAGATGGGAAAAGGGAGCAAAGAAAGAGATAGGGGATAACTGGAAGAAAAGGAAGAGGGCGAGAGAGTAGAGAAATAAAAATACTAGAGGAGCCATAAGAGAGAGGAGAAACAGCAAAAGAGAGATGGTAAGAGAGGGAGGGGGAGGGAAGGAGAAGGCAGAGAGAGAAAAAGCATATCGATGGCAGTAGATAACAGCAAGGATGGTATGAAGGTGAGTAATGGTAACACTATAACAAGGAAGAAGAGGGAGAGACAAAGGGAGGAAATCCAAATAGGAAATCAATTTAGGATTTAAGATAACATTTATATACACACTCTTAATGGATTGTAAATAAGTTGATAAGTTGAATTTATTAAATAGGTTACCGAACAATAGATGATTTATAAAATCTCAATCTTAATCTATTTATTCATATAGATGATTGAACTAATTGGCAGATCATAAACCATTTGTTCAAAAATGTTAACCCAAATTAATTTATAAATGGATTAAATAGGCAAGTTAAGAGGTCGACCATGATCATTGACACTTCTACCCCTAGTAGTAGTGTTAAGGATGACTATAAAGGCATGCCAATGGTCATGACCCTTGATCGGTTAGCTCCTTCAAGGCATAGAGGCATCCAAAGAGACCTGCCAACTGCTATGAATCATGATCAATCCCTTACCAAGTTTCTATTGGTCTCGAGTTTATAGCAAAACCCAAGAGGAGAGAGGTGAATCAGGTCCTTTAAAAATTCTTTCGGTGTACTAGATGTAATCCCTTATGAGCTAAATGCCCTTGAATGAAAAACGTGGAGAATTGAGATGCAAATAGAGCAAAGATATCAATACAAGAAATTTAATGGTTAGGGACAATCTTCCTTACTCCGCTCTTCCAAAAACACACTCTTGTGTCTTAGCTCCACTATGTTAATGGATATACACTTGAAGTGCTTGCTCTCTTCTAATTCTTGCTCTAGAGGGCATTCACAATATTCACACAAGTAAGTGGCGAGTCGCACTCCAGCCGCACGCTACTTACCTTCACTTGGTCTTGGCCTTTAACATGAAACTAAGTGGAAACACAAACTCAAAGAATGAAAACAAGAATCTACATTTTACAGAAGTGTAGACAAATTTTCAGCTCATGGAAGAACTTTTAGAATGAGTGGATAAATGAACACTTCAGCACTTGCGGTCAAATAGCGCAGTTCTTCTTGTAGATCTACTTAATGAGCACTTGATTGCTTAAAGGTTGGAAGGTGAAAACTTATTCAATGCACCAGCGAACTCTCTCCCTTCCATTGGACATGTATTAAATAGGAGAAGAGTAAATTCAAACATTTGGTGGTAGGTGATGGCATTTAATGTGCCAACATTCAAATTTTTTCAACCGTTGCAATTCAAGTCAAACATGGAGTCGACTTCGGTGTAGCTTCACCCAAGTTACAGACTAAAGTCGACTTGGATTGCGACTTTGGTCTTCAATTTTTCAGTTAAGTTCCGTCTTAAAATTGACTTGGTCTCGAACTTGACCCAAGTTGCAGGTGAAGTTGACTTGGATTGCGACGTCACTCTCCATTTAGCTCATTTGGTGCTTCATTATCTGAATCCTTTAGATTGTATACCCTTGTTTCTTCATATGTCAAAACTTTAAATAACTTCCTTTGTTTGAGTAGTCCTTTGAACTTTCTTGATTATTGAGCTTGGTCTTGTTCATTTAAGGATTCTTGAATGGGCTTGTGTTTTGAGACATTGAATCATGTTGGAATAATTTCGCTTGAATAAATTTTATCACCCTTGGACTTGAAGCTTCTTGATTTAACTCCCTTGTACTTAAGTTGAATGTTGGGGTCGACTTGGTTTGTAACTTTATCAAGTCGTGAGTCTAAATCAGCTTCATATGCAACTTTCCTAAGTCACATGCGAAGTCGTCTTCGTGTGCCACTTCCCTTGCTCTCTTGTCCACGAATTCACTATTAAAAAATATTTTTTTGAAGTTAATATCAAAGTTGACTTAGAGATCGATTTCACTCGAGTCGCATGTGAAGTCGACTTTGGATGCGACTTCGCCTGCCCACGCATCTACATTCTCTCTCTATCAAAAAATGACCGCTTGAAGTCGATACCGAAGTCAACTTGAGAATGAACTTCACCCAATCCGATGCCTGAGTCAACTTGGCTGGCAACTTGACCTATCATGCTTGGAATCCTTTAAACTTAGATCATCTTAACATTATCTTAAAATTCTCAAATTGAATTGTTAATCATCAAAATATGAATCGTGTTTGATTTGTTATTCATTTACAACAGCTTCAATTGTGGGTTTAGAAAGATGACTATTATTCAAACTCATTTCAACAGCTACCTAGTGCTACTAATGTCAAAGGATTAGCCACTGCCTACCAATTCTTTCCACCTTCTGAAAGAGCAACTACTTTTCTCTCTAATGACCACTAAGAAGTTGCATCTTCATACTAAAAAGAAAGCCGCTACATCTTAAAGAAGGAATGTGTGATAATGAACACTCTCGCTAAGCCAGCCTATGGTTGGCAACAAGAGCATAGGAGGTAGACGGTACATACCAGTTAGAAGCATTCCAAATAAGGATTTTATAAGCTTTAAAGTATTAATTACAAGGAAATCTGTTGCAATATGAGGAAGCACATGTCGCCAAATGAGCAGAAGGTAAGAAAGTTCTAATGGGGAAATTCCCCATTCCATGAATTGACATCTCCAGGCAAAATTTGAAGTGTTTTTTTTTTAACACAAAGAGGAGCTTTAAAGTCGATTCATGCTTAGAATCTTCAATCATTAAATAGCGAAGGATTTGCCCTTAGTTAAAATTGACATGATTAGCAAAGTAGGATGAACAATATCCATGAGACAAACCATACACACTAACCAAGCAACAGTAAAGGTCGTGTGACCCCAAAAACACTTATGAAGAACGAATAAAGGAGGACCCACTAATCTTCGACCTCCTGATCGCATTCTAAACTAACCCAAAAAGCACAAAAAAGGGATTTTCAACAAAAGTATATGACTCTTTCAGTAAAGATGTGCAGAACTATCATCCCCAATAATGACCATAGCTCTACAGGGGACACTTAATAAGAGTTAGCGGAATGATCAACTCCTCAACCTAGAGACCATTAACAATGTCATAAGGAACAATAGACTTGTAAAGACCAAGGCTCTCAGGCTTGACTACTCCTAAGAGCCCGCACTCTTAGAACAAATAGTCAAGCTTCCTCAAGAAAGTAGGATTGGATAAACATTGTGACATCATATTAATGTTATATTCTCACATGGGGTAGGTTATTCAGAGTGGGACAACACCACCCAACATCAATCACAACTTTGACATTCTAAAGAGGCTAAGTTGACTCAAGGTATCATAAGGCATTTGGGACAAATCTCATTCGATGATCAACAAACTAGAAATGAGCACATTAGCTTAAAGAAAATTTGATGGGATAATACAATTCTCTTTTTGATACTAAGCATATGTTTTAACTATCTAAGTAGTGTATAAAAGCAACACTAGACCTCCTCAACAAGCTCCCAACATTTCTGGTAGAACCATGCAGACATTAGATCAAGCCCCGATGCCTTTGATGGATCCATTACCTTCAGTGCATAAACACTTTTTCCTAACTTAGAAGTCTAAGCAAATTCTTTGCTTTTTGTAAGGAATTTTTAAAATATCATATTAATTTTCTGTTTGATTGAAATGTTAAGGGAACGTTTCTAAAATTAAATTGGGCATTGGCTTTTACCATGCATTTCTAAATTCAAAATGGCCATACATTATTCTATATATTAGTATAAATAGGATATGTGCGGTAGTTCAAAATGCACAAAAATTTTTGCTCATAGCCATCGAAGCCTTTTTCTTTCAACATCTTTTACTTGTCCTTGGAATTTCATTTTTCTTTATTTTATTCCATTCAAAACTTGTTGCTTCCATCATCAAGTATTTGAAATCTAGAAGGGAGGTTGTTTTCATCCTAGATTAGGTTTACTCTTTGTATCCTAGGGGCAAGTTGCTATAGCCCTGAATAGCTATGAGGGTGCAAATGTTGCCTTAAGAAAAGTGACATCTGTAACACGAGAAAATTATTTTTTGGTTTAAATATTTTCTCAGTTTCCTTAAAATTTCCCTTTTTATTTCCAAGTATCTGCCCCAACAGTCTTAAGGCAACATTTTTTTTTATCCCTTGCTGATATTTATAAATGGCCACCCAATCATTCATTTTAGCCACAAAACCTGATGTCCTAAGATTAGACTGCTGTGTCGATACCAATCTCAAAAGATGGAAACAATAACTTTATTTTTTTCTATCTCGAATTGGGGTTGTTTATGTCCTCACCATACTAAGACCTGAAGAAAAAGAAAATGAAACACTGTAAGATCAATACTGAAGAGCGAAGTGGTATATAAACAATTATATTTGCAAAGGGCACATCATTGGAGCACTATTCGACTCGCCATTTGAGGTATACTAAGATTCAAATATGTCCAAAGAAATTTAGGATTCGCTTCTATACAAATATAGTATTGATGATGCAAGCATTAAACGGTTTCTAGTAAGCGATTTCCTTAATTATACTATGATTGACAATAAACCAATTCTTGATCAAGTTAATGAGATTGAATTTATCGTCAGTCAACTTAGGTCACATGGCAGTAAGATGGATGAGTCTGTTCTTGTTGGTGCAATTATTGAGAAATTGCCACCTTGTTGGAACAACCACTGCAAAAATCTAAAACAAATAAAAGGATCTTTGAGTTTAGATGACCTTGCTCTTAATCTTCGTGCTGAAGAGAAATCAAGAAAAATGGAAAAGAAAGAAGAGCAAATTCAATCTAAGGCTCATGTGGTTGAAACTCAAAATTGGGTGACAATTAGCAATAATCAGCCCTCCAGGAAATTTAACATAAATATCAATAAAACTATTGCTAAGAAGAGAAAGGGACCTTATTATTACTGCAAAAAGATGGGACATTTAAAAAAGAAGTGTAGGCTTCTCAAAAAGAAAAATAACACTCAAAAGGGTCCTGAAGCACATTTGATTGAACAAAATTTTGTTGTCATGATTTCTAAAATTTGTACTGGAGTGATGACCAGACTTGGTGGCTTGATTCTGGGGCTACTAGACATATATGCAAAAATAGAAGTCAGTTTAAAACCTATGAATCTGGTAATAATAGAAATAATTTTTTCATGGGTAATTCATCTACCGCCAAAGTGGTAGGGTCAGGAACTATTATCCTGAATTTGACTTTTGGGAAATCATTCGCCCTTACAAATGTACTTTATGTACCAAAAATTCACAAAAACTTGGTCTCAATTAGCCTTCTTAGCAAATATAGTTTTAAATTAGTATTTAAGTCATACCAAATTATCATTACCAAAGGAGGTATTTTTGTTGGGAAGGGTTATGTTGTAGACGACATATTTTGCCTGAATGTGAATAGTGGACTATCTTCTTCGGTTTATATTGTTGATTCATTTTTTTATGGCATGATAGACTATGTCATGTTAATTTTAGAAATATGGATACTATGATGAAATTAAGATTAATTCCTAGATCACCTAATGAATCAACTAATAAATGTGAAGCGTGTGTTCAAATTAAAATTATTAAAAAGTCATTTCAAAAGGTAGAAAGAAATTCAGAATTATTGGATTTAATTCATTTCGATATTTATGATATGAAAAATAATCTAACAAGAGGTGGTAAAAGATATTTTATAACTTTTATAGATAATTTTAGTAAATATTCATACGTTTATTTGCTACGAACTAAAGATGAAGCCTTAGAAAAATTTAAATCTTATAAAGCTAAAATTGAAAATTAACTTAGTAAAAACATTAAATCTCTAAAATTAGACAGAGATGGTGAATATTTATCATATGACTTTAATGATTTTTGTGAAAATGCTAGCATAATTCATCTAATAACAACCTCATATAAACCTCAACAGAATGGAACTGCAGAAAGGAAAAATAGAACATTGGTCAATATGGCAAATTCAATTTTAATAAATACAAACCTAAGTAAAGGTTAGTTGGGTGAAGCTTTATTAACAGCTTGTCACATTCTTAACAGAATTTCATATAAGAAAATTAAAGTCATTTCTTATGAATTATGGAAAAATAAGGCACATAATCATAGAGCCTTAGTAAGATTATCAGCTTGAATCTAGATATGCCGATTTTTATTAAAATACTTATAAAGCTATTCTTAAGCTTGGTAATAATGATGAAGCTTCTTCTTCTCAATCATTGAATCAATCTATAAGTAATGATTCTACATCTACAGATAAACCTATAGATGATGAAAATAAAAATATAAAGAAAAGTAAAGAGCTAGAAAAGAAAATTATAATCACTTTGGGCCTAATTTTCAGCTATACTTAGTTGAAGGATCTAGAGATCAAATAAATGAGGAACATATGGTTATTTTTCATATCGAAAGGGATCCGACTACATACAAAGAGGTCATGAAATCTCCAGATGTATCATACTGGAAAGAAGCAATCCAAGATGAAATGGATTCAATAATGAAAAATAAAACTTAGACATTAGTCGACTTACCACTAAGATCTAAACCTATACGTTGTAAATGGATCTTTAAAAAGAAATTAAAAGTTGATGGCTCAATTGATAAATTTAAAACTAGATTAGTAGCTAAGGGGTTTAAGCAAAAAGAAGGTACAGATTTCTTTGATACTTATACCCTAGTAGCTAGAATTTCAACCGTTAAATTATTAATGGCCCTAGCTTCCATCTATCACCTTAAAATTCACCAAATGGATTTAAAAACTGCATTTCTAAATGAAGATTTAGATAAAAGAAATTTATATGGAACAACTCGAAAGATTCATAATGCCTGGACAAGAAAGGAAAGTTTGCAAACTGATAAAATCATTATATGGTTTAAAACAAGTACCTAAGCAATGATATGAAAAATTTGGTTGTGTTATCAAATGGGTATAAATTAAACCAATCAGACAACTGTGTTTATAGTAAATTTACTGCAAATAGAGGTATTATTATTTGTCTATATGTTGATGATATGCTTATTTTTGGGACTGATATTGATATTATCGAAGAAACTAAAAACTTTTTGTCAATTAATTTTGATATGAAAGATATGGGCAAAGCTAATGTTATCCTTGGCATCAAGATTATCAGAAATGGTAATTTATTTTCTCTTTTTCAATCGCATTATATTGAAAAAATACTCAAACGGTTTAATCATTTGAATGCGAGTGTAGCCTCAACTCTCTTTGATCCCAGCATTAAATTATATAAAAATGAAGAAAGATCTGCAGCTCAGCTTGAGTATGCCAAAGTGATTGGAAGTTTGATGTATGTCATGTATTGTACTTGATCAGATATTGCTTAGGTCGTGGGTGTACTTATTAGGTTCAGTAGTAATCCGGGATATATACATTAGAATGCAATTTATAGGGTATTAAAATATTTAAAAAAGACCATTGCTTATGATTGCATTTCAGTGGTGAACCCGCTATATTAGAAGGGTACAGCGATGCAAGTTGGATTTCAGACACCAATGAATCCATGTCTACTAGTGGTTGGATTTTACCCTTAGGGGAGCTGCTATTTCTTGGGATTCTAAAAAGCAAACCTGCATTACATATTCTACCATACAATCTGAATTCCTTGCCTTAGCTGCACAGAGAAAGAGGCAGAATGTACATTATGACAGCGAAGCAACCTTATCAAGAGTATAAAACAAGACTTATAATGGTAAATCGAGACATATTGCATTAAGACACAACTATGTAAGTCAATTGCTCTAAGATGGAGTGGTAAATATTGATTTTGTAAGATCAAGTGAAAATTTGGCAGACCTGCTCACAAAAGGCCTTACTCGGAATGTAGTCTAGAACATAGCAAGAGGGATGGGACTTAAATCCACATTTAATGAGTTGCGATGATTGAAACTCATCTCTAAGCTTTTAGTGTAAGTCTAGAGTTCAATGAACAAAGTATATTCTTTCACAGCTTGCAAGCACTAGTTATATTATTTTGCATCCCTCAAACAGTGCTTGGTTCATGCAATGTATTTATTAGGATGAATGTATTATACTCTTCATGGATCTAAAACTATTGCGTTGGACGATTTAATTATAAGATACTCTAAATAGATCCACCTATATAAGTGTTGGAAGTAAGGTCGCTTCTATTATCCAAGTGTGTGGGTTCGCTGTGAGGAGCTCATGAAACGAGGATACTGACACATAACCATAACATGTCACCTTTGTAAACAATTGATGTAATTTTGAAATCTTGTATGTAAAATATATCGGATCTATCAAATGGGGTTGATAGTTCAAAGCCTTGGCTACTATACATCTCGGTAGATTAAGATGCATTTTTACTAAGTGAAGGTTCAAGTCCACCCGATACTTTTAATTATGTATGAGGTTTCACTAATTTTGAATGGAATTGAATTTTAATTTTGAAAATGGCAAGGGAATGTAAGGAATTAAAAAGATATCATATTAATTTTTCCGTTTGATTGAAACTTTAAGGGAACGTTTCTGAAATTAAATTGTGCATTGGCTGTTACCCTGAAATTGAATTTGGCATTGGCTATTACCTTGCATTTCTAAATTCAAAACGGCCATATGTTATTATATATATTAGTATAAATAGGATATGTGCAGTAGTTCAAAATACATAAAAAAAAAATTCTCGCAGCCATCAAAGCCTTTTTCTTTTAACATCTTTCACTTGTCCTTGGAATTTCGTTTTTCTTTATTTTATTGCATTTAAAACTTGTTGCTTTCATCATCAAGTGTTTGGAATCTAGAAGGGAGGCTATTTTCACTCTAGATTAGGTTTACTCTTTGTATCTAGGCGCAAGTTGCTATAACCCTAAATAATTGTAAGAGTGCAAATATTGTCTTAAGAAAAGTGACATTTATAATACGCTTAGAGGAGAAACATCTTTTTTGGTTTAAATATTTTTTCACTTTCCTTAAAATTTCCCTTTTAATTTCCAAGTATCTGCCCCAACACTTTCTTCGTCTGATAGCTTGCATGATATCTTTGAAGTCACCGTCTAAATGTTTCTTAAATTTTCTGTTTTATAAATATCTCTGAAATATTGCATAACCAATTCTTCCTTCTCATTTTGTTTAGTGTAATAGTTTCCTCCATCATCCTTTAACATTTCAATGAAATTCCTCCTCCTCATATTAGTTGCAATACGGTGGAAAAAGACGGTATTTTTATCCCTCGATTGGAGCCATTGGATCCTTGATCGCTGCTTCCGTATTATTCATCATCTTCTAACAGATTATTTATTTTCCTCGCCGCTTCTCTTCTCTTGGCATACCTTTCCTCAAATGGCTGTAGCTGTTCCAGTTCTTCCAACTTTGCCTGGTTGTTCCGTATGGCTTGGCCTATGTGACCTCTCTTCTCCTTGTTACATTTAGACAAACCCTTGGTACACATCTGAAATTTTTTGCAAATATTTTCAAATCCTGGCCAAGCCTTAAATGGATCATTAATGCAGTGACAAACCTGGCTTATTTTTTAAGAAAAATGTGGAGCCCAAAAACCATATGGAAGCTGACAAACGTGGCTAACGGCTGGAGTGGCGTGCTTCGATAGGGTGGTCCTACTTTGGCATCATGTTCTTTATTAATTCGAATAGAGACAAAAGCGCCAACCTTTTTTTATTTTATTGTATTTTTTGGCAACACATACGAAGGCAAAATATTCTATTCTGGCCTTTGAACGTTAGTAACCCAAGAAAAAGCCTAATCCAGTTATCTTACTACAATATACGGAAACAATAAAAAACAGTCTATTCCGGTTGTTATTAGCTTATCCCCATCATATTCAACCTTGAAATAGCAATAATAATGCATACAGGGCAGTGCTTCAATGGTGTGAGCAGCACCAAAATACTTGTGTTTGAAACTTCATTTTTTGCCACTCCGACAATGAAATCAGCATCCAATCCACTGATTTTTCTAACATTCTTTATTTTAATATAGTACTAAAAAGTCATTTTCAGTCGTCAAAGTCTTCGATGGGGTGATACCTATGTAAAAATATATAAGTATGCATAAATTACAAAAACCGGTTATTTCCATAATTTTTATATAAATTAGAATGTTGTGATATAAAATTATTTATTTATGTATGAATGATGTTTTTAGATGATTTAAACGTTGAATATAATTTTAAAATTGATATATAGATTCAATAAATAATTTTATAATACATTTTACACATTAGATAGAGCTAATGCAAATACTTGATTTGCATAAAATTTAATCTTCCAGTAGAATAAATAATTTAATGGGCGAATTGAAGGTTATTTTTTATTTCCAGCTTGGATGAGATGAGGATGTGGAAGGAAAAAAGTATTATTGTTGTGTTTGGAATGGAAAAAATATATTAAGCTTGGGAAAATATATTATTATTTTTAAAAAAAATGAAAAAAGTATTTTTTTTAAATAAAATATTGCATCACATACTCATCCTATTCCCATCTCACCTAGATGTGAACAAAATGTGCAAAAATGGTTTTTCAGTTGGATGTGGTGCAAGCGAATTTTTTTATTTGCAACGCACCTCCCCACGTGTCAGATCCAGTCCAATTTGGCGAGCGTGCAAAGGACTAGCTAGGTGGAAGTTCGGTTACTAGATTACTTCAGCATGCAAGGCCACGTTGTTGCCATCGGCGAAAATTGGAAAAGAGGACCAAACAGGGCTATTTGCAACTTTCATCTCTTTTTTTCCAGTATATTGTAATTTTGCGGATATTTATAAAAAAGATTGTTGATTTTATCTTCAAAAACACCCGTGCCATTAATTTAATGTTCATTCATTTTTTTTATATAAGCTAAATTTTGACCGGTGAAACTCTAATCCAATGAGCATGAAATTAATTACAACGTGACCTAAGAATTTAATATTGTCTTAGGGTGTATTTGGTTACACACAAAACATGTCAATGAAAACTTTTCAATCAAAAATTTTTCACTCCCCATAACTACCTTATTTTTTAATTATTTTTTCACATTTTCCAATATAAATAACCATACTTTCCAATTATTTCCACACAAATACCATTACAACTACCCTATCTATTTTAACTTTATTCTCTTTATACCTCATTATTACTCCTATCACATCACATCATTTTTTATCAACTTCACAACTTTTACTCTGAAAAGTTTTCATCAAAAAGTTTTACCTTCAACCAAACACACCCTTAATGGCTTTAGACGGGCTATAAATTCAGTCAAAATTGACGGGAGAAGAGTTTTTTTTCATATATTACATCATTAAAATTAGGTCCTAATATAATTCTTATAATTTTCTAACAATATTTTATACGTATTTAATCAATAATCGAATTTTTCTAACAGTATTTTCTAAATATTCCAACGAGTAGATACTCTCACCTTGAACCAAAGTCACCCAGCTAATGAGGCACAATTTTGTGCCTCCGGCATGGCCTCAGTGGCAATGGGAGAAGCTTTGAGTTTGACATTTTTAGAATGGGGCTAGACGGGCTACAAATTCAAACAAAATTGATGAGAGAAGTATTTTTTGAATTATATTCATAAACGGGGTGCTTTTGCAAAATAAATGAAGGGGACCGATCTCAAAAAAACGTTTGGACATGGGTCGTCCGACTGTTTGTTTTTCTGTTTTAAAAATCAACTATGCTCAAGTTAGCCTGGGCACATTTATATATTTTTTAATTTTTTATAAAATTGTGTGCCTAATTATATTTAATTCACATACCAAGTTTTATAACTTTTGAATATGTTTATGTATTTTTATTATAAAAATTAGCAATTTTAAGTATTTAAAACTCTTTCTTTTTATGTTTTAAAAATCAACTATGCTTTTGTTAGCCTAGGCACATTTATATATTTTTCATAAAATTATGGGGGTGAATTAAATACAACCTTTTCCTAAAATTGTGAGCCCAATTATACTTACTCTACATAACAAATTTTATAGTTTTCCGATAAGTTTATATCTTTTATATGAATTTCAATTTTTAATTTTTTAGGGACAAAAATTACTTAAGTACTTAAGTTTTTAAATTCATAAAAATATAGAAGCATATTCAAAAATTATAAAATTTTAGACATAAATTAAATATATTTGGATATTTTTCAGGTTAAACAAATAAATGAACTTATGCACTATGCTAACGTTAGTACTTGTTTGCCTAGGCTAACAAAATCACAAATTTATAAAAATTTTATTTTTAATATAATCACAACCTTATAAAATAAAAATTAGTAGGTATATGTTTATGATGCAAAATTTATTTTAATTGAAAAACTTTATCTTATAATTATTTTAAACTTTGAAAATAAATGTACAGCATATAAAATATTTAAAGTATATGATTTCTAGCATTTTAACTAAACATATATATATATATATGAAGAGGGGTGATTCTATTAGCCCGGGCTAAGTAAATGGCCCACTTAGCCCACCTCAAAAAACCTATTTAAAATAAATTTTTTTATTTTTTTTTCGTACACTTATTTATCTAAGTGTATTTAACATATAGACCAAGTTTTACCATTTTTGAATATGTTTATCTATTTTTTTTAGAT
>JAXCLR010000001.1:30487806-30510330 GCA_035584095.1 Annona squamosa
AAATATTCTCAAGTTAGTCTTTGTTAATCATCAAAACACAATATCTGATCAATTTGTTTTGTTTTGAAGCATTGTTTCTAACAACTTGCCTATGTTATATTCATGCTCACTAAAGCTAAAATCTAATTGTGGATTACTGCTCTAAATTATATTGGAGAATACATAGTGTACCCAAGGTGCAAGGATTGTGCGCTTAGAAAAGTAGAGTAGAAAGTTACTTAAACCACTACGTACCGTATGTTCCTATGGGTACTTGATTGTCCACCTTCTTCTCTTATTTAGTTTACTGCAATTCATTTGCTCTCAATGGAACTTTAGCATTTCATCGTTGGAATTTAACTAAAATAAGGGTTTATTATTAAGAACATAAATTTTTTTTAATAACTCAATTTACCTATCTCCTCTCGGGTTCTTAAATTTAGCCAACTTAGTAGAACTAACAAGTGGTATCAAGTAAGCCTTAAATAAATTTGAGGTGATCTTTATTGATTACTAATGGTAGCGAAACTAACTTCCAATACTACCTTTATTGAGGGGCAATCCTTTTCAAGATCGCCTTTATTAATGATAATAATTTTAGTCGATTAGAAGTTGAGAATAAGATAACCCCTTATGGCTATCAATGTGAGTATATAAAAAGTCATAAAAGAAAGTTTTCGATTGCTAAAAGGGGAGAAAGTGTCTTCTTGGACAAAGGAAAAGACTAATACCATTCAAAGCAACACAAAAATGATAAACTCCTTTTGATCATTGACCGTAACTAAATTTGATAGAACATCATCTTGTATAACCGTCAAGGAGATATGGAATAAATTGGAGTCCATTTATGAGGATATCTGTCAAGTGAAGGGAACTAAGAGGACATCCTCATTGGAGAGATTAAGAGTTTCTGTATGCTCGAAGATGAAAGCATTTCTAAAATGTATGCTCATTTTTATAAACAAATAAATGCTTTAAAGGAAATTGCCTATTGTCAAACTTGAGCAAGTCATGAAGATCCTAAGGGCTCTCTACCGATTCTTGGAATTTTATTTATGTTGGATTCTTGGACATTGAAGATCATTATAATGCAAAAATTGAATTGTCCTAATACACTCAAGTTGGAAGACTTAATCAGCTTTTTCATATCTCATGGGTTGATTGAAAATAAGGGGCACAAAAAAAGGGAAGGGATTAATGCCTCTTAAGGCTATAAAAGAAAGCTCCAATGAGTTTTCTACTAGCTATCACATTGAAGATGGAGAGATGACATTTATGATAAGGAAATTTAGAAAGTTTGCTAGAATGGTGATAACACAAGCTCTTCTAAAATATACTAAGGAGATGCAAAAAAGAAGGGGAAAAACCTCCATAGAGTATGACAAATGTAAGCTAATTGTGCTAATCTAAATGGCCATAAATCAAAGGAAAAACATGAAAAGAGAAAAAGAAACAAGAATGAAAAAAGATATAAGAAATTATTCAAGCAAAAGGCTAAAGGACTATATGTAAATGAAGAGTCTTCCTCTTCATCAAATAAGTCATTAAGTGAAGACAACGATCAGTAAATTATGTAAGAATTTTGTTACATGGAACACATTGACAAGGAGGATCGTGAAGCTTGCCTTACCACTAACAAGAAGATTGATGAAGGAATCAACTTTGAAATTTCTGCCTTAGTTATATCAAGTGATGTAAAGGTAAATTTTAGCACTTCTTACTCCATTTCTCATTCCATTGCAGCTTCATCTAATGCATATGGTAGATGTGGAATGTTAAATTAACTGCAACGAACTTATAGTACAGTATATGATAAAATTAAAAATCTTAGGATTAGATACATAAAGAAAGAAAAAGTAATATGACGTCACAATCATTGCAAATGGCAAATTGACAAAAAGATCAAATCATTGGAAGAAGAAGTGAAGGAACTGAAGGAGTTAGACAAAATGAGGAATGAGAATCAAATATTAAATGAGTCACTAGTAAGGTTCCCCAGTTCGAGAGAAAATGTTCAAAAATTGTTGAAATGGCCACCTAAACCGATAAAAAAGGATTGTGGCATTCAGAGAATATGACAAGAGAGTGTGGCAATACTAAAGCTCCAATTTAGGTCAAGACCTCTAATGTATCAAATGACAGAAAAGTTGCATATTACTATCACAAGCTTATTAGGAGTCATGGATTATGAGATATACTAAACAACCAATGAAGAAATTTGTTACTCCATTAAGAATTTACAATGTTTGTTTACACTGTTAGCTACTTTTGCAACAAATTTAGCCACATATTATACCAATGTATGGCTAAAAATGTTTGAAAATAGAATAAAATTGGTTTGGACATTAAAAAATATCTTTCATGTTTCATTTATCAACAAAGGGAAACAACACCTTATGTGATTAACCTTCTTGGACCTAAATCTTATATTCTAAAAAATTTTCATAGATATGTGTTAAACCTACGATAAGCAAAAGTTAATTTATGGATAGTTGATGCTCAAGATACATGACAGAAAAAAGTAATATTTAATGTCTTTAAGTCATACGATGGAGGCACCATGGCATTTGGAAATAATGACAAAGGTAAAATTCTTGGTTATGCAAATGCGTGCTTTAAGAATGAACTATATATAGGGGTTTTTAAATTAAGTCATTGAACCCAAGAATGAAGTTAAACATCTAAGCCTCTTAAGCTATTGTGTATGAATCTTTACAGGCCATTAGATATTTTAAATCTCAGAAAAAATAATAATATATGTGATCATGGATAACTTTTCAAGATTTACATGAGTCATATATTTAGTTTGCAATGATGAAATATTTTTATATTTTTTATCTTTTCAAACTTGATGTAAAATGAAATTAAAATACAATTTTTTCAATTATAGGTGACTATAATAGCAAATTTGAATATAAATAATTTATAGAATTTTGTGATAAAAGAGGAATTGATCATATTTTTGACATCTAGAACTCAGTAATAAAATAGCATTGCAAAGAGGAAAAATAGAACAATTCAAGAAATTGCAAGGTCAATTATCTAAGAGATTTTCGAGAAAAGTAGCAAGTACTACCATGTGTAAAATCATGTTGCCATTAAAGTCATTCTCTAAAATACACTATGTAAGCTTTGAAAAGGAAAAAAAATCAAATATTGCATATTTCCATACATTTTATACTATTTATTGAATAATAGAAAATAACCTTAAAAAAATTAGATACAAAAAAGTATTTAACAAGAGGACATAACTAATTGAGTAGTCCATTCATGCAACTTTTAATGAGATTGGATTAACCCCTAAATACAAGACGACTTAAGCGATATAAAAAATGCAACAAGATGTTCAAAGATACACAAGTGGACAAAGAGGAAGATGCAAAGAAAGGTAAATAACATAAAGAAGAATCACAACTAATGATGAGTAAAGGTAAGTGATAACCTTACAAATCAATTAATTGAAGACATTTATGTAGCTCTAAAAACTATGAGATCAAGGCATAATGTATATGGTCATTTTGCATTTGTTTTGAAAATTGAACCCAACTTAATTAACAATTCTCTTAATGATAAAAAGAGATAATTATAATGTAAGAAAAGATAAATCAATTGAGAAAAATAAGCGTAACAACTCATTCATAGACCAAAAGATCATCTAATCATTAAAATAAAATGGGTCTTTGAAAAGAAACTAGATAAAAGTTAGTCATTTAAAATAAAGCAAGATTAATAGCTAAAAGGCACTCACAAGAAGAAGAAATAAATTTTAAAAATCGTATGCTTCATAGCTAGATTGAAAGGAATCAAAATATTGCTTGCTTTTGCATCTTACATGAACATCAGATTATTCTAAATAGATATCAAAAGTGCATTTCTGAAATGGTATCTTAATGAAAAGGTATATATTGAGCAACTTCCTAATTTTGAAGTTAATGATAACATAACTATATATAATCTTACCAAATTATACTGTACAAACTAAAATAGGATTTGAAAGTTTGATATAAAAGGTTAAGAAGAGAAATAAGTATAACCTACCATTTTCTTAAAATATATTTATTTAATGATTTTCAAGAATATAAATTAGTTTAGCCTTTTCTAGTACAGAAGGGGAGTACATAACCTTTGGAAATTATTATACTCAACTATTATGGATGAAATAAAAATCGTTTTATTTTATTGCCTTTGGAAATTATTATACTCAACTCTTATGGATGAAATAACAATCGTTTTATTTTTGGTTAAGTTATAAAGATATTTTCATCAAGTGAAACAATACTAGTGTGATTTCCTTTAAAAATCCAATGTTAAATTCATACATTAAACATGTTAATATTAAGAATCATTTAATGAGAGAATATGTAGAGTCACATATTGTATGCATAGAGTATGTTAGCCCCAATAATCAATTAGTAAATATCTTTACAAAGCATTTTCCAACAGATTAATTTTATAAAATCAAAATATAACTAGGATGATTCACCTAACCAACTAGGGCCATGCATTGTCATATATGGATTCAATTAAATGTTTAAATTCGATTGAATGGTGAATTACATGGGATAATATAATTGAAATGTTTGAATATTTATTACATATGTAATGCATGAACCTAGAAAACTTATGTTGGGCCTATTCTAATAGTGTGATATTGTCTGTTTTGTGCTAACAACTCAACCACATGGTTTTAAAATGCATCATACTATGTTTAACCTTAGACCTACTTATAAACCCTCAGGAATTCTATGCTTTTTTCATTATGAGATTTAGTTTTGAGCAGTTATAAACCCATGAACTTCTACCTAATTTGTCCTCTGATCACAACTCAACTCAACTCAATTCTGGGCCTCTGCCTTACATCTAGTGGAGGAGTCGGCTATAGTACCATTTTTAATGTACAAACCCAGAAAACTTATGTTAGGCCCATGGATTATGAGTTCAACAATGTGATATTGTTCACTTTGTCTTGGCAATTCAACCACAGTTTTAATATGCGTCGCACCATATTCAAACTCAAACCTATTTATAAACCTTCAAGAACTCTCTCCTTCTTTGATGTGAAATTCAATTTTGGGCTTTTACGACATACATGTTTAGATGATGTATTGTTTGAATGAGAAAATTCATGCTAAACATGCTAAAAATGAATGTCATGAAGAAAGTGTGGATAAATTTATCAAAATCATGAAATAATGTTGGATTGGATGATTTTATAAAGAGTAATTTAGGCAAATATTATTGGGAGAGTGCATACATTGTATAAAAATTCATATATTTCACTGTAATGAATTCAATAAGTGAAACTAATCTCACTTAAGCCAAATAAATCTTACTATTGGGATAAGGTTTCACAATCCGAACTATGAGTTGGCTAAAAGTCATTTCTTAAGATTGTGTTTCTTTACAATAAAAACTTTTAAATTAAAAAATTTTAACTTGCTATAACTACTTTATTTTTTAATAATTTTTTCATATCTTTATATATAACTATTGTAAATTAAACTAGAAAATAAAACACAATCAATGTTTTGATTATTAACAATTCAAATTTGAGAGTTTAGAGCTGCTAATATGTGTATTAATATGTCTTTGAGATAAAAAGTTTCAAAAACAACATATGACAGATCAAGTCATAGATCCAAGTCAACTTAGGCATCAATTTAAGTCATGTCAATACCCAAGTGAATAAGGATCAACTTCGACAGCATTTTTCTTGACAGTGTTAAAATTGTGGACGCGCGAGTAGGCGAAGTCACAACCAAAGTTGACTTCGCATACGACTTGAGTTAAGTCGCAATCCAAGTCAACTTAGTATGCGACCTAAGATGCAAGTGAAGAATCTAGAGTAGCCAAGTCGACTTCAATGTGCGACTTAGGTAAGTCCCAGAGGAAGACGGCTCACCAATCCGACTTCGGCAAAAATAGTTGTGAATTAAAGATTTTTGAAGTCCTAAACACACAATGGATACCAAAATTGTATAACCAAGTCAACTCCATATGCAATTTGGGTCAAGTTACAACTCAAGTCAATCGTAATATTCAATTTAAACACAATGAGATTCAAATCAAGCAAATTCAAGCTAATCGACTAGAAAAGTTCAAGCAACTCATACCTGTTAAATGAAAGACAAATGACATAGATTATAGATCAAGTTACAAATTGGTTTATGTCTAAGTACATAACTCAAGATGGAGAAGAGCACATTTCAAGTTTGAAGAATATTGAAACAAAGAAGCTAAAATTTAAGATATAAGAGAACATATATTAAAGCACTTGATTCATGGAGTTTTTGAAGTTCTAAAGAACACATTGTCTTATAAAGTCGCAACCCAAGTCGACTTCACTTGCAACTTGGGTCAAGTCTTATACCAAGTCGACTTCAAAATAGAACTCAAAACTAAAAAACAAGCAGAAAACTCTCGGGAAGGAAATACGAAAGACTAAAGTTGCAACCCAAGTTGACTCTAGTTTACAACTTGGGTAAAGTCACACTCGAAGTCGATTCCAAATGCAACTTGAATTGTAACAGTTGAAAATTTTGAACGTTAACGCATCAAATGCATGCCACTTACCCTCAAACATTTAAAATAACTTCTCCACTATTTAAAGTATGGCAAGAGGTTATGAAAGTTAACAAAAGCATTCAATAAGCATTAACCTTCCTACTTACAAGCAATTAAGAGATCATTAAGAGCTCCAAAAAAAGAATTGCAACATTTACTGCAAATGCTTAAGTTTCTCATCAATCTTAAGCCTAATCAAGTTCTTCTTTGTGCTGAAACTTGAGACCCCTCCCTTCTTGGATTTTGCCACAAACTTGAGACCAATAAATACCCTATTTTTCAATCATTTCTATATGACTACCCATATAATTAATAAATCTACTATTTTAACTTTAGTTTATTTATTCTTCATATAATTAATAAATCTACTATTTTAACTTTATTTTATTTACTCTTCATCATTAAATTTATCATATTATATCATTTTCTCTCATTTCAAATATTTTTACATTAAAAACTTTTTATTTAAAAGTTTTGTCATTTCCCAAAAACACCTTGAACCTTGAACTCAGCTTCGACAACCAAATTGACTCTCATATCCTTCGAAATAAACTTCAAATCATTGCCATTGCATTTTCATTATTGATTTCATCCTCCTTGCATGATTCTATCATCATCATTGTACCAAAACAACATGCAACCCAAAAGCGAAGAATAAAGTAAGCTTCCTTACACACTCCTAACATCTTTTTCAACATTAAGGCCAAAGAGGAAAGCAAGTGAGCATGCTCTACAAAGAAGCAAATTTAGACAAGGTGCACAACAAAAGAAGAAAGTTGTTTCCAAACCTCAAGGGTTGTACCTCCATCTTCATCGTCATCCTCTATGAGGTCCTCAACGTGAAAGGTTTCCTTTCTAAGGTTAATCATTTTTCCCAACATAATGAGGACACACAAGAACAACAAGAGAAAAATGTAGAAAGGAAACCAAGGTTTGACATGAATCAAGAGGCAAGTACCTCAAGTGAAGAACTGAAATTCAAGACAAAAGAAGGATAATTCCTGTGCCCAAATCCTAATTACAAAATAAGAACCATTTCAAAAAAATTTATAAGAGAATTTAACATTCTAGCAATGGCAAAGTATCAACAATGGATGCCATTACGTGAATATGAGGGTTACATTTATAAGGAACTAACCCAGCAATTGTATTATAATTAGGATTCTAAGTATCAATGCACATAGGTGTAGGACAGCCCTCAACTTGGGATGTTGCATGATTAGTACAAACTATTCTCCAAGTGTCAAATTCAAAAGAAGATGATCTACAATTGAAAACATATGAAGTGTTCAATGCTTCAACCAAGAGAAACAAATATAAGGGAAGAGATAGACATATGAAATATATAGATATGGATACCCAAGGATGACTAACTAGACTTGTGATAGCTCATTACATTATGTTAAGGTCAGAGATCATGCAACTATGAATGAGAAGGAGGCATATATCCTATGGGGATTTTAAACTATAAGAGAATTAGCCTTCCCACTCTCAACTTAGAAGCATGGGCAATAAGGAGAAGATAGCAGTGCACATCATGTATCACATGTGGATTACAAAAATTTTGCAGCATTTTTGGGGTTAACTTAGAAGGAGAGTCCTATGCTACCATCAAGAACAAAAAAATGTCCTAAATGAAGCCTTAGTTCATAGGATGCATGTAGACACTGATGCTTTCAAAGAGTGACAATCTGCAAGGAGAGTTGACATTCATGTAAAAGATGAAGGAAGAGGAGATAGTGGACAAGATGAAACTCAAGCTCCTAGGTCTAGTCCTCATCATGTTTCCCATGCACACATGTATACAATCATTCATCACTAAATCAATTGAATGCATGCCAAGATAAGTTAGAGCAAGAATTTAAAAACATACTCTATTACGTCACCACCAACATTGGTATCTCGCAATCTCATACCCAAGCCAACCTTGAATCCTTATCTAAAGATTACCCACTTTCACTTGAGCCACTCCATTCCACTTATCAACAAATCACCTTAATTCAAACCTAGTTTGTTGATAATCTGAGCCTCCTACTGGTGAGCAATCTCAACCAAATCCCATTCCTACACCTCAAGTTCCCTCAGCCCATTTGAATGATCCACAGAGAGGGGAGAACAATGAGGAAATAACCATCTTAAGGAGAGTATTGCATTGAGGGAGAGCATTGTGGCATTTTGAGCACTATGATACATGCATTGCATATTTTTCTTTTTGTTGGAGTGGCCATATAATGAGGATTATATGTAAGGATTTTGGACAAATTTTAAGAACTTTTGAATATTTTGGAATTATAGTTTAATTTGAATTAATATGGAATTATTAGTTGATATTTTTTAATGATATTTACTTGGACATGATCGAATGAATGAATGAGAAAATATTCTTTTTGGATTATACTTAAATTATGATGATTGGGCAAGAACATCAGAGCTATGGATGTTTGAATATTTTAGAATTTCTAATTCAAAATTATTACGTTGAAAAATATGCAAGTTCTTAAATGCATAAACACAAACGTGGAGTTATGAAATGAAAACGGACACTTTAATCAAATTTTGTAAATCATCAGGAAAGGAAGAGATTGTTGATATATTATTTTGTTTAACAAGAATCTAAATTATAATTTGATGATAAATAAGCTAATTAAAATAAGTTGGTGAAACTAATGATTTTGTGCATTATGAAGATATTTAAAATAAATAACATGCACTCCAAATGTGAAAGATCTACTCCATAAAATGCAAATAGCTAAAGTGAAAAAATATATATATTTCAATAGCGGGATTTATGTCAAGATCTATCTCACATTGATCAAAATGTAAAGTCAGAGGCAAAATCGATCACATATCAATTTGAAGATACTTAAGTGGTAGGAATTGTATTCCAGGATGATCAAAAAGTGAAACTGATCCTAAGATTGATCTCAACATTGATCTTAATGGTGAAGCCGATCCCATAAGCAATCCCAATCAAAAGCTAGCTAAAACAATCAAATGTATAAGTCATTTATAAAGTGTTAGATCAACCTCAACTAAAATCTCAAAGTGAGATCAAAGGTCAAGTGAAAATGATTGAAGTCTGGGTCTAAGTCAATTTTAGCTCAAATCTCATGCTCACTTCAAAGTTGAGATCACTTATGACAAACATAAGGAGTGCACTGAAAGATAAGAGCAACATGATGTTGAAGTTTCAAAACATTGTCAATGCGACCTTATAACTAACGTCAAAATTGAGATCAATTTTAATATCAATTTCACTATTGTGCAAGAACAAGAGAAGAAAACAAAAAAAGGTGAAACTAATGTTAAAAGGGGATCTCATAGTGAGATTGATCTTAACATCACTATTGATTTAAACTTACCTTGGAAAGAAAAGTGTCAAGTAGCTAAAGCTTCAAAATTAGGTAAGGTCGACATCTAGATCAATCTCACATTAATCTAGGACTATGAAGTCGAAGGTGACATTATTCTCATATAAACTTGAATTGCTACGTACAATAAACAAGATTGACATTAGATCAATTCACATTGATTTCAAAGTGAATTAAAGCTAGGATTGATCTAAAGTCATAATAGTTCAAAATTTTGAATGTTGAAACATTTAATACAAGCTACCAACCACATCAATGGCCATAACTCCATCATAACTATATAAAGCACAACTTAATGACTTCAAACAGTTAGCTAGCACATTTGATGAGCTATCATCTTGTTGTTCTCAAAACATTAAGCATTATCATTGAATATTGAAGAATTGGTGAACTTTTGCAAGCAAAAATCTCATTTTTATCATCTTGCACAAAGTTTTCACTCAAGCTTCTTAGTCCTTATTGATCTACAAGTTGTAAAGTGTAATTTTATTTATTGTATTTATTTTGTGTCTCCCTTGATTGGCATTGAAAATCAAGTTCAAGAAAAGATTACACTAGACATTGATTGGAGCAGTGTTCAGCAATCACTAAGTTATATTAGAAAACACATTAAAAGAACTCAAACCATAAGAGATGTGCTCTTGGAAGAGTGGAGTAGAGAGCTGCATGAACTATTATAAATTTGTGTTCTTATGTGTGCTTGATGCTTGCCTTCATCTCTTATTTACTTTACAGCAACTCATTTACTCTCAATAGTCTTTTAGCATTTCATCATTGGGGTTTGATTGTAATGATTATTGTTAAGGATTAAAAAAATTTTAATAATCCAATTCACCCTTCCTCTCTTGATTTTAGCCAACTTAATATAATCAATACTATCCACTTAAAACTAGTTCATGCAATCTCTTTCTTTCTATTTTAAAAATTACTTTCTAAAATCTAAGCCATTTCTAGCATTCATCCATGCATATTTACCTATTGTGAAAAAATCCAATACTTTCATATCTTTTATATATTAATACACTATATATTCATCCTCAAATTTTACCATAATTATATAGTTATATATTCATTCTCAAACGGGGCTAAATATTTAGAAAATGCAAGTTTCCAAAGAAATTTATTTGTAACATCATAAATATATAGCAATTAACAAATATTATCTATAATTTAGATTTTTTACAACAATTTTAAAATTAAAAATGAAAAATTTGCATGAAAATTCAACACACAACTAATTATATTAGTGCAAGGACCAGGTACTTTTATTGTAACCCTTCCCTAGCCATCAAGTAATTTACAAACATACTACTAATAATTAATGATGTTAATTTGTGTACAATGTATATAGATATGGCAATACCATTCACGGCCATATTAGACATAAGTATGATGGGCTTCTGGGGCCGCATCACTTAGTTATGATATGATTTATTAAGTATTGATTTAGAGGTGTATAATCGACATTGTTAGGGGTGTTGTGACTATCTTGAACCTTACAAAGTAGGTACATATAGGAAAGCTACTTGCAAGTTTGTGATTGGGCTTAGCCTATGCTTGGGCCCGGTCCATTTTAACAAGAGCCCTCTTAAAAGAAGGGTGCATGGCCCCTCTCATTTCTTCTTCTCTTTTCATTTTTGCTCCCTCCTTTCCTTTTCCACTTCCTCTTAGCCTTCGATCTAGCCTTAAATCTTTCCAAAAAAATTATTTAAACTACTTGAATATCATCGATTAAAATCAAGAAAGCTCAAAATCCCAAAGATCCGAGTCTAGGATTTTTGTTTGGGGGTGAAAATCATAATCAAGGTGAATAAATGTTCCGTTTTCTCAAATTAATGATGGAATCTCTTCTTAAACATATTATAGAGCTAGTAGGAGTGGATACCATCCAAGAAATTTCACAATTAGCGCATTTTAAGATTTAGGCAAGCTAGGGTTAGATGGATTCATAGGAAATTGGGTATCGCTATGAAGATTTGCTTAAATAGATAACATATTTGTAGTTTTCACATCACTACAATGTAGTATGACTTGAGTATGGTCAATAAGTATGAAGAACTAGAGGTCTACCCCTTTGATGCCTATCAAGTGTTCAGTGGAATGCTCATGTAACAATCGGTTTGCTAAATGAAATATATATTTGTTGATTTTATTAATATTATATGCATTATTTGTGACACTCATTTTGTGTGTATGGAATTATGCACCATTTGAGATAAGTAACTATAGTTTGATAGTTCAATGCATTTCTATTGTCATGGACATATTAATCACATAATTTTGGATATAACTGTAAGTATGAACGAATTGTGTAGTTGTATAAAGTTATTTATAGCCCTTGATTGACATAAGTAAAAGGTCATTCTTAGCCCTTAATTGACATGAGGGAAGAGTTGTGCATTCCTATTAAAGACATGCGGTTATTACATATCTGCTTTAGCATGAGTGTTAAATACAAATCATGCATGGTTATTTAGGAGTTGATGTTCTGCATCATTATTATGGCATGTGCATCATAGGTCTCGTTTGTTTCTATTTTTGTACTAATTGCTATATGCTTACTGATTTTGTTTAAACTTATGCAATTTTTTATTTTTCTTTTAGATCATAAACTAGATGAGACATCTCAAGATAGGGCTAGAGGAGAAAACAACTTTGGAGACTTAACTCAACAGATTAGGGCTTATATTCTTGATTTTTTTTAACTTAAAATTTTTTTTGATACTAATGAATGCAAATACTTTCTTACTTAACTCTACTATAGTTAAAATGTTATAATTGCGTATTTTGAACTTTGGTACAGACTATATGAATGTAGATATGAAGTTGTTTTGGGTTATCATGTTTTATGATGATGGAATTTGAGGACTTTCGTATTACATGGATGTCTTTATGGTATGAGCTTATAAGTATGAGCATATAAATATATAATGTAAAGTTAAACATTACATTTTCAAATGGGATTGTAATCTTCATACATAACAGAGTTTGTATTCCATAATATCGTCTTATAGGTCATTAGAAGATGCTGCTGAATTTTTCTTATGTTATATGGTACCCATTGACTAACCGTTAAAGATGTCTAGACAACAGGACATTATGATTTGATCATTCCCCTTTTTTATTATTATTTATTTAATAATACTAATTAAAGTCATTTTAATCAGATATTTGTGCAGGCCACACATAAAGTGAAGATTTTAATCCATTTATGTTCTCCATAACTATACTTTTTTGTGGCCCACTTCCAATATTTTAAATACAATATATACAATGAAGTCTATAAAATATTACAAATGAGACTGACTTCAAATGTTCAACATTTAAGAAACTATCAACGATTCACCCATGATATAAATGGTATGATTTTGCTTATGTTTAGATTATGTAGTAGATTGTAATAAGAAGAGAGTGTAATAAAAATTTGTAGCAAGTGAACTGATTAGCCAAATGGTTTTTTAAGTAAACTAAAAATTTTAAAATGCAAGTTATAATGAGAAAAGTAGAATTGTTTAGATCATCAAAAGTAAATCAAAATAGTCACTGAGGCTTTGCCTCAATGGTCAAGACTTTGGCCCAAGCAACAGCAAGTTGTGTTTCGATTCCTCTCCAGTGCACTTTTGTAATAGTAGTTAGTAGAGGTATGTTGATAATAGTGTTTCTTCATATTGTGAAGACTTGCTCGTCCCCTCAGTAGTGAAGGTATTATTTTGGTTCCTCCATGTTATGAGGATTTGTAATATCATATAGCTTATTATGTATTTGTAAAAAGTGATTATTAATTCTATCCTGATTATTTCAAAATATAACCATGATTTGTACCCATATTTGGATATAATGACATGGAAAAATAACACAAATGACAACATGTTCTTTCCCTACTTCTAATGTGCCAACTCTATTAGGAGTAAAGTTAAAAATGAAGAGAAGCTACCAAATTACTCTCAAACATTGTAATTAGATATTGCAAATATTCAAAAAAATGATATAAAAATACAAAATAAAAATCCAAAACGGATTTTACCTAGGAGCTACAGCAGGCTCAACCTATTCTATGCGCACGCATTGTTCCTTTTAAAAGAAATGATAACAGCAATTTAGTTATTTTGAAATACCATGTTATCTAACAAAATCTAATGAGGTTGACATATTTGAAATTAAGAGTGTAATCCATGGTCATTTGTGCCATTTTCATAATTATATAGTCATATCCATAAACATGGATATAAGTTGAAGTCATTAACCAATTTTACCCCTTTTATTACAAACGAGAGCACTAATATCTAATATTTGAAATTCTCATACAATATTCATATACAAGTGCACATGATTAAATTTGACTAAACCATATTTTAATGGCTAATTTACTAATGTACCCACTTAGTTTGACGTCAATTACTAATATACTCATATTATTTTACAAATCGCATATTACCCTTATAAAGTTTGACCAAAATTATTTGCATATTTATATTAACGGCTGACATTTAACAGAAGTACATATGCCATTAATAAAAAGGGAATTTGAAAATATACTTACTTAATTTGACAATTAATTATTGATCTACTCACATTGTTTCATAAATTACATATATCTCCCTCCTACAAAGTTTTACCAAAATTGTTTGCGTACCTATGACTTTTTTATCGTCAAAAACTATTAATGCCTATAATAAATTTTGAATAATAACAAAAATGGCCCTATTTAAAGCTATATTAGAATTCCACAATTTATACAACACTCAATTTTGTAGGTGGAAGGGGTTTGCCTGAAGGTAACATTTTAGCACTTAATATCGGTATAGAAGCAATATGTAATTCGTGAAACAATATAGATATATTAGCAATTAGCATCAAATTAAGTGGGTATTCTAGCAAATTATATTTTTTATTTGATAGCCCCTAACATGGGTATGAAAGTAATTTTAGTGAAACTTTACGTATGTGGCATCCCAAACCGAGCGTCGCAACGTAAGCCTTATTCCAAGATCGTTTATTGATTAGTAAACATAAACAAAATTGTTACCCTATCACACAGCAAGCTAATTGCATAAATATACATTTATAATCTATTCCATTAGAGTTTATCACATGACACTTAGTCATTTTTATATCAATTTGCCCTCCTTGGCCATCATTATACCCTGATATACATATTCAATATTCATTTTCTACACATAATGTTCCATCATAAAACTCAAAATTTTAAAATATTCATATCATGTTGTAATATACATACATCACCCATCATCGTTTTTCAACAATTTAGCCTATTCCAATCCATATCACACATCAACAGGGTAAAATTTCATAAATTGCAATAAGTTGAAAATATTCATTCCATAATACATTTCTTATCATACAAATGAAGACATAGAAATATATGAATTACATTTCTCCATTTAACCTATGCATCTCTTCTGTAGCTATCCTTGCACCTGTCTTAGGGTTTGGAAAGCAATTCATGAGCATAAACTCAATAAGCAAGCTGCATAGTTTTTAGACAATAATTTTCAGGAAAAGTTCTCTCTTGAATAAACTTTTTGAAACCAACGTCCTACCCACTGGTAGGTATATTATGAATAATGCAACATCATACCCAACATGGGTATATCATAAATAATGCAATGCATTATTATCATCGTAAACATGAACATCATATGATGGTATGTGAGACGCCCCAGCCCAAGCGTCACAACCTTACTCCAAGATCAATCGATTAGTAAGCATGATCAGGATTGTTGCTATATTACTTAGTGAGTCCTTTGGATTTTTATCCCTTTTTATCTTAACTCCTTAGGTGTTTACATCATATTATATATTCCATTTGAAATATACATACATAATCTCATAACTTTTTATACTTAACCATTTCATGATGAATCATACTCAATAATTGACCATAAATTCTTTTTGCTATATATAATCAATTCATCACATAGTCATAAGCATAACATAAACCTTATCCATCATTCAATTCATTAACAATGTCATTAACATACAACCACACAAACTCATAGAGTTCAATCACAAGAACTTGGAGAAATTCAATTTTTACTTGAATCTTCATCCATGCTCCTTGCATGGTTCTCTCCTTCACTTGTCTTTAGGATTTAGAAAATAAAACTATAAGTCGAAACTCAATAAACAAGCTATAGATTTTTCAGGCAATTCATATAAATGCATTTCTCTCCATTCGATTGAAAACACTTACCAAGTTATCAATTACCAATGGAGTAGAAACTTTTTCATAAATCATTCATGGAAAGCCACTTTATACCCGCTCGAGGGTATATCCTTAAACATGGTTCTCATACCATCCAGGTTATACCATAAATAATGCAATACATCATTTAAAATCACGACATTCCTTTAAATAGAAGCTAGCTAGGCAACCATCCACTTTTATCCTCTTTCCCATTCTAGGGAGGCACCGCCGAGCCTCGGCCACATTAGCAACTTGGCGGCACCAAAGGAGAACATTCAATCTGCTTACACCTTTAAGGTGGACCTCGTGCTTTCGTGCACATGCTTGTTTCACAAACATGACTTGACATGCTAGCATGATTTTTCATTCATAAATCATAAATCCATCATTTATCATAAGTACTTGTAAAGCAATAAGTAATTCATTTATTTCAATAGAAATAACATTTCAACACTCATTTAGACAAAAAATGACCATCCTCAAACAATTTATAAAAAATTAAAATCATTCATTTGCTAACTCATATAAACAATTAGAACATCATTGATAAGCATTTTATCTCATTTGATAAAACAAAGCATTTTGGAAAACGAATTGCTTAGCTTTCCTGATCGTTAACTTCTTTGTATTTTCCTATACATAAATATAGCATTGCATTAGTAACAAGCCATTTTCTTGCATTCTCTTAGTTTTTCAATCCCATAATTCATATTATTCATAATAAACTTGGATTTTCAAGTTGATCATACATACAAGATAAGCACTTATGCAATCATAGCATTCATTCCATATCTTCCATAATGTGTTTTAATCTCATATTTAGGGTAAGCACATAGCATACATTCATATCTCAACATATGGGTATTTTCCATTAACCATTTTTCATGCATTTTTCATTTTTCTTATGTCTATGCTCATTCTGAGTATATAAGTGACGTTTCAAGCTTCATAAATAAATCTTAAATATTGAGATAATAAATCATTAATCACACAGCAACTTCCTCATGCATGTTATCACATTTTCATGCATATTTTTCATTTTAGCAAATTCACATAAGTCACATATCAACCATTCACACATATGCTTCACATATATTCAACATACAACACATATATAAATTTTCTTAACATAGCAACTTCCACCCATTTTCATCAAATTAAACCCCTTAATTAACATATAATTTAGGGTTTAATTTTGGATTTTTAATCCCTTTATTACTAATTTCCAAAACAGTCATGTTAAGACACATTACACCATTTCAACGCTCGTTTCATGACTTAAATCATAATAAATTTTTAAGTCATAATTTTTAGCAACTAAATATGCTTTTATTAACCCAAATTTTGGATATTATCACATATTTAAAAATCCAAAATTTGTTGGTTTTCATAACAGCAATATATTCATGCATATAAGGTATCCTTTTGACTCGTTTTGACGTGTCTAAACTTATTTCATAAAAATTAGATTTAGGGCTAATCTTTACAAACATTTTTGGACACTCAAAGTACCTTAAAAGTAGGATATTTTACCCTCCATAAAATTCATAAATCATTTCATTACAAACAGCAACAAAATCATATGAAAATCATCCATTTTGGCCCCCATTTGCACGTCCCTAAAGCATACCCTTAAAATCAGATTTAGGGAAAATTAATCCAACTCACTTTGGCCATCCAAAGGGTCCTTAATTTAGGGTAATTTACCCTAAAATTCATCCAAAAAAATTTAAACAATCCCTTGTATCATTTTTAACCCCAAAATGGAGAAATCGGGTCATTTCTTGAATGTTAGAGTTTCATATTTGCTAAAATTATCAACAAATGCTTAAATCATTATATACAACTCAAAAGAATATGAATTACATCCAAATCAACATGCTCAAATTATATAGCAACTTATTTTATGGTTTTGAAATTTTCCAAATTAGTTTTCATCTCAAAATCCAACCTAAACTTTCATTTTCACTCTTTTGAACTCTTGATTTCATTTAAATCTTTCAAAAATTATTCAATACTCATACTAAGGCATCATAACTAAGAATTTAAGATTTCTTTATGAACCATATTCATGGCTCATGATTTGAGAGAGAAAATTTTGATTTGGGTGATTCAAAACATAAATTTCACTTACTTGAATCAACTCGAACTTGATTCCAACTTGAATTGCTTGGTTTCTCTTATTTTTCTTTTCCTTTGTCTTCCTCTTTTTCTTCTCCTTTTTTGTCTTTCCCTTGCTGGTTTGGATGTGCCTTGGGTTTGCTCAAGACTTAGCAAATTTAGGAAATTTCTCCCCCCTTCTTACTTTGCATGTTCCAAGCATATCCATCCGTTTTATGATTTTTTAACCAGGTAGTGGGACCTATTTGTTAGAAACAATAGTTGAATTGAAAAACAAATTGACCAAAGTACAAGTTTTGATGATTAACAATACAAATTTGAGTATGTTATGATTATTAATGAGTTTTCTGAATATCTTTAAGGAATTAGACCAAGTCAACTCTAACTTCGACTTAGGCGAAGTCGATCCCAAAGTCGACTTAGGCGAAGTCGATCTTCACAAGCGACTTCAACATGCATTTTTTGGATAGCGTTGAAATTGGAGAGTTGAACAACCGAAGTCGCAAATGAAGTCGACCCCAGAATCGACTTGAAGCAGCATTTTCCCTCCAACGTTAATTTTGGAAGACAGAACAACCGAAGTCGCAGATGAAGTCGACCTCAGAATCAACTTGAAGTAGTATCTTCCTTTCAGCGTTAAAATTAGGCAGCAAAACTTTTTGAAGTCGCAACCGAAGTCGACTCCACATGCGACTTTGGTGAAGTCGCAGGCAAAGTCGACTCTAGCATCAACTTCAACATGATAAGACAGATTTTCAAGTTCAAGTCAAAGCACAAGTCCACTTCAAGATAGACTTGAGTCAAATAGAAGATGAAGACGACTCAAATTTCTCAAACTTGAATATATGAAGACTAATCCAAGTTTAAAGCAAGCAAGACACATGGATTCATTCATTCCAAATCAAAGTTGGATTTGTTCATACAAGATTTAAGTTCTTCAAGTTCTCGAGACTTAAAGCTAAAGTAATTCTGTACAAATAAGCTCCTAGTATTGAAAGACAAAAGAAGAAGAAGAAGTTAAGCAAGAAAGAGACGCCTCAACAAAGATCAAACTGACTTAGCACAAGGAAACAGCCAAGTCGCACCCCAAGTCGACTCCAAGATCGACTTGACGCCGAGTCTCAAACCAAGTCGACCCAGAAGATAAACTTGGAAACTGAAAAATAGCTGAAGTCGCACACGAAGTCAACTCCACCTGCTACTTAGAGACATAACGTTTGAATTTTTGAACGTTGGAACATTTATTATGCGCCAACCAACTCTATAACGTTCAAATTTTCCCTCCTCTATATATAGACACTTAAGCAAACGTGTATACAAATAAGATAAAGCTGAAAAAGAGGAAAGAAGTGCTACTAAGAGTTTCAATCCATTTTTCTCTACAACTGAGTGATCTATACATTTTTCAAAAGAAGAACAACCTTCAAAGTTGTTGTTTGCTTCAACACAATACGATTTGTTGCTTCTACAGATTCTTCCTCAAGCTGAAACTTGCTACACAAATCTGTAAAGTGTAGATTTCTTCTATTTCATCTTATTATTTGGTTTTTGGTGCTTGGTTTGATTTTAGTGTTTCAAACTAAGCTATAGCAAAGTAGCGGTGTGATTGGAGTAGAACTTATCGCCTACTTGTGCTATTTGTTGTATACGTTCCTTAGAGCTAGAATTTAGAAAAGAGCGGAGGCTCTGATTGTATATGCCCTTTAGAGCTAGAATCTAGAAGAGAGTGTTGACTCTTGTTGTATTCGTGAAATACATAGTGGAACCCAAGTCACAAGGGAGTGTGAGTTTGGAAGAGTGAAGTAGAGAAGGTTGCCTGAACCACTATAGATCTTGTCTACTTCTTTCATTTTCGCTTTCATTATCTTATTGTTTTCCATTTGTTTTATTAAAGAGGATTAAACTAAATCGGGGTAAAGTTAATAATTCAAGTTTTAATTTTTTTAAATACCTAATTCATCCCTCCCCTCTTAGGTAATTGTTATCAACTCGGGACTAACAAGTGATATCAGTGCAGGTCTTTGAGTTTTACCAAAGAGATCTTTTGATATGATATCCTAATCCACTTCCGTTCCCACATTTCCCGAAGGCCAATCCTTTACAAGGCCACCACTGTTTGATGGGAACAATTTTGGATATTGGAAGTTACATATGAAATAACTCATTATGGCTATAGATATGGACTCTTGGATTGCAATCCAAGACGGTGTGACCTTGCTTACTGATGAAAGAGATTCCAAATAGATCGATGAGGAAGTAAAAATTGTAAAGAGCAACTCCAAGGCTACGATTCATTATTTTGTGCTCTTACTGCTTCCGAATATGATAAAGTATCCTCTTGTTTAACTGCCAAAGATATATGAGATACACTAACATCTATCTATTAAGGAACTTCTCAAGTCCAAGGGACAAGGAGAAATATTTTGATTGGAGAATTGAAAAACTTCAGAATGTTACAAAAAGAAAATATTTTTGAAATGTTTGTTAGATTTTCCAAGATTACTAACACCTTGAAAGGGCTAGGAAAAATAATTTCTGAATTTGAATAGGTTATGAAGATTCTAAGGGCACTACTTGAATCATGAACTCTAAAGATTACTGCAATAGAAGAAGCCAAAGACCTGAATACATTGAAGGTAGGTTTTTTTGTAAAATTTCAATTATATGTACATAAAATTTTAATCTACTACAGTCATTTAGTGGATCAACCAACAAAATATGTATAGACATAATTTTTTATTATTTATTTTTTTAAAAATATTTGTGTAGAAAAGATTATTTTTTAATAAGATTTCATTATAATTAGTAATATTCAAAAAAAATTTTATATAAGAAGTTATATTATATTATCTAAAGTTCATATAAAGAAGATACGCTTGGCGATAATAATTTCAATATTTATTTATAAAATTTTGATAATTTAATATTAATTTTTAATTTTCAAAAATAATAAAATCTATTTGGATATAACTGGATTTAATTAGATCTAACTGAATTTAACTAGATTGAACCAGATCTAACTGGATCTAACTGGATTTAGCCGGATCTAATTTTTAATATTGATAAGTTAATCTTAAGTGAGGAATAAGATCATATGGCAAAATACTTTTTTCAATTCCCCAATGTTCCCAAAAATTTTCATATAAAGAAGATACGCTTGGTGATAATAATTTCAATATTTATTTCTAAAATTTTGATAATTTAATATTAATTTTTAATTTTCGAAAATAATAGAATCTATTTGGATATAACTGGATTTAATTGGATCTAACTGAATCTAACTAGATTGAACCAGATCTAACTAGATCTAACCGGATTTAACCAGATCTAACTTTTAATATTGATAAGTTAATCTTAAGTGAGGAATAAGATCATCTGACAAAATACTTTTTCAATTCCCTCATGTTCCCAAAATTTTTCATAGAACCAAATAGGGATGTCTTGATAGGGATTTATCAAATTAAACCGGATCCACCAAAAATGAAAAAAATAATTATTTTGTCTCAAAAAACCTTTTTTCAAGCATCTTGGTAATCACAAAAATTAAACCTTGGATAAGTATAGATTCTTCTCTGAGTTTTAGGAAATGGGATATAAGCATTAGGATCATTAGCAAACCAGTTTTCCAATTATAAAATCCTTTTGATAAATATCTTTGAATAGATGATCATATCTCCTTTTGGCTGTTTAGTTACATGCTCCAAAGATATAGAATTTGTTTGTAATAGAATTTTTTCATAAAATTCAACATTTTTACATGGAGCTGAGGGATAAACCATTCGAATCTGGAAAGATATTTTTGATAAGTCTGACGGCAAATTTCTTGTATCACCTTGTTTTCTTCATCACTAGAAAAAAAGTGTTCTTCAGTGGTTTTTGATTTACATAACTCAAAATCTGGTTTTTCCAAATATAAAAATATCTGATCATTATACATTTCAAAATTATAATTCTTTGGAGTTGGGGTTATAACTGGAGTAGCGCTTGATGCTGCCATTATTTCTTCCCCTATAAAAATTCTTGAGATAAATAGTCAGGCAGAAAATTATTTTCTCCTTTAATATACTCTATTTGAAAATCATAGGGTGATAATATTACTTGCCATCTAGCAAACACATGATGAGACGCAAAATTCTTTACATCGGGTGTGTTTGGTTAGAGGTAAAACTTTTGATGAAAAGTTTTAGAGGTAGAAGTTGTCAAGTTGATAGAAAATGATGTGATATAATAGGGATAATGATGAGGAGTAAAGAGAATAAAGTTAAAATAGATAGGTTAGTT
>JAXCLR010000001.1:30510430-30525280 GCA_035584095.1 Annona squamosa
TAGAATCTAGAAGAGAGCGGAGACTCTAGTTGTATTCGCGGAATACATAGTGGAACCCAAGTCACAAGGGTGTGTGATCTTGGAAGAGTGAAGTAGGAAAAAGTTGCCCAAACCACTATGAATCTTGTCAACTGTTTTTCATTTTCGCTTTCATTATCTTATTGCTTCTTATTTGTTTCATTAAAGGGGTTTAAACTAAATCGGGGAAAAATCTCTAATTAAAGTTTTAAATTTTTTAAATACCCAATTCACCCCTCCCCTCTTGGGTAATTGTCATAAACTCGAGACCAACACTATTTACCGCATGTCATGAGGGTAATTTATTTCTACCTTATCCCTTGATGACATGACATTTTTATATCCAAGTAAAATATGTATTTTTTATTTTACAGAAATCCACAAAATCCATGCATTTAAGCACCATGTTGTTGTCCACTATTTGCAACATCCATGAAGCTTCCTTTTCAATGATTTTTTCCGTGAAAATCCACATTTTTAATTTCCTATTTACTTCACCTTGGTGTTAGGCAACTTACACATATTTTTTAGGATTTTACAAATCACATTTCATGGCCATATTGCCTTGGATGTCCCATGCTCTTACCACATAATCTATGCTCCATTTGAGCTAAATATTAGGCAATTAATCCAACCATTTAATCCTTGAATTTTTCATGGATTTGACCATTAAATAATGATTTAAAATTCAGCTCAAACCACTAAATTTTTGACACCTTGCATAGCATTTGATATGTCGTTTTCAAAAATGTTTTTTATTAAATGTTATGGTAGTCTAGGGTACACAAAGTCAATGCTAGGTACCTTTTCTAATTAACCACTTTTTCATGGTAATTATCTTAATCAAATTCACTCATTCTATGAATTTCATAATTTTATTCCATCGTTTCAAATTTCATCTCAAACTGACGTTTCTACATTAAGTTTTGAACCTTTGAAATTTTTCTTGGAGTGTGAGATTAAAAATAAATAATTATCACCTTCATCTCATCCATGGTGCCTTAATCCAATCCACTTAAAAGATTGAGCCTAAAATCATGAGCTTGTCTTTAAAATTTCATCTCATTTCGCCTTGTAGGCGTAAAGTTATGAATTTTCTATGATTTTCAACACAATTCCATAATTTTCACATTAATCTCCATTAATTAAATTATGAAAATTAAAATAAATATTCATCCCAAATTAGCATGTTCTAATCCTCATTAATCCCCTTTAGTCATCTTGACTCATATTAGGCTTTCACGATTAATCTTAATCACCATTCGTAATTGCAACCAAGGTTTGCAAAATTTATAAATTCATGAAAATCATCTAAAATTCAATCATTTCATACATAAATCATGAATTACACTTTAAATACAAGCATTACACCTTAAATACAATTATATAAGTCATACTTGGGTCTGGGTATTACGGTACGCTAGTTAGGCGACTATTCCATCATCTTGCTCTTATCTCAAGGAGGGCGTCGCCGGTTGTTGGCCTATCTAAGCGACTTGATAACACTAAAAGGAGACAATCGTTCCTCTTACACCTCTAAAGTAGACCTAGTACCTTGTGCACCATAAACATGGATGTGCTAGTATGATTTTCATAAATAAGCATTTGAGACATAGTACAAGTCCATTTGTAAGAGTTATAAGGATGTCCATCCTTAAATAATTCCAAAAGCATTTAAACGTTCATTTGCAAGATATATTTTAAATCATTTAAATATCAATTTGCAACATATTGCAACATTTTAAGAAAGTAAATTTTTCAAAATCTGCTTGCTTACCCAAATTCACTTCAGCCCCTTTTGTCAACCTTTTCTTTGCCTTTGCCTATATACATGAAAATAACATTACATTCATAAACATAATTCTATATGCTTGTATATCAAATAGTTTTTCAACCCACATGATTTTCATCAACTTACTTAACCTAATTGTCTTTCAAGTTGGGTGTCAGTTTTTCCAATTTACACATTGGTATAACTAGTACTTCTACAGCACCTATTCCTTTCATTTTAATACCCTTATTTAGGGTAAATTTTTACATTAATTATAACCATTAAGGTTAACCCAACATATGAAAGTTTATTACTTTTCATTTATCATTTAACTTTCGTTCTTTATATTTTTTATATTGGTGCTCATTCAAGGCACTTACTTATGAGTTAGGGCTAATCTTAATCTCAAATTTTTGATATTTTATAATTTTCTCAAAACAACCCTCTCTTTTCTCATTTTTCCATATTTCCCTTTTATTTTTGCATTTTAGCAAATCATACTTGGTCATTTCTCATTCTTGTCATCCATATTCTTCATGTGCACTCTCTTAGTTACATATGTATTATGTGTTAATCAAATTCACACAAAACAGAATTTTTCCTTCCATTTTTACTTTAAGTACTTGTTTTGCACCTAATTTAGGATTTAATCATAGAATTAAAACCCATCAATTAGGTTGCTCAAAACAGCAACTTTCCTCCCATGCTTTCCACCTTTGAGTGTCCCTTAAATATCCCATTTGTAGGGTATTTTACCCTTATAACCACTCATTTATTATGTTGTTTAGGTTATGCATCAATTCCACTTTAAATGAGTAGAATTCGCATTAAGTTGTCAACTCCATATTTCACTCTTCTAAGGTCCATCAAACATGCTTAGTTTAACATATATTAATCATGAAAATTATTCACATAATCCGTACATATCACATGCTCAAAACAACAACATTAAATGGAATTTAACAAAAATTTCAACATGATGCACTTAGTGTAACCAACCCTAAAACCATACATAACTTCCTTGAATGCTTTATTTAAATTTTCTCATTCATTTAGCATTTAGTAACCCTATCAAAGTCTTAATAAATCATCGCTTAAGCTTAATAATGAATCAAATTTATGATTCATGAATTGAGCTAGAAAACTTGGAAGTTAATGAACCAAACTTAGCTTAATACTTACTTGAACTTGTGTGGTTTTGCTCCCACATGTCTAGCTTAGATCCTTCTCTTTCTTCCCTTCTTTTCCTCCTCTTTTCCTTCCTTTTTTCCTTTCTTGGGAACATTTCTTGCTGGACACTTCGTTTTTTCTTTTTCTTTTCCACCAAATCTTCCCAGTAGAAGGACGTCAACTGCCCCCTTTCATTTCCTTTTATATTGCTGTTTTTACCTTCCAATTTCCACCTCATTTTTTAGGTTTATAATTTCAATGCTTATCTCATTGAGCTGGTGGCATATTTATCCATGTAATTTCCCATTTTACAGAATTTTTAAACACAGAATTCTGCTCATAATTAATCCCTTGATCATGTCCCATGTAGCCATCAGTTTTATCTTTCTGTGGGCACAAAATCTACTCGAATTACATGCATTAAACGTCCTTGGTCATTCAGCCCCTTTTTATGCATTTTTTACATTTTTAAAAATCACAAAATTTGCTCAAAATTCCCTTTTCATGTAAGCATTAAACCCATTGATTTTTCCATTAAATGAGAAGTCACTTTTTGAAGACAAAACTCAAAAGGTTTTGTCCTTATGTGATTTAGCAATTTTTCATAAGATTTATCTTAATCAAAGTCATCCATATAATAAGTCATGTCATTTTAACCGGTGTAAGTTCTAGTTATTTGAAAATGCCTCTTGAATTTGAATGAAATTAAATAATTATCACCCTAATTAAGTCATGATTAACATAATCCATTCCATCCATGAGGTAGAGTATGTTAACATGTGCTTACCTTTCAAATTTTACATCAATCCGCCTTATAAGCGTTGAGTTATGAATTTTCTAACAATAATCACATGTATCCCATCATTATCATCCATTTAACCATAATAAATGGAATAAGAAACCATGCCACATTGTTATTTTCTATACCTCATTTGGTCTCCTTGAACACATAATACCACATTGAGCTAAGGTGATTAATTTAATCATTTTACTTAATTAATTGCCTTAATCTCAATCATTCGATTGAATCATACAATCAATAATAATTAAATGCATAATTTACACATATGGGTCTTAATTATTCTTGGTATCACAACAGGAGTAATATACAAGTTAAAAAACAATGTGGGTATATTAATAATTAGTATTAAAGTAAATGAGTATCTCAACAAATTACCCTATTTTAACATTCTTTATAATCCGCTTGAGCCAGACATAGTTATTGCATTCGAGAATACTTATGGCTGGCTCCAAATTGAGCCAATTGTGTTAATTCACCGTTATCCGAACATTTTGCCTTGACCATAGACGATTGTTGATTAGGCACTCTAATTTTCTCTTTTTACTCTTTTTAAATTGATACGACATTTTTCTATTACATTTTAACAATTCTAAAATTTCTCTTTTTTCTATAAAAAATTCCAATTATTACCCTTATTTTTGTACCTAAAAACTCTATTTGCTCTTTTTTATATAATTTTTCTTGAATGAATATGTTCATCTATGACTTGTAGTTCTGTCTGTTTTTTGAATGGGATAAATCGTAACACTCAAAAATCTTTGGACTGGGCTGCAGCGAATGTTTGACACCTGGAATTGTTCGTAAAGGTATAGCAGAAATGAAAGCGCAAATATTATAATAATCTTGACTTGTTTAAGACAAGATACAGCCACACATTTTCTGAGATATACGTGGGTGGTGGTTGTCCACCTAATACGTGGAAAATCATTTACTCATTAAATTCTATATTTTGATTTTAATAAGGAAACAAAAAGGCCTCACCAACATCGACCTTATTCATTCGATTTTGATTTCAATCCCAAATCAAAATATCCAATAACATCATTCGACCTCATTCGACCATGACTTTTTGAGTGAAAGCCTCTAAAAACCTCAAAAGAGCTCTCAGTAGCTCATGCCTTGTCAGGGTTCAATCCCAAACTTCGATTCTTAAAAACCTGTTTCTCATATATGCCGTCAACTAACTGTTGTCGACTTAGGTGGGGGTAAGGCATGTGATGGGAAAAAATATATATTACTATACGCAAGGATAGAAAAAAAATGTATGAAAATTGAAAAAAAAAAAAAAATTGTGCGGAAAATTTTTAAAAAGTAGGTTGTTGTTTTTTAGGAGAATAAGAAAATATTTTTGAGAAATTTCATGTCATTCCCATCCCATCTAAGTTGCAAACTTGCCTATTCATGATTTCCGTCAATCTTAGATTGAAGCATCCGAAATCCCAACGTTGCATATTTTCCAATGACCATTATTTTTACCGTTTTCAACCTTTAGCTATTTCGTAGTCTTCTATTTTTAATAAATTTGTCCATCCTGATTATCTGAGTTTCTAATCTACATGACCGAATTCAGTTTGCTTAAATCAAATTTGAAGTTTTCAAAGTGATTTCTTAGATCAAATAAGAATTAGGATTGGTTATCAGATTGCGGTTGGATTCTCTCGACTCTTTAACTCCAATGGCGTTTGAAGGGTTAGTTTAGTTAGAAATTAGTAATTTTATAATAACTAATAGCCGCACCTCCTTTAATTGGACGAGGAGGAATGGTTCAATACTTCTGTTAGCCTGAAGCCCATCATGTTTACCCTTCGTTTTTCAGTTTTAAAATATTTTTTAAATAATCTAAACCATTTATTTTGTTTATTTTTTATATTTATAGAAAATTTTCACTTGCATCCATAATATTTAACCATTATTACCATTACACTCACAACATTTCAAAAATTCCCTCATCACATTTTGGCTAATTTCCCACGCACCCATATCGTCAGTAATTTCGTCACTAACAGACCAAACGGTGTTAATGTCAATACCACCGCAATCGCTAGCCTTTCTCTTCAATGGCTTACCCGCCACAACAGCAGTCGCCGCAGCCCATGCCGATTCGAGCCGAAGATCGCCCCCACAGCCTCGCTCATCTGGCCATCGCACATAGCAACCACGCCCGCCTCTCCCGACTCCTCGCCGCACTCCCTCAACTCACCGACTCCACCCAGGCACTCATCGAGGCAGCTGCCAGGAGTAGCTCACCGATCGCATTGTCTCCGTCCATGACGGTCGCAACGTACAGGGCCGCTAAGTGCCACTCCATCTAGGCGTTCGTCTCAATGACATAGCCGTCGTCGGCTACCTCTCCTCTGTCGGCACCGACGTCTCTCTCCAGAACTCTGCAGCATAGAATCTCCTGGAAGAGGCCATCTGCAGCCGCCTTTCTGACGTCACCCGGGCGCTGCTATCAGTTCTATATCGAGATCTCCTTCCAGTATAAGAGCTCCCTCTTGCTCTTCGTCGGACGGATTGCACCGTCCAATACCTACTGCATCTGGAAGCGAGATGGCGATCTCCGTGCTGATACGTTGTCAAGATCCACTGCGCAAGCGCTACTGAAAGCTATCTTGTCTAGGCGATCCCAACCCTCTTCTCAACCGGTTTGCTGCTCATCCTCAACCACAACGATCGAAAAATCCATAACACCTTCAAAAATGCGGGATGCCTCTGTCGAAGCTGAACAAGGACGGAGTCGCATCACTAACGAGTGATTACCGCTCGGTAATGGACATGACAAAGGGTCTTTGACATCCGAATGTAGAATTCAACCGTTTGGGCAATTTGGAAGTCAAAGAAAGAAATAATGCACGCATCTGCCAATTTGCATTCGAGACGAAATAAAAAATATTTTCTCAATCCAATTGTTTCAGAGCCGACGAGATGAATAGTTCGGATTAAACAAATAATTAATATTTTATGAAATTTTTAATAATCAAAATAAATTTAACGAAAAAGAAGATAGATTTACAACATTTCAGATGATGAATAAAACCTACAAAATCTAAACCACAATCTAAACCGTTACAGTGATCAAGGAATAAATTATTAAAGTGATTAAAGAACATCAACAAGTGCGGACTCATCTTCAACCACAAGTATCGAAAAATCCTTAACACATTCGAAAATGCGGAACGGAGTCGCATGACTAACCAGTGATTACCGCTCGGTTATGGACATGACAACGAGTCTTTGACATCCCAAAGTAGAATTCAAACGTTTGGGCAGTTTGGAAATTAAAAAAATAATAATAATGCACGCATCTGCCAAAAATCGCTGCACTTAACTGACAGGTTGTGATGGTACGAGTACGTGAGGATTTGGAGTGAAATGTTCTGGGTACGGAAAATTTTCTAAAATATTGCAAGTACAATGAAAATAATAGTCAAATATTGTGAATATAAAAAAAAATTCCTCTATTTATGTAGGATTCCGAAAACCATGCACATCACGGATTTTTACATACTATGGGTGTGTTTGGTTAGAGGTAAAACTTTTGATGAAAAGTTTTTGAAGTAAAAGTTGTCAAATCAATAAAAAATGATATGATATAATATGAGTAATGATGAGGAATAAAAAGAATAAAGTTAAAATAGATAGGTTAGTTGTATGGGTAGTTGTGTAGAAATGATTGAAAAGTAGGGTAGTTTGTATACAAAAATGTGAAAAAATAATTAAAAAATAAAGTAATTATGGAGTGTGAAAAGTTTTAAATTGAAAAGTTTTAGTTGACATTTTTTTATCCTAAACAAACGCACCCTATAGGTGTGTTTGTTTGAGGTGAAAAAAAGTCAATCAAAACTTTTTCAGTACAAAACTTTTCACTCTCTATAATTACTTTATTTTTTAATTACTTTTCACATTTTTTATACAAACTACCCTACTTTTCAATCATTTCTACACACTACTCATACAACTAACTTATTTATTTTAATTTTATTCTTTTTACTTTTCATCATTACCCCTATTATATCACATTATTTTCTATTAGTTTTGCAACTTCTATCTTAAAAACTTTTCATCAAAAATTTTACCTCCAACTAAACACACCCTATATTTATATTATATATTTCTCAAATTTTTAGTTATCATATTTTCACCCTAAAAAGATATTATTTTTTATATGATATAAGTTTTCAATGAAAATTATTTTTGGTTGCATGATATAACAAGATGTATTAAATATAATAACTGGTTTAGATCTTAAAAAATAAATTTAAAGATTTTAAAATCAAAAGTACAAAGGTTTTATGCTTATATAAATATTGAATCATTCTTCTTAACTTAGTTTATGGCCAATGAAGAAAACTTTTTTGAAAAAATAAGTGCTAGAAGAGCTTTCCTCTTATCAAGTTAAACTTGCTTGACCTAGAAATCAAAAGCTACTGTATTATTTTTTAATTATTTCATGTATTTCTATACAAGTATCTTATTAATTTTCAATTATTTTTGCATAAATACTAATATAGCTAACATATCTATTTTAACTTTATTCTTTTTAACTTCTATCATATCATATCATTTTTTTCTCATTCAAAAATTTTATCACTTTCCAAACACATCATTTATTAACTCACTAATATAATATCATTCATGACCATGGCAGCCTAGTTGATCCTTGTTCTCGCCTCAGTGCCAAAAGTTCAGAATTTCATACCCTAGGTATGGAGCGTTAGTCTCGTTCTGATACAAATTGGGTGTAATCAGTAGAGAAAATACAAAGTTTACTTAGGCATGATTGAGGTGTAAAAAATATAACGAAAGTTTACAAATCGAACAATAAAAAAGTATAATATCATTCATGAAAATAATAATAACAACAATAATAACCAACAATGAAATCTTATAATTATATCAGATCTACAAAGGATGTCCCTTAAGTACCGAAATATGTTAGGGACTTTTGCGCCAGACCAATATAGTCTGGGACCAAATGAATCCCTTAATTTTATTAAATTACAAAGATACCGTAACAGGCCAACATTTGCATAAATTTGAAGGCATGCCCTTAAGTTTGGGTTTCATGAACAGTTAAAATTTATTAACGAAATGATACGATGCCCCTATGAGTAATAAATTGGACATTATTGCTATTTATCATTAAAATATGTTTATAGATATTATTATTTTATGATGTACTTACTATTTAAATTGTTTTTAAATAACTGCAACAAAAAAATTGTCGCAATTAATAATCTTTATTATATATTAACAGGGCATTTCAGTCATCCTATCAAAGAATTTAACCGCCGTTTTAGAAACATTAGCAGAAAAGACACTTGCAATTTTAGGAAAATGTTGCAAGATGTTTAACAATTTTTTAAAAGGGATACACTTGCAATTGCATTCAAACAACGTATGCATGGATTAAAAACACCAATATGTTATAAGAACCACGTCAAACTCATTTAAGCACTCGATTCAATAAAAATGATGGATTTAAATATTTTTAGAAATTTTTTTAAAAAAAAGTTAAAATATAGTTTTCATCAAAATTCTGTATCTTTCGCATAAATTAAAATTTTCACACAGCTAAGTCTAGCAAGCCAAGCGAACCCAAATAGTACCAATTGAAGCTCCTCGGTAACCCGAACAAGTTAGATCAATGCAAAGAAGAAAAGATGAGATTATGGCCAACCGCAAGTTAAACTACATTTGTTAATATTTCGTTAGCATGTGTAATGATATAAAGGAATCTGAGATTAACAGCCATCATGCGCGGAAATTTATAAATAATATGGTCATTGGGCTTATAATACGTAGGCCTGGGCCTTGCTGTGGGCCTCAACTCGTTTTAGCTTTGGTGATAGTGGGCCTTAACGGTTCTTGCACCGGGATCGAATTGATTCCCTGCGTTCCTTTGGAAATCAGTTTCTTTATCGATCAAATCATTTGCAATTCGCTATTTCTCTGCAAGTGATTTGGGAGCAGGTAGGCTCGGATGATAACACATAATAGTTGAACAGTCCAAAGAAAAGATGTGGGATTGAGGAGAGAATTACAGGAAACGTGGTTGCCACATGATGCTGTTATGTGTCGATGCTCTTACAAATCCCAGCTTCATGACAACGATGGATGTGCTTATTTTCAACCTGAAAACCAAGGCTGGCAGCCCATTTTCATGGCTAAGTAGCTCAAATAAAGAGGAAAAAGACTTGGTTTTTGGCCCACAGCATGCCCAAAATTTGTGAGATGATCTCTCACTCGATCCAAGTAAATAACATGTTAAAAGAATTTCCAAGCTATAGACTTAGAGCTTATGTTTTTCGTATCAAAGAATATTGGAGCTTAGCAATTGAATCCCCAGATTATCGGATCGTCCATATACGGCTGCCTCACATCCAAGGTTTACCAAAACCAACCCCAGTTCTAAAACACAACAAATGCAAGGAAAAGAAAGTAGATGGATCTGAGTCTCAACCTTAACTTTTGTGAGGTCATTCTCTCCAGTGAAGCACCCTTTCAGAATGACGGAGAAAGGAAGCTCGATGTTTTCATCCAGGTCACTGAAATTGAAAGCAAATGATTAGTACGTTATCCACACACACACTGACGAAGTGATCGTAACTATGCCAGCCACGTACAGACCATGCAGATTGATCCTGTACCAACATGTTAATGAGGGACTGACCGGGTAGTACGGAACTCCTGAGGACCCAACTATTTCATTCAATCCAGATACAAGCAATTGAGCACGCGCCATTGAGCAAGAGAACCAAACAAAGAAACAAACAAAAGAACAACAGGAAAATAAAGGACCAAGGAAAAAGAAAAACAGATGAATTTGGAGAGATTTGGCTTTATGATGTTTCTGCATGTCAAATTCAGATTAATTACCCAAATACCATAAGATGAAACCAACAAAACACCATCACCTCTGATTTGAACGGACAGTCAAGGAAAGATAAAATTTGTGATCTTCCAATCATTTTGCACGTTGGTATTATACACTGCATATTGAATCACTTGGTTATCAAACTGACAGGCGGAATACTTAGTGCTATACATCAGTATTTTTATTCAGAGATTCTTTGGATATTAATCTAGTAAGCAACATTCTTGAGCACAGTTGGCTGATAATGAATTTCTGTCTGCCACTCCAATCAAGCTTGAGATCACATCTTCAAGGCGTGAAAGTTGAGTTGAAAACTCATCTAGTTCTTTGGAGTCATTGGGCTCTAACCGCCAAATAGCAAGACCATCTCCCAAAGCCTTCAATCCCCTTTGCAGTAACAACATTCCCTCATTAATTCCATCAGGAAGTTTCCTCTTCTTTTTTGCCTCGATCTCGTCATTGATTTCAACGACTTGAGATTGCATAATGTCAGAACCAATTTTGGAAAATTTTTGGACCGTTTCCTTCAGTACCAGCCCTTCCTTTACAAGCAACCTAAATTGCCTGTTGCAAGGTGTGACACCAGATAAAGCAGCTTCTTTTTCAAGGAATGCCTTCAACTCAGACATAAATCTCTCTTCGCTCACGTTTTTCCCCATCTCCATATCAAATGAAAGTGCTGCATCTTGAGGCACAAATCTCCACAGCTGGTTGCAAGAAGTGCGAGCTGCAAAATACCCAAAAGCTGCAAGGGCCAAATGAATAAATGCCCAGTGCTGATCTCTCAGTAACATATGATACAACTCCCATATTGCAGAGCTTATTTTACTTCCTTCACTTTCTGCCATCTCCAGGTGATTGAGACCTGACATAAAAGAAGCTAGAGCTGGCTTTGATTGAGATAGCCAAACATCAGAGGCTGATGGCTCTGACAAAAATAAAGCCTGCAGCTCTAGGATGACTTCTTCAACATCTTGAGATGCATAGAAATGCTTCATGGTTGAAATGATCTCTAAAATCTGGCTTAAAATTTTGCTTAAATTATCCTTCTTCAAGTTGCTGTTTGTTTTTCTATAGTCATGAATAATAGCAACAACACACTTAAGGATCTGCGAGATGTCCATGTTGTCGATATCAAAATCAAAGTGGTTGATCTCGCTGCAAATAAAAAACTAAAGTTACTCAGCTATTTGCATTACTTTCTATAGAAAATACAGTTTCATTCATGGACAAAAAGATTGAAAAACTTACAGACAACGTAAAAGTGATAAGAAGGCATATATCGGTAGTACAAGGATTGTAGAGCTGAGTGATCTTGAAGAACAATCCACCTGAAGTTTCCTGTCATTATTCTCAACGAGATCAAAAAATGCGGTAAGAATTTTTTGACAAGCCTGCTTTCTTAGATTTTCTGTTAAGGAATGCAAAGGAAAGCCCTCAATGAGTAAGGCAGTGTACATAACAGATGACAAACAAGGCTTATCATTCGCAAAGATGGAGCTGTAAACTTGACCTATGGTGGCTGGTTTTGCATAACTAAGAATCATACAAATTGACCTTGCCATTTTTCTTAGAGCAGAACTATGCAAGCAGCCAGAATCCATAGATGCTGTTGCTTTGAATATCAAAAACAAGCTGTCCATAATGCCATTCAACATCTTTGCTTCAGCATGCCGTACAAGAAAGCACCACAATTCCATAATGATTTCCCAGCAAAGACAATGAGGATGAAGAAGGTTCTCAAGTAAGAAGGACTCCACTTCCACCCAAGCTTGATTTGAAGCAGCCACAATCATGAAGGTTTTTAGTGCACATAGTGCGAAAGAAAACATGGGATTCCAGGCTAACTGTATTGATGGTCCAGAACCATACAACACAGGAATCTGCAAAACAAGAACAGAAGAGTAGACATCTTCGGTGATCAAAAGATCCAAAAAGCATCCTAGTTTTGTTGAGATCCCCACAACCACTTCTTCAGCAAGATCAGGAGAACTCTTCAAAAGTTTCAGAAACAAAAGAAACCGACCAACCACTAATGTCCTAGCTCTGGGAATAGTATCACAATTTACAGAAAATATTTCTTCCAAGGAAGTAGATTTCTCAGCCATGCTAATAGTTTCATCAAGATTTGTCAAATGGAAATGGCTTTCATCTGTGATTAACAACTCTAGAATTTGTAACTTGGATTCCTGATTTACTTCAGCTGAATTGAGAATGGAAAGAAGCAGAAGAAAGGACGCTGGCTCCAAAAACTCCACCAATGCCTCACTTGCAGCTTTAAGATGCTCTTCTCTGCTCAGTAAAATGCTATAAGTTGAAATCATCAAGACACACAAGCCTATCTCTTTGTATAATTGAAAGGCTTGAAAGGGATACTGAGTGCAGATACGAGTGGCATTTAGAAGGTAAAATTTTATTGGAAGGAATGTTCTTCTAGCTTCCGTCACAACAAAAGCATCCATAGAAGTTGATGACCACCGTCCAGCAACACATTTCAGAGACTCGGTGACAAGTGAAAGTAAGGACAGAATGATGTCTTGAATATTTATCTTATCAGCTAATACCCCCTTGCCAAGCTGCAGTAATGTAACCACACCTTTCCATGATACATTAAGGATTGTTACAAGACTCCCACCACCAGTAGCTGAAAGGGTTCCCAGTTCATACAATTTTTCTAGCGTGCATGTAATTATGCTGGTAGTATGTGGAATACTTTCCATTCGTTTTCCATTCATTGAGCTTTCACTTTCATCAGTGGCTGCCTCATTGGAGTTGAGGTCCATGGTCTGTGAATACAACCTGCATAGCTTGATAGCAGCATCCAGGACCACTTGCACCTTCTTTAGTACTTCTGAGGCAATTGAATGAATTCTCTGTTTGAGAATTAAGAAACTCAAAGAACGTAATGAGAAACTGAGAAACACAAAATACTTAAAATTTTGAGAATGAATAAAAGGTACCTTTTCTTTTTCAAGATACAGTAATTCAATTGCAAGTAAACAAAGTCTTAAACTGTTAAACAGCAGTCGAATGCTATCAAGAGGCTGTTAGGGAACATTTGATGAATGGGGTATGAGAAAATCCTCTCTTGTTTTATCTTCTATTCTGTGATCAGTATTGCCATCCTGGCTCTGTGTGGGTGGGTGGAGTAGGTTCCCACAGATACAACAACGTGGATAGCAAAAAATTGGTAATTGTCTCATTATGATATATTTGAATGAAAGGAATCTAAAGTGGAAGCATGAGATGTAACAAACATGTGATTATATCATTATGAGGATGATGTATACTCTCCTGGTAGCATTTGAATGTTATCTCAGTAAGCAAAACATCACTCTCTCCATCTGCACGCACAGTACGCTCCTTATGTTCAAAGATGCCATAATATTCCCTTGACAACATTTGAATATCACTACGAGATGCCATATCCAGGGAAGTATGACAGGGAAAGTCGCTTTTCAACAGAATTTAAACGTCAATCCCTTTTCTAGTATCCAAATTCAGAATGCTGATAATTACATTAGATGACTCCAGTAACTTGACAGGCTTCCATAGATAAAAGAACCAGTACCTTGATCTCTGATATTGAAACCTTTGCGAGGTTGAGTTGTTCTGAGATGAAGTTCTCAACAATGACCATCAGTGCATTGTCCCCAAAAATAGGGGACCTCACCAACGCCAAAAATGTGGCAGAAGCAAAACTAAAAGAATCCAATACCAACTGCAATTAAAGTGCACGAGTCAGTAAAGTATAGATGGATGTTGGGAAAACAATAAGAAATCTAGACAATTTGGAGTTCCAACCTCAGCAACTTGGTCTAAAACTCAAAATCTTGGAAAACTAGGAAGTAGGACCTCTGACTAGAAACTTGTCTATCAGAAAAATACACCCGAATGACATAGTCAATCCACTTGGAACTTGCACAGAGAGACAAGCTATACTTAAGAAAAGGAAATATGCATGAATGCAGAATATAGACACTTATTCAGCTTTACTTCAGCAGGATTTTCTTCTTTCATCGTCGTCTTCTTTTTTTTTCTTTTTTTTCTTTGTTTTGATTTAGATACCAGGTGCTCTTGGTTAATCATTTGTAAAACAAAAAAGTGCTTTCTAAATAGGGTGTGTTTGGTAACAAGTAAAAGTTATCAAGTTAAAACTTTTCAATCTAAAACTTTTCACTCTCCACAACTATCTTATTTTTTAATAATTTC
>JAXCLR010000001.1:30533906-30570082 GCA_035584095.1 Annona squamosa
CCGAACCACTATAAATCTTGTGTTCTATTTCTTTTTACTGCTTTATCTTAATTGCTCTCCATTTGCTTTCAAAGGGGGATTAATTTTTCAAGGAGTTAAGATTTTTAATTTACCAAAGATTTTTTTTTTAAAGAACCCAATTCACCCCTCCCCTCTTAGGTTTTGCCATCAACTCGGGACCAACAGATACCACTAGAGATGCAATTTGTACTAATGAAACTCGGGTTTGTCTTCACTTAAACCTAACTTTATTTATAAAGCATTAATCCTAATTCTATTTGTAAAATATAAACTCTAATCCTATTTTTAAAAATCGAGTTTAGGTTAAGTTTTAGGTTGAAAATTTGATATTATCTTTAAGAGTAACAAGTATAAAATTTCATATAAATATACAAGAATAACTAATCTTGCAAGTTAACGTAATAATACGTAGTTAAACTACATATTTTAAAAAAATAAAATAACATGAAGAATAATTCTAGAAGAAATTTTAACATTAAAAACAAAATAAATGAATAAAATTAATGGACAGGAAAGTAGATGATAGAAACGAAAAGACATAAATGAAAATAATATACTTTATTTATAATATAATTACAATATGTCAAACATATATTTAAATATAAATACAAATAACATAAAATATACAATATATTGTTTAGACATTGCATATATAATATAATTTATAAAAATATAAAATAGGAAATTAGACTCAAGTTCACTTGAACCCTACCATATTATATTCACAAATTGGATTTATCAAATTCGGGTTCGTAGGCATTAGGGTGCAACTTAGTACCGGGTCTGTCCGAACCCGCCCGACCCGACCCGCCCGACCCGACCCGGTACCAAATCCAAAAAATGAGTTTTATTTTTTAGATTTTTTCACAAATAGATCCGATTTCAATCCAACATGTAGAAACCCGAAACCAAAACTAGGTTCACACCAACCCGGTACCAAAACTTGACCCAGTCCAAACCTGGTGTAATTTATATAATTTTTTCATAAGTTATACATATTTTTTTGTAATATTAATATATAGGTGACCAGTGTATCAATAGATTGGAATGTTGAACCATTATGCTTAGTGTGTTTACATTTAATTATTTTGAATAACTGTTATGTGGATTATGATCGCATTTGAGTTGACATGATAAATCTATTTCAGATTATACTTTCTGTTAGTATAAGAAATCTGTTAGTTTGAATTGCAGATTGTAGTGTAAATTTGATTCATATGTTAAGTTTATTGATATGACAAGTGGTCAATTTCTATTTTATCAATTTATATAATATATATTCAGTTTGAATTCAATTTCAACAATTTGTATGATAATGTTTAGTTTCAACTACAATAGTTGAAATGATATGTTCATTTTCTATTTGCTACACTTGAGTCATTTTCATTAGCTATTAAATAGAAATGACCAACTAGTCATAAAACTAACTAATTTATCATTTATTTGTGTTTATAAGGTGCTGAAAAATTGTTTGCAGAGTTCATTCAAACAATATTGCAGAATTTAGTATGATGTTGCAAAATTCTTTGAAAGGATATTGCAGAATTCAACATAAGACTTGACTTCATAAACACAAGTATATATATTCCAATAATTTTTTTAAATTATAATTAAATTTAGAAAAAAACAGTTTATTGGTAACCCGAATTCTAACCCGAAACCAAACTAAAACTAATGCAAATCTGGTCCAAACTCGGATTAAATTCTTAAGATTCAGGTTTGGGTTTACTACAACCCGGTTGGCTTAAGGTTTAGGTTCACTCTAACCAGGTATAACTTGACCCAAGTTGCACCCCTATTAGGCGTGGGTAGTAAAAATGCAAATTTTAATATCATTCAGCCCGATCGAAATTGCACCCTTAGGGAAGCAAGGGTGTGTTTTATTTATTCAAAACTTTTGAAATTGGGCATACAAGGGATTTGATAAAACTTTTGGATGAAAATTGTTTGTATAAACATTTTGAATTTAAAGAAAAATAACGTGATATAATCAGGTATGGTAATGGTGAGAAGTAAAAGAAAATTACGTTAAAATAAATAAGTTTGTTGTACGAGTAACTGTGCTTACATAATTGAAAAATGAGATAATTATGTAAGAAGATATAAAGAAATAATTAAATATATAGTAGTAATGAATTGTAAAAAATTTTAAATTACAATGTTTTAGCTTGAATTTTTTTTTCTCTTGACCAAATACACCTTAAGTCTTTTCAAATTACAAATTTTCACTCTCAATGACTGTTTTATGTTTCAATTATTTTTTCACATATTTCTATATAAGTACTATATTTTCGATTATTTTTACACAATTCATATCGATAACCATCAATTTTAAATTTATTACATTTACTCATCATTATTACTTGTATTATATCATATTATTTTTTTTATTTTAAAAACTCTTATACAAAAAGTTTTCATCTAAAAATTTTATTATTTCTCAAACACCTTCTAAGGGAACACAAGTTGAGCTCATTAATAATATATAATATAAAGAGTGTAATTGATTCTATTGAACATCTCTTTGATATAATCCCTTCATTTTTAATATATTAGTAGTTGATGAAAAATGCATTTGAGCTATTGTATTTAATATCATTTATATCATCATGAAAATTCTTTCATTTGTTTAACATTATTGTCATGGACATCATCTATAAATATATAAATCAACATAAATATTAATATACTAAAAGATATGCTTGGTGTTTGATAAAACTTATGAATGATAAATTTTTAGAGTAAAATTTTTTAAAATGAGAGAAGTTATATGATAAGATTAAGGTAAAAGAGAATAAAGTTAAAATAGAAGTGATTGTTGTATGGATAGTTGTGGAAAAATAATTAAAAAGTAGGTGATTGTATAAGAAAATATAAATAAATGGCTAAGAATAGAATAATTACAAAGAGCATAAAATTTTAGATTAAAAAGGTTTTATATTGACGTGTTTATGAAAATGCAAGACACACCCTAAACACGAAAGAGATTACTGGTAACTGCTTATATGTAAACTCGCAGACCTGTTACTTAGTATTAATATTTTTTTTTCATAATTTTAATTAATATAAATTGATTTGTAGAATTTTCATTATAAACTGTCAAAACTATATTTAACAAGTACAAAACTATATTTAACAAGTATATTGAGTTTTTAAAAATAAGGGTGTGCTTGAAAAGTGTGAAACTCCGATCTTAGACACGTGTATAAAAAAACCCTAGGGTTGTAAACCTTAGGTAATATATTTGAAAAATATACATTCATATGAAATATGTGGGAATAAAGGTTAAAATAATTAATTATGAAATTTAGATGAATACTGCATGTGAATAGTGGAACACGAATAATAGATGTGGAATTAAGGAATATGTTAAGTTAATACTTTGGATTAACTTAATCATAAAAAGACGAAAAAGAAGCTTTCCACTAAAGGACAAAATTATTTTTTGGATTAAAATAATATTTTTTGGATTTTTACGAATTTTTGTGAAGAAAATGAAGAAAAATTCATATCTTGTAATCTGGATGTCGGATTGATGTGAAATTTTTTATGGATGGCCAAAATACGATGATAAATATGATGAGTGGTCCAAGATTGATAAAAAATTATGAATCAAAAATCGAGATTAAACGTCATTTGAAGATAAAAAAGTAACTTTACTTTTTCATTAATTAGAATTTGACTTTGATTAATTTTAATTAATTAAAAATCAAATAATTAATGAAAAGCTACAATGGCTGCTGGAGGCTTGACTTTTGGGTCAAATCCAATGGCCACAAATTAATCTTATCATGTATCAACGGTTGAGATTAATTTACTTAAAAATAATTAATTTCAATAAATTAAAAATAAGAAAAATAGGGCTGCCATAGGGGGGGCAGGAGTTGCTGTAGGGTGGCTGCACGTGGCTCCATGCACCTTTTGAAAATTAGAAAAAATATGTTTATAATTTAATACCTCAAGCAAGGGGGTAAATTCCAAATTCCTAAAAAATCAAGCCCTATAAATAGGGGCCAAGGGGTGAACGTCAACGGAACTTCATCCTAGCTCCATTTGAGCATTTTTACCCCCACCATGTTTTAGCTTTGAGGAGAAAGAAGAGGAGAAAGTTAGAGAGAAAAAGTATGAGAAAAAGTGGGATATCTCCACTTCGGGTAAGTGAATTCTATCCAAATTTCTTTTGGATGTTAAGTAGGATAAAATCATGCTTAGGTAATTCCTAAGCATGAGAAAATAAGTAAATTTATAATGTTTAATTGGAATTATGCTGAAACATCGAAAAATTTAGAGTGAAGATAGAGCATTCAGGAGAATCATGTTTGATATATGTAAATAATGCTCCAAATTTGATAAATGATGATTTAGAATTAATGAATATGATAAATATGATGTTGGAATAATGATATATTAATTTCATGATTTTTGAAATTAAGGATTATGCTTAAGTGAATTTATGTTGATTTTTAATATTTGGAGAAAATGATTCATTTAACCAAGTAAAAGATGATAAATTCAAAATGTATTAAATTTTTCATGATATTATAAGCACAAGCTATGTCATAGTATTTTTTATTTTTTGAAAAAATGTCAATTTTTGGAACTCATGAACAGTAACCCACGTCGCTGTAAATAGCAATCTTATGTGAACAGTAAACATGAACAGTAATCTGCTGCAATAAGTTGCTACAGTGACATGGATAGTAATTATGAGCAGTGAACAATGTATTTTGGGAAAAAATTAAGATTTATTTTTATATATTTATGAGGATATATGAATGAAATTTTTAAAAGATTTATAGATAAAAATCTATCTAAGGAGGTAATAACCAAGTATATTTATAAAATTAACCTCTATAGAAATGAGGTAATAAATGATTATAAAGCATGTATGGGAAACAATTTAAGACATGGAATGATATAGATAAAATATTATTTTTCCTTGTATAGGAAAAGAAAAGGAAAAGGTGGAAGACACGAACTAAGGAGGTAACCAAGCACGACTTTGAAAATGTGATTTTATTGCTTCATTGTAAGCAAGCAAATCCTTTTGAAAATATATTTTATTCTCAAATATTTGTGAAATGTGTTCAAGGGTGGTCATTCCTATAATGTTTTGAAATGATAAATGTTTATGAATTTTTATGAAAAGTTATGTCTGTATATTGATATCACGTGATGTTCATGGACATGCACACATGTATGATACGTAGTGAATAGGCTTTGGTGGAGGTAAAAAGCAGATCAGAGGGTCCCCTTCACTATTGTCGAGTCATATGAGCTGTGTGCCGACGACATCCTCCCAAAAGGTGGAGGCAAATGAATGTTATGTGTGAATGAATGCATTGCATTTTTATACATCAATTGAAAATGAAAGCATGAATTTGAAATGATGTTTTTAAAGGATGATGCAAATAATTCTCTACATGAGAATGACAAGTCACATGGTATAAAAGGTATATCATGCCAAAAAAATCAAAAGTTATGCATGTAGGAACCATGCAAGCGTCAAGAGGAAGAGAGGTTCCCCTTGATGAGGCTAAGTCAGAGACAGCCGGTGTATTGGACCATGTCATGTGGGATGTTTTCTAAGCTAGCGTACTCGCACACGAAAGTTTATGTCCGGAATGGAAAGGAAGCATTTGTACATCCAATGTTTCTAAAACGATTTTTATGAAAAGATTTCTGTGCATTTAATAATTGATCACTTGGTAAGTGTCTTCTATCAAATGAAGAGAAATGCATTTAAACGAAAGAAAAATGCTTGCTTATTAAGTTTCAACTCATGTTTTATTTTTGCAACTTCAGACAGGTGCAAGGAAAGCCAAGTGATGAAAAAGATCATGTTGATTTATCTATAAGTGATATGATGAATAAATGAAAGAAACATAGTTACAAAGGTATGTAATCCTTTGTATATTAAAATATGAATCTATGCCCTAATAAGATATAATGAAAAAGGGCATAGGTTGTATGAAATTATGAAGTTATGAATAATATGAGAAGTTGATGATTTATGATGATATGGATAAGTTCATTATGAATGACGAATGGTGTGGAATGAAAGACATGAAATGATGATGGATAAAAGAAAAGAAAAAAAATTGGATGAGTTCCAATTAAGAACCCGCCGCGTGATCAGGTTAACAATCCTAAGTCACATTTACCAATTGACAATATTTTAGAGTAAGAACTATGTGGACGCCTTGGTTCGAGGTACCACAAAAAGTGACAAAATTTTTGGATGAAAAGTTTTTAATGTAAAAGTTATTTTTTTCCATGATATCACATGTTATAGACAATGATGAAGAATAAAAAAAATAAAGTTAAAATAACATGATATAGGTAATGATGAAGAGTAAAAAAAATAAAGTAAAAATAAATAGAGTAGTTATATGGGTAACTGTTCATAAATGATTGAAAAAGTAGAGTAATTACATTAAAAGATATGAAAAATGATTAAAAACAGGATGGTTATTGAGAGTAAAAAGTTTTAAATTGAAAAATATTGATTTGGAAAGTTTTGTGTTGAACAAACATCCCCTAGAATAATTTAAAATAAAAAAGTGCGTCTAGGAAGTACTAAAAATTTTGGAGGAAAAGTTTTTGGTGTAAAAATTAATGTAATGTTAAAATAGATATGTTAGTTAAACGATTAGTTATGAAAAAAATAAGATAATTAAAAGGGGAAAGTGTGAGGAAATAATTTTCAATAAAATAGTTACACTGAGTCAAAAATAGAAATAATTTCAAATAAAGTAGTTAGAGTGAAATGAAATTTTGGGATGTCAAGCGGTGGGACCAGGAGACTGAGCCCATCGAAGCCGCTGGTTCTGCGGCATTGGCTGCTGCTAGCTTCGCAGGGCCAACATGCAGCGTGCACTGCATCCCGTGCCATCGACTTGATCTGAGCTCCCAAGCGAAGATTGATTTTGTCCTCCGTGTTCAGCCAGCAGAACCCACCCAGCGTAGCTCACTTCCAGGTTTCGCAGGTTAGTGTCTCCATCTCGTGCGTTAGACTCCGAGAACTCGACTTTCTTGAGATGAAACGTGAAAAGATCTTCAATTTCTTCCTCTTCCTGCTCAGCCCTTCTCCTCCTTGTTCCGTATATTTGCACTGTCTTTTAGGTTGCTAATTGTGAACGTGTATGCTCTTGGTTTTGCTGTCTGGATCAGCAAAGCAATGTTCTAGCTTATTTAATATCAGTATGCTATCCAATTCCGCATGCTTTCTTTTGAAATGATCTATTTTTGCATGGGAATGACCCTCTGACAGGGATCCTTGTGAATGATTTTGTCTTTGATTCAGTTGTTTCAATTTTAAACTGAGAATTCTGTGCATAAAAGACTGATTTCAAAACTGGCTGTTGGGGCTTATTCAATATTGTGTGAAATAAATAAATAAAATTGCATCTGATGGCTGGAGATGAATTGGGCGCATGGTTTACGGCTTGTAGGGAATTTTCGATGGGGATCTAATCGGACTGATACCATTTTGCACCAATGATTCAGATGAAATCACGCACAAATTGATTTTTTTTTTCTTTCCAGAAAAGAGGAAGTTTGAGAAGATTTTCATTCTCAAAAACAAACAATAAAGGTAGCACCAAGGACATGAATTATTAGGGTAGAGTATTCATACATGCTTTAAAAAAAAAAAAAAAAGAGCTGATGCTGGTTAGATCATAGGGCATCTGCCTACTATTCCTAGATCCAAGAGAAGAGGTCAAGAAAAATCAACAGCAATTTCTGTGTGAAAAAAGAAAGAAAAATATTCAAAGGAGGCATGCCTTCCTCTTCTTCCTCACCCCCTTCTTCCTCATTTGTTCATGCACCACAGCCCCTGCTCCCCCGCCTCCTCCTCTTCCCCCTTTCTTCTTCTTATTCTGCTTCTTCCTCTTCTTCATGCTGCAGCCTGCACCCATTCCCTCTCTCACAGTGACAGCCCATGACCCACCTGAAGACTGCTTATTTTTTTGTTTTTTTGTTTTTAAAATTTTTGCTTCTGCTTTGCAATTTAACCATTTCCAATGTTGATTAGCTTTTGCTACTGATCTGCAATGAAACTCTGTTTTTTTCAATTAGTATTTGTTTTGCTGCTGTTTCCAATTTATGGGTAAATTGTCATTAATGCTTGTTTCCGATTGGTCAAATGTATTTATTTTACTGCTGATTGATCAAATAAATTGTATTTGCTGCTGTTTTGCAATTAAATTTTTTTTTTTTTATTATTTTAGCAGTAGATATCCATAAATGAATTTTAATGCATGCTGCTGATTGCTCAAATGAATTGTTTTAAGTCTTGATAATTTTTTTGATGAAAAAGTCTTGATAATTTTAATTTAGTATACATTTGCTTTCGAATGGTCATCTTATTTTCTAATCATTGATTTGAGGCATTATCGTTTTTATTTTTTTTGATAAATTTTACATTAGTATCTTGCTTTAAACCAGGCCTGCTCCTTGCCTGTGCACCTTGTGCCTTGCCCTTAGGATCCCCTTGTGCCTTGGTGTGACTAGTGGTTGTGACAACCATGCTTGAATTTTTGAAACTGTTTGATTTCCATATTTTGCTATCACTGCAAAATTTTAACTTTGTTCTCTTATTCCATATAGCTAAGTGACACAACGGGCTATTTTTTACTAACTTTTCTTTTTTATGTGTTATTAGCTTGACTTATAATGGCGGGCAGAGCTCAGATTCGCACCAGCAATTCAGCACTCATAGCTATGATTGCTGATGAGGTATGGTTGTGGTTACTTTTCTGTTGCTTATTACCTAAAACCAAAAAGCCACAAGTGCTCAGTTGTATTTGCTAGTATATCCATTTATCATCAGTCACTCTTTAACTGATTACTGATGCGAAGCTGACCTGTTAACATCTTATACACTACAAAGGTGTTCATATCCCAAACATAGCTGTTAAAGGTGTGCCTAGGCTCAAGGCTCACTTAGGCTCACCTTTTGAGTCTTGAGTACCTCTAGTAGCTCTCCTTATTTAATTTGCTAAAAAATATACAAATTTCTAGCAGTCCAATTGAGTCGATTTTCATTCCACCATTTTCTCAATTAAGTGTTAGATTTGAGGTTGCCCTTATTCATAATGTTCATGCTTTTGGAGTTCTTTTTCTCATATTTTGATGTTATTTGAGGATGTTTGAAATTGTAACATAAAGCTTTGTGTGAAACTAAAGTCATAATGGAGCTGCTAGTTTTATGTACTTCTCACTTGTTCGCATGAATAGCTCATTTGGAGTTCTTGGAGAAGAGTCAAATATTTTTTGTTTGGTTCATGCTTTTGTTGAATATATTGTGCAATGTGTATTAGGTTTCGTTTGGCCCGGCTGTGTGAAGTAAGGCTTTCCTACAAGCGAAATTCAAAAGATCCCAATTAACAGCCCTTTGGATGACTTTTCATGGGTTAAAAATATGAAAAAAATACTTGTTCAAACCAAACAAGATTTTTATGTGAGCGCGATTATGTTAAGAACCTGCATGGCCAAACTAAGCGTTATTTGTCTTTGGTCCTTTCCCAATTTCAGCTTGAAATATCTGCACGGCCAGACTTTCCTATTTTCTGCACAAAGTATAGCTAGGTGAAACAAAGCCTTTGTTTTTTACCATTCTTACCCATTTTCTGCCCAAAGTATCTGTTCAGAGTTTCATTCATTCCTTTTCTTGATGGTATCATTTCTTATGTAAATTTTTATGGTACTTTACCCGGGAGTTCCTCATCTCTCTAGGAGTTCTTTCCTCCCATGTGTAGGAAGTAAGATCAGGTCATCATTTCTGTTTTGGGAGAATAAGACACAAGTTAAGGTCAGAGAGTTTTGCAGAAATAACCCTCCAAGTGTAGAAACTAGTGGATTCACCCTCAAATTTTTAACAATAGCAAAAGTAACCCTCTAAGTTTGACCCATTTGCGGATCGAACCCCACAACCATTCCTCATAAATCTAGGCATTAAAAACAAAAAAAAAATGAAAAATTTCATGATAAAAATTGAAATAAAACCCTAAGCCCTTGTTCTTTGCTGATCTTCAGGTGTCCCAAACTGCAACAATGATCTTTGGGCCTGTGTCAACCTGTGGGGCCGTCAAATTAACAAGTTAAATCAACGGTGTGGATTATCAATACATGGGCTGCTTGTGTACTGTTTCAGTGTACCATGAGAGTAACATACCTGAATACATCATCTTCCCTAAATCAAATCCAAGGCTATCAACTTGTGGCTACCTGCGGATACAATCCATCCCATCATTTAAACCCGTCCAACAGTGATGTCTCACCGTTCTGACCATGATTGGCCAGTTTCGCACACTCACACTGGTCTAGAACTTTAGAGAACGAAATCACTGCTGCGGTAAACCCAATCAATTTCTACCACCATCGTCGGTGAAAAAAATTGGCTCGCTGCTACTGTCCCTTTTGAAATAGATGGCTTCTTTCTCAAATCTGATGAGAAAACTCAGAAGCCAAACCATCAGTCGCTCTGATCTACAAAATCCATGGCCTGAAGATCATCCAAGCCTTTCAGCCACACCTTTTGGGTGCATCATCATCTGAGCCCATCTTGACCTTTGCCCATTATCTCCAATTCTTTCCCACCACCACCACCACCACCACCACCATCTCCCGCACTGTACAAGCACCCTCAAACTCTTGTATTGCTCTGTTGAAGAATCTGCTGCCATGCGCCTCCCTAGCACTACCAGTCCCTCTTTCTTCTTTCTTCCTCTTCTCTTCTCCTCCTTCTTCTCCTTCTCCTTCTTCTTCTCCTTCTCCTCTTCCTCTTGTGAGTTCAACCCACTACTAAAATGAATGTCACAGTAGTACAACTGGAAATGCCAAAATTTTTGCCTTTGTTTTATCCTGCTGCCACTGCCTCTTACTAATCCCGCTTTCTTCTTTCCTCCTGTTTTGCTTCTGTTTCTCCTCTTCCTCCTATGAGTTTAACCCCCCACTAAAATGAATGTCATAGTGGCACAACTGGAAAATGCCAAATTCTTTGCCTCCGTTTTATCCTAATTTGTCACTGGATTTAATGCCGTATTCTATCAAGGTTCAATTTGAAAAGGTACAAAACTTAGAGAGTTAGTCTTGCTATTGTTAAAGTGAAGGGTGAATCTGCTGTTCTCCCAACTTGAAAGGTTAATTATGCAAAAAAAAAAAAAAAAAATTGTCAGGATAAAAAACTTTTTCTTTTTAGTCATAAGCAAAATAGATTTATTGTGTCTTATATCAGTCACATTCATGTGATGAAAGCTGGAAAATTCTATTTTCTTCCTGTCTCTTGGGAGAAAATAAATTGACAGCAGCAAAATTTTGTTGGACCATTTAAAGAAAATTAGGCAAAAGAAATTTTGCAAAAACATCTATTTTGAATAAAAGGTAGATTCTTAAAAGTTTTTCGATATTTCTATTTTTGTTTATTTATTTTATGAAGATGTGGTCCTTAAAACATATTATTTGCTGAAAAATTTTTATTAGCAAAATTTTCCTTTTTAAGTTCTGTTTTTTGACTTGCTTGTAAAAAACTATTTTGTAGATTTAAGCTTGGACTATTGACAGATAATTTTTTTTAGTGCTATTTGCATTGCTGTCCATCTTTTTTTGATTTTGTAATTTTTACCTCAAAACGTTTATTTTGCAAAAACACCTAAATTTGTTTGTGATGCAAACCAAGTTCTTATTGTTAAGAGCACCGTGATCACCAATTTAATTAATATTAATCGAAACACATTAAAGCTAACACTATACGGGAGATGGTGTAAAATAACGATGAGTTAGGTCAAATCCATAGAGAAGTGATAAGGTTTTGAATTTTTTAGAACTTACTTGCAATAAGAAAGAAGAGATGAGAGAGAAAGAAGGGAGAGAGATGAGAGAAAGAGAGAGACAAGGGAGGAGAGAAATTAGAGAAAAGAAGTTTGAAAGAAAGAAATTGCAATTTCTTAACAGCTTAATTAAATCTATTCTAAGAAAGCAACTAAAAAGCTACAGAAATAAATTTACCTATAAAAGCAGGAAAGAAAATTATGTTAAATTTAATTTAAAAATTACAAAGCAGTAAATCTAATATAGGAATTAAACTACTAATGTAAAATTAACAACTACGAAACATTAAAAACTACAAAGCAATAAAAATCAAATTACATCAATCAAAGCAAAGAGCAGATCTCCACCATAGGGATTTTATTGTTTGCCCCACTTGATTGGAGGCATGCCCCACCCAAAAGAGGGTGGTTGTTTTTTGGTGTCTCCAAGGGTAGAGGTCTTTTCCAAGGGTAGAGGGACCCTCATTTATAGTTGTGGAACAACCCTTGCTTATTGTTAGATACCGATGCGGGATTCTTTCTTTGCACAAACCGGTGCCCTTATGTTGTCGCGGCTGCCTTGAGCTTGTGGCTGAAATGTTGCTCGGAATTAGGGTTGCCTGATGCTCGGTGATGAAAATAACTGTGCAGCTTCTTGGATTCCAGTTTGCTGTTTGAGTTTGGCTGCTTTGGATTTCTGGCTGGATTAATGAGTCTTGTTGCCATGGCTACCTGTTTGTGAATTGTGATGGGTTGCAAATTGCCTGCTTGAGAGTTCAGAGGATGATGGCGTTTTATGCTGCCGTGGTTGGGTTGATTCGGCCATGGGTTTTTTGTGGAGAGCTGGTTGCTTGGGCGTGCTTGGAGAAGTTTGCTGAAAATTTTGACAGCCTCTACTTGGATTGGGTTTCTGCTTAAAATCGAATTCATGGCTGGATTCAGACGCAGAAATTGGGGCTGGAAGATTTTAGTTGGTGGCCAATCGGTCATGGGTTTACCGTGTTGGGCAAGGGGATTTGATTTGTTGCAGGGGCTGTGTTGTTTAGATGGCAAAGGAGGTCAGGAGATTGAACAGGGGCTGCTCGGTGGAGAATATTTGCGCTGAAGGCAAATGAATTTCGTGGATGCCAACTTTTAAGCTTGATGGAGGTGTGATGCGATTGGTTGCAGGGGAGAGGAATGGGTGTTGCGGTATTGGTTGGGTGCAGCTGATTGGGGATGGGTTTTTTTCCCATCGGAAACAGAGGAGGGGCGATGCAGACGGCTGAATCGAAATTTTGGACAGATGGAAATTGGGTTTTGGACTGCCGAATGAAATTTTGATTTGGATGGCTTTTAATGCAAGATTTTTCTGTGGTGGGTTTATGCTCAATGGATTTAGAATAGGACAAAAAAGCTACTGCAATTTTTAGCTGGGTTGATGACGAGGTGGGTTTCCTGCTGCAAATAGCAGCTGCTGGACTTTGAGATGGCCGGTGATTGGGGAAGATGGTGCACCAAATGTTTGTGTTCATGAGGGCCCTTTTCTTGGATTATCTGCACCATCAAAATGTCTCATAACTTCACCTACATCATTTTAAACCTTCAAAATTTATTTTTAAGAATTGAAAATCACTTCATATCATTTTCTACTATCAATGATACACACACACATGCGCGCGCGCGCACACACACACACATTACCTCATCAAATAATTAATTTGCCCCAACTCATGTTAATAGGCTAATAAATATTTTTGCATTGTTTTTTGATTTTTAAACTTTTTCGTTTTTCTTTATATTTATTTATAATTTCCTTTTTTATGATAATCTTTCTTAAAATACTAGGGGTGTATTTGGTTGGGAGTAAAACTTTTGACGAAAGTTTTTGGGGTAAAAGTTGTTAAATTGATAGAAAATGATGTGATATAATAGGGGTAATGATGAGAAGTAAAGAGAATAAAGTTAAAATAGATAAGTTAGTTGTGTGGGTAGTTATGTAGAAATGATTGAAAAGTAAAGTAGTTTGTATGGGAAAATGTGAAAAAATAATGAAAAAATAGAGTAGTTATGGAAAGTGGAAGTTTTGGATGGAAAAGTTTTGGTTGACATTTTTTTACTGCAAACAAACACACCCTAGGTATTAGCGATTGCAATTTTACAAATAAATCATTTAGATAACTACCAACTATTCTAAGGTATTATTTTTATATTTTAAAAAGTTAATATAAAACAGCCATTTTGTACTTCTTGGTAAATATTCTTACGTGCGACTTACCTCAAATAGGTACATAGATCAATTTTAGCCCAATTAGTTCATTCTAATATTTCTACTTTAATTAGATAACGCAAAATAACCTATTGATAGCAAATATAGACATTTTACGAAAAATCTATTTTTCTGAAATTTCATATAAAATCTATATTCAATTAGCTCTTTTTATAATTAAAAGTGTGAAATTAACATGAAATTATATGAAAATTTTGAGATTTATCAGTCTACTTCATTTGCAAAATACTTGGCCAAAGAAACTGCTAGGATTTTTGTGTAATACCAAATTCTGACCTGTCGAATTTGACCCATTTGCCAAAATCAAGTGTGCATGATCTAACGATTCCATTATATGACTTTCATCTTGTCTAAGCAGGCCACAAATTCTATGTTTATTTGGGCATGTGTCTGGTTGCTGGTTTTGCTTCTGACATAGTCCATCCGCATATAGGAAGTGAGATTTTGGCACTTCTATATTAGCGCTTTTAGTCATCATTTAAAAAAAAAGTCATAAAAAATGCCTTGATGTAAAAGTGGATGCTGCTTTGCTAAACGGCATTTTAATTTGTCAAGTTCAGTTTCAGATAAGTGTGAAAGCACTATAAAAAAAAAAAAAAAAAAAAAAGCTCAGCCAAAGAAAGCCCTGGTTAAATGAAGTTCATAAAATTTGCAAATCCCACAAAGATGAAAAGGAATCCAAACAGATTATTTATTTATTTCTATGAAAAGCTCTTTGGATAATGCAACACATTAGTAGCATGGGTGGGTATTGTGAATAAATGGTTCTGACTGGAGTGGAACTAGTACTAATCAGGTAGGGAGACGCACAATTAAAAAAAAAAAAAGATAGAATCACACGATAATGAGAAAAAGATAAGGTGCAATATGCAAAGAATAGGCTGAATGATAGAAAGATATGATAGATACAAAGATGATAAGCTTGATTGCGGAAAAGATAGATTAAGGATGTGTTTACCCTAAGTAAAAAGTTGGTTAATATTTCATCACATGACATTCATTCACTTTAACCATGCCATTATACTTAAAGAGAGAAATTGTGAGAAAGCAATGAGATTCACTTTCTCTGAAGACATCATGATCTCCATAATTAGTTAATTACAGGTGATTGAAGCCATTTTTTTGTTTTTTCTCTAATTTTCCCTGATCGGTGATATAACTGTATAGGCCACATTTGCTTCTATTCTATGTTTTAGTTTTGTTCATGGAATATTAAACACTATTGAGGTAAGCACAATGACTGTATTTTTAGTGTGCTTCTATATTCAGTTTGCAACGCATGGCAAAATGCTCTAGCTATTTATTGGTTTAGGTGTATGGATCCTTTTCTTTCTCTTTCAGTCTAATCAAATTTTCTGTTATACTAGGACACTATAACTGGATTTCTGCTGGCTGGAGTTGGTAATGTTGACTTGCGAAGGAAAACAAACTACCTTATTGTTGACTCAAGTATGTGCTCAGATCTTTTCAAATAGTATTCTTGTTTGGCCTTGATGTCTACCAATACATTATCAGCATTCAACTGTTCTGATTTAGGCTTTCTTCCAGTTGATAATATACCCAGAGAACCTCCTTATATGTTTTCTATCCTATTAGTCCATGCTCATTATGCTGGAATGAGAAGTAGTTCAAAGTACATACCTTCTTAAGTGAAACTCATTCATGTTGGCGACATCATTCCTGCAAATTTTTATTTGCACGGAGACCATTTGAGGATAACAAATATTCACATTAATTTGAAGTTATAGTGTAACTAAAGTTTTAAGTTCAAGTACTTTCATAAAGAAAGTTTAAGTTCTTAATACCCTAGTATTTTTCTCTTGATTACCTGTTCATTTTCCTTTTCTGTCGGCTGTTGGCATTTGAGAGAGGAATGCTCATATTGGACTTCTTCATCATGTGGTATTGGAAACTCATAATTAGAGCATCATTTTTGAGGTTGATTAGTGAAATGGAATTTATTTCGATGGAAAATTGATTTGATGTGTACTTTCTCTATCTTTTTTTTTTTTTTGTCATTACCTATATTTTTCTAATCACTGTCTTCTATCTATTTTAGCCTTTTTTCTCATTGCTATATTACTGATGTTAATTCTTTTTCATTCAATTTCATTCTAATGATCAGCCCCATAATCTTGTTCTTCTAATTCTTAAGGGTGTGTTTACAAGTATCCTGTTTTTCTAATTATTTCTTCACATCTTCCTATACAACTACTCTACTTTTTAATCATTTCTACAGAACTACATATATAAGTAACTTATCTTTTTACTCCTCATTGTTACTCGTATCATTTCACATCATTTTCTCTCATTTGAAAGACTTTTACACCAAAAACTTTTCATCCAAAAGTTTTATCACTTCCAAATATATCTTTAACATCATTTTGTGCTCTAAATTTTCCTGCTAAAATATTGTTTGGCATTTAAATAGATAAATCATATTTCATGAAAAAAAATGTCTGAAAAAGTTAAATACTGTAGATTCCGTGGCTTTTTGAGATCGTCCTGAACAAGCCCAATATTGGTAGCTGATTACTAATTCCATGGGATTGGTTATGGTACGCTGATTTGGCCTATCATCAATCTAGGCAGTTTAGTGGTCGATTAATCCTGTCTTCAATTGTTTGAGATGTGTGGCTTTTTCATTTGCATCAACTTATGAAGGAAAGAGGATAATGGAGTAACATGAGATATGAGTGAGGATGAAGACAATGGAGGGGACGTTTTTGTGGCCTACAAGGAACACTAGTGTTACTACCTCTTCTAGCAAGCATGGGCGATCTCAGTTGATAATGAAACACGATGTTCCTCAACTGGGTTACTCACGTTAAAGTATTTTTACTGCCACTCAATTCTACTTGGTAGACTGTAGCATCCACATTCACTAGATGGGGGAGACTGACAAGAGTTGAGAGATTGTTAAAGCGCTAAAATATCTTGTGGAAGGACCTGAACTGCATATCGGTTAGTCTTAGTACCTATTTGTGGAATTTGATTGGAATACTTGGGTACTATATTCACCTATTTCATGTTTTCCAAATTGATTTCCTTCTGCCTTCATCATCTCTTGAATGGATCTTTATGCAGATAGAAACCGAAGCCCATCCTCCCCTGTGTACTTCAACTTTCCTTTCCCTATTTATGTGTGTCTGGTTCTTCATTTGTTTTCTTCCCCCTAAATCTTTTGCTAAATTAACAATCACATTCTATAAACAGGGGAGACATTTTTAATGACTAAGGCTTCCATTTAGGTGCCGCCCATTCTGCACAACCTAACTGATGAAAGAATCCTAACTCATAGTTTGGAGGATAGTTTGTCCTCCAATCTTTGTCGTTCCCTTCCTATAGAAAGTACAAATAGCTCCTTGTGGTAGGCCCTCCCAATGAGTGAGTTTGTTATACTGCTACCAAGCATGGGTTGTTATGTGCCTGGCCTGAATGGGGGCTCTTATCACTTTTCTAGACAGCCAGAGTGATGATGGGGAGGTGGGATGATTCTTAGAAAGCCATATGACAGATGGACTGTTTTTATTTTTTCCTTTCTCTAGTTTTGGCTATGGAAATGATTTGGAAGTGAAGGAAGGAAAGAACTTTGTTGAAAATACAACTCCTGTGAGATTTATGGGTTGTATTTGAGTTAAAAACCATCCTCCAATTGTAACTAAAATTTGACCTTGTCGGTAATCAAATAACATATTGATAATAGATCCACTTCAGATTCAAATTAGAAAGGCAAATCATTTTGTTTTCTGTCGATTCTTTTAGATATAAGGTTTTTGTTTGGGAAGTGATAAAACTTTGGATGAAAAGATTTTTTTTGTAAACGTCATTGCATTTGGATAAAATGATGTGATATGATAGAGATAATGATGAGGAGTAAGGAAAATAAAGTTAAAATAGATAGGTTAGTTGTATGGGTAATTGTATGGAAAAATGATTGAAAGGTGGGGTAGTTGTTTGGGAAGATGTGACAAAATGATTAAAATATAGAGTAGTTATGGAAAGTGAAAAGTTGTAAATCGAAAACATTTTTTGGTTAAACAAAATCCATAAATGGAAGTAACAACCCGTGACTGTAACAACTAATACATGGACAGGACAACCTACAACTTAGACAATAACAACTTATCACAGTCAGCATTCTCCACTTAAAAATCAAATTATTGGACTTTTGTTGTCTGCCAACCATCTGCATAGTATCTATTCCCACTTGCATGGCACACAACATGGGTGAAGCTAATCCTAGTATCCATTCGGGCTTGTACCAAGTTTACTGGAACAAGCCATTGATGATCATCAGGGATATGCGTGTTGCATATCTGTTTTTCTTTTCCATGCTGTTTAATGTTAGTCAATGGGCATTTGTAGCCTCGCAGTTTTCTTAATACCTATTCTTGGTTTTGTAAGTTTTTAGAACCTGTGCCTAATTAGAATTCTTGGTTTTTAAGAGCTTCCAATGCTGCCACGCATCATCTTGTGTTCTTATTTACAAATAAAATGCCTATGTACAATTGGCAAATTCATAGTCAATAGATCAGCACATTTCACACTTCAGCTCTTTCATTTACTAGGGCAATTATAGTTGGTTTAAGTCCAGGCCAAGAACTGCCTTCTGGGGCCCAGTCATTATAATTACTCCAACTGAACATTAACCTCCACTGTGTCATTTGCTTTGCCACTAACACTCTTTATGCTCCAAGAAACAACGGTGAAGGCAATTGAGGATGCATTCAAGGATTTTACCAGTAAAGAAGACATTGCTGTTGTGTTGATCAGTCAATATGTAAGTTGTATCTTGATATTTGGCTATAATTCTCATTCACCTTTTTTATTTGGCTGTTTTTTTTATCTCCTACATTGTTGCTCCAGTGAACACAATATTTTAGCTTGTAGGCCTCACTGTTGAACAAGTGTACTGAAATGTATATATAAGTATATTATTCCTCAAGGATATGGTGGGAGCTGATCTCCCCCAGATGATTCATCTAATCATCTGAAAAAGAGTTTTATTCCAAAAGTGAGAAACCATAAAAGGCCTATTTGGACATGATACTGATAATAGAGGTCAGCAATATTTAGGAGAGAGGCAATTGTCATTCTGCAAGTTACAGTTTCTGGTCCTTAGTTTTGGTGGAACAAAAGATTTGTCATCAAAACCATCAGGCAGGTTTCAAACCGGAGCTGTGGATATGATCCCTAGATGATGAATTTAGCATTCAAATCAGGTCTTAACCTCCAAACCTTTGCTTGCCAGCAACTAGATCATCTGAAATTGGCAGATTGTCAAACACATTGAAGAGTTGTGTTATACTACCAGCATAGTTTGATGCATGCAGTTTTAAACTGTAAATTATGACAATATTCAATTATTCTCCAGCAGGATAGTGATGATCTGGTTTGTAAATATCTGCATGTATCCATCAAGCAAGAAGAATAGACGATATTGGGACATTTGTGTATTGACACATGTACACACAGAAGGAAAATTAATTCAAAGAGATCATCACTATTAGTGCATTTTTCAGTAACTGATTAAGCAACAGATCGGAGTATTTGCTGAAATTGCTTATTTGTCACCACCATAACTTCCTTCTACCTGTGTTTCAGATTGCAAATATGATAAGGTTCCTGGTAGATAGTTACAACAAGCCTGTCCCAGCAATTTTAGAGATCCCATCCAAGGACCACCCGTATGATCCCGCACATGATTCAGTTCTTTCACGAGTGCGGTATTTGTTCTCTGCAGAGTCAGTAGCATCAGGAAGGCGCTAAGCCGCCATGCTATTTATTCTGAACTGCTTTCAACCAGGAGTATGATTCTTTTTTGCTTCTTTTTGTATCCTCTTTGATCGGCTGTCAAAATAACAGGATGTTCTAAATAAGAAATGGCAGTGCATGGTAGGATCTTCTGGCTTGCTTTTGTTGTTTTTTGTAGTCTGTGATTGGGACCAACTTTGAATTGCACTTGGTTGCGGTCCTTGTGGTTTGTCTCAGTATCATGTTGTGGGTCAACGAACAAAGACTATCATTGACAGGCATTGCTTCATGTGCCCCTGTGCAGTTTTGTGTTAAGGGTTGTGGCCATCTCATTATTAGTGGGTCCATCTTATTGTAACAAATCCTCATTCCTCAAGAGAAATCCACACCTACCAATTTCTCCTCTCTCCTTTCTTTTATGTACCTCTTGTTCGCCAACAGCCTGTTGGAAAAATTGCACCTCCGTAAACCTAGTTGGTTGGTGGAAAAAGAACGCTGTAGTAATTTTTCCAATATTGAGCCAAGGATACTTCCAACATGATCTGTTACTACAAAATCACTATTAGCCTTCCATTTCTGTTGTCCTTTCATTGACATTTTGGTGCTGCCGTGGCCGGTCGTCCTCATCATCATTTTAAGCTGTTTTCCACCCATATGACGTTAACCGTATGGATTTAATTGTGCCATTTTTTACTATCATGAATTATATTTTCAGTAATCTCTTAACGATTTCATATCTAGTTTTATTATATCTATGTTTTTTGGGATATTCTTTTCATTCTTTTACTATCTTCAATTTTAATAAATTCAATTCTCTTAATTGATGTCATTTTAGGCCTTCTTTTAATATACCGGAACTCCTTTAATCTGCTTTCCTTTGTTTTTAAAATCTATTGGCTTCATTTTTTAAATTAATTTTGATTATTTCATTTCTAATTTTATCTTTTTTTGGGCTTTAGCACACATCTACCATAACCTTCTCATTTTTGTTGCATTCATTCTATGTACATGTTTTTTAATTGCACAAAATTTTGCCCTGTATAGCATAGTTCGTCTAATTGTTGTTTTATAAAAAAATTTCTTTTTAATTTTGAGAAGTGTTTAAAAAGCGATAAAACTTTTATATGAAAAGTTTTTAGTATAAAAGTTGTCAAAATGAAAGAAACTGATGTGATATGATAGGGGCAATGATGAGGAGTAAAGAGAATAAAGTTAAAATAAATAGTTAGGTGTATAGATAATTGTGTAGAAATGATTGAAAAGTAGGGTGGTTGTATAGGAAGATGTGAAGAAATAACTAAAAAATATGATAATTATAGAAAGTAAAAAGTTTTAGATGAAAAAGTTTTCACTTGACATTTTTTATGTCTTACCAAATGCATCCTTAATTAGAACTCGATGGTTACATAAAATTTTTGAAGTATTTTGCTATTTCTTCCTTCTATCTTGGATTTTATTTGTAAGGTTTTTCTTGATATCTTTATTTTCTTGAATTATTGATCTCAAATATTAAAAGAGATTAGTTCTTGGTACTATTTGTCTAAAATCCTAATTAGTTTCTCATTTGGGTGATCACTATTATTAAAGTTGTATTTTATATATTTAGCTTCTATTTGGCTAATTTTTTATGGGTTGTTTGACTAATTTAAAAACCATTGGATTTTAGAGCATTCTTCCATTTATTTAATTTTAAGTTTATTTCTTCTGTTGTTTAATCTATTGGACTATATCATTTGCAAATAATATGCATTAGGTACTTGTAAACGTATAGTAAGTGCATCTATAACTAAAGTAAAAGGTAAGAGCTTAAGGCCTAAGCCTTGAAGTAAACCTTTTGCAAATTAAAAAATCACTCGTATATTCGGTTATGATTCTCACACTTGTTGGAGCCCTCTTATATATACATATATATATTTCTAATAATATCAGTATATCTATTAGTAGTAGTTTTTTTTTTTTTTAAAGTATCTTCTACATTAATTTTCTTGAAATCTTACCATATGCTCTTTTTGTTTACATCAACAAAAACTGTATGAATGTTCTTTTTTTCTTTTTTGCACTTCTCAAATAATTGTCTAAGTAATAAAGTAGTTTCAACTTTCAATGGTTGATCTTCTTAGCATAAAGTTAAATTATTTTTAGAGACCATGGCTTCTCATCTTAGTCTTTGTTTAACTAATTTTTTCCACATAGCTTCATACATGATTCACTAATTCAGTCCATGATAATTTGCACAATTTTAAATGTCTTAGTTATTTTGATAGAATGGTGTTGTAATACTTTTCCTCCCATTTGTCTGGCATAATGATGCTTTTATAATCCTATTAAAGGAGTTTGTCAATTAAGTTATATATTTCTTGAAGATCGATTAGATGCACTTAACTCCAGTGTGTCGGGCTCAAATACCTATTTTTTATCTTTTAAATTTTTTTTATAAAATTGTTAATCTAAGTGTATTTAACGCGAGTATCAATTTTTACTATTTTTGGAGATTTTTAGATATTTTTTTGGATTTTTAAAAATTAGTAATATTTTTAGTAATTTTAGTAATGTTAAGGTAAGTGCACCATGTTGCATTTAATAATACCCCATATTTCTTTCTCATGCACTTCTACACCTTGATATATCATATGAACCTAATGCTTGTCTTGTTTTCATTTTCTTTATTCTTGAGGTTCCAATTTTGGGAAATAGATGATATTCTCATTTTTTTTTAACATTCAAATAATCGTCTACTAAATTCAAAATCCAAGCAGTCAAGTCTCTTTTCCTCTGAAATTTTGCACCGTTTTATGTGACGATATTTGGATGAATAAATCTTTATTTTTTAACAGCTGTTGGATCAGAGGAAATGCTTTTTTGAAACCTCGTTCAAATTTTTTTTTTTTTTCCCCTTCCCACAGCTATTGGATCGTAGCATGTTGGAAAATCCACTAGCGCTTATCCGTTGGCTCAAATTAATTTTTGGCCGTGTAGAAGGTCAGCACCCTTTTTTTATTTTTGAAAAATCAGTCTTTGACTATTACATCTCATCATTCTTATTAGAATCAGGCAAGAATCTTTATATTTATATCTCATTTCATATTACATTAAAGCCCCAAAATACCCTTATAAATTTTCATACACTCTCAGTAAGGGAGGCAAAATGCTTCCCACGGTCAACAAAGGAGGAGAGACAAAATACTCCCCACCCCCGCAGACCAAGGTTCCCACCAAGGGTATGAAATGCCTATTTTGAGGTTTGATCTAACACCAATAGCACCCTTTTCCATGCAGTGTTACCATTCGAGCAATGCCCGGATGGTGAGGAGCAGCACTTTTAACATTAGCTTTTTGTGATCTTTAGTGAAACATTCAACTGTTTATTGGTCATAGTTTTCATATTAAAGTTACTATATGAAAAATTAAATTTATTGGATATGTATATAATCTGGTATAACTAGCATCCAGGAATGAAGTTTAGACCATTAGATGCATATAGACTAGGTTTTGTTTATTTATTTTAAATCAAACTCATGCATTACGTTGACCACAATAAAATATACTTTTTTTTTTTTTTTTGAACAAATTTTCCCCATACCTCACCCCATCGTTCCAAAGTGAGAATGGATAAAGTAAGGAAAGGAGAAATAACAAAAATTTCATTCCATGTATAAAAGTCCTTACAAAGAGAGTTCGCAATACAACTTGGAGGGACCTCTCTGCAAATATTCCCCGCAGCTTGGTTTAATTGGTTTGATAAAGGAAATTTGGCCAAATTATGAGTGGCTTGGTTTGCACTTGTTAAAATATGGGAGAAAGATACCCACTCAAAACAACTTTCCTTGTACCTAATTTCCGGTATAAGACGATGCAGATTTGATACAGTGCTAGCAGTACGCGTTAAAGAACTTATCAAAACAATTGAATCACTTACAATTTCAGCCCTATTAACTTTCATTTCCACCAACCATTTAGCTCTCAAGTGAACAGCAGAAGCTTCCATCCATAAGTTTTTGCCGTCCGTAAGTGTTTGCATGTACTTATTTGTTTCCAGCAACGACCTGCTATGTAGCCCGTACGTGAGATTTTTTTTTTTGATTTTTTATAAACATATTTTTTGAGCGTATTCAACTAATATAGTAAATTTTGTTACTTTATAATATATATATATATATATATATATTTCTGAAAATAATGAATTCGGGAGGCGTTTAAGTTATTTTTACCCCTTAACAACTTTATTTTAAACAAAAGATAAAGAGTAGTGATCTTGTTAGCTCGTACTAAGTAAATGTCTCATTTAGCTCATCTTAAAAAACTTATTTATAATAATTTTTTTACTTTTTTCTTTGTGTACTTATTTATTTAAGTGTATTTAATATATAGATCAAATTTTACTATTTTTGAATATGTTTATTTATTTTTTTGATATTTTTAAACATCTATGTGTATATATGTATTTAGAATACTTTGTTTTTAAAAATCTAAAAAAAATATATACACATATCCAAAAATTGTAGAACTTGATTTATATATTAAATACACTTAAATAAATAAGTTTTATATAAAATATTGTAAAATAATAAAACTAAGTATATGTAAAATGTTAAAACTGAATATATAAAGTATATGGGTTAAATATAGATTGAAAAATATGTTTATGAAAAAAAATTTAAAAAAGACATCGGAATTGGGCTTATATCGAATGCTATTGCATACAATTATAATTCAATATAATATTCACGGAAATTATATTAATTAAAAACAAATATTTTAATAAATTTAATTATTAAAATTTATACAAATAATCAAATAGCTAGAATTCATCAATAATATAGATATTTTAAAAAATTATTATATACACGACACTTTTTTTTAAAAAGTACTTCACCGGTGGGAGAGTTTGTACTCTACATGACCTCCGCGATCGAATAGCCTGTCACATCCCACCTAAAGGCATAACAAATACAAGTGTGCTTACGTCGCCCATCGTGACATTTGAGATGCCGCCACCATTATATGTTGACTTTGATTGCAGCGAAATATTATTTTCTACAAGGGCTGGTTGGTTTTACGTCATATATAATTAAAATATTTCAATGATGTCGCTATTTTGGGCTTGCCTCAATTATTAATAAAATTTGATCCGCTAATTTTAATATTGTTTATTTCATCATGGTATGATAATTATTTCGGTGGCTTATAAATATTTGTAATTGTAGGTTGTTTCTATGAAATTCTTTTTATATGTAATTTCTTTCACTGTTAACATCTAGATGGTTGATGTAAATTTATTCAATCTATTATATTCAGTATTATTTATGTTATTATATTATTACGAGTGTTCTTTCATTTGTCGAATATTACTATACATTGGCTTCATCTAAAAATATGTAAAATTAATGTAATAAAATAATTTAATGATAAATATCAATTTTTAAATACTTTTTTAAAATTTCAATCATCTAAAATATCATTATTACATGGATAAACGTCAATAAAATATTTAACATTTTCCTTAATTGACATGTAAATGTACATATTTTCTAGCAAATGTTGCCTATGCATGTATTGAATTTGGATAAAACTTGGTTTTGTAACTGATGTTAAATACAATAAATGGATTGAATTTTTCATCAAGCAATAAAATCATAAAATTTGAAGGGATTACATGAAACTGTTTCTATGAAAAGGGGGCTTGTTTATAATCATATATTTGGATATGTTTAATATTTAATAAAACTTCTGAAAGAAAAATTTTAAAATAAGATAATACTGTTACTCATTCTAACTTTTATTAGCTGTTGTCGCAATAGCTTTTTTTTTGATCTCTTTTATATATAACAGGACACCTAATATTACAAATCAGTATATTCTTAATTATCGTGATACGGAGGACGATGCCTACAAACTCTAATCACTAGATAAGAATAATAACCCCACAACTAGGAAAGATGAGAGAAAGGGTCGAACTCGCCACTACTGAGTGAGGGTGCCCGCTATGGGTACTACTGCTCTATGGCGCCGGTCGCTGTTGCAATAGCTAATTGTGACTTCTAGAGTCTTCGTGCTCCTCATAATTTCTTTCAATCCCACTAGTCCTTAATTAACATCTGTCATATTGGAGGCGAAAACGGAGACAGTTGGTACTTCGTTAATCACCTCCACAAGTGACGAGGATGATGATCGTATCCTTATGTATTGCAATATAGATTTCCTGCAGCGACCTCATAGGCCGGGGCGTAGACCTGAGTGGTTCGATGATGCTCATTTTTAGTAGGGATAGCATAGAAACCGACTGGTTATAGACTATAGTCTTCTTCTTTTGTGTGCTCTGTCTCGGACTTTTTAGAATGAGCATTTTTCCTTTCAAATTTCGCATTGGGAGCCCAAAAGGTACCTGTCTTTTACAAGTCTTTCCATTGAGAGCAAGAAAGAGTGGCCAAGATTGTGAACCTGTTGTTTCCTAGCTCATGTTCTGAAAGGATTGGTGAGATTGACATTTTGAGTTTGCCTTTTTGGGTCTTGGGATAGAAGAGAGCTTCGTATTGCCTTGAAAAATAGTTGTCGTTCCTTCTGTTGCTGCTCTGTGAGGAGTAGGTGGGTGAACCTTTTGTCGAAGTCTTACATTGAGATGGTCTTCAAGGTCCCAGACTAGCGTCCCATAAAAGAAAAAGTTCCCAGAGTAGCAGCTCCTCAGATGAGGAACCAACACAACGATCTCTCCTGATGGTTTGACAGTTGAGATAACAGACTTCCTCCTTTGTTGCCTGTTCTCCTCGTGTGTTTTGACCTTGATGTTGTTAGGGGTCATGACTGGAGGTACTGGATGAGTTGCAACTAGAGCAGTGTTGGGGCATCTCCTGCTAGTGCGCCTTTGGTGCAAAGTTGTTGGCACCATAGTGAAGTAGAGCGGGATACTCTTGTCGAAGTCTTGGTGCCTGCTAATCTTGAAGCCACCTCCTAGCAAGAATTCGAATGCCATGTGAGTTGCCATTGGATGTTGACTGATGTTCCGAGCATCAGAATTTGTAAAGCCAATAGTCAGCAATTAGGAGACGGTGATCTTCTTGCCGATGTAAGTGTCTTCCTTAAAGATGAAGGGTGGGATGTTTCACATCGGGTTCATCATTTTTGTTAAATAATAAACATGCACCGACGTTGGAGATGATGAGAATGAGATACAGTCATCTCTCAATTTTTTTTATTTAAGTACACTTTGTTGTGCTCAAAAGATTATAAGCTCACATCCCAAGGATAGATAAAATGTAGAGACGGATACATAATAGTGCAGTTTGCATGAATGTATATACATGACATGATGGCCAAATGACATGGGCATGTAATTGCATAGCTGCGTCCCGATTCATGTAAGTTAAAAAAGCATTACATTATTTTTTAATGTGTATTTATAGACATGCTAACAACTCATATTACATTCAAACACATTTATAACCCTTATACAATGGAGGAAAATTTTAAATAACACTCACATAGAAAAAAAATTGCACATGCCTCTACCAAAAAGAGGGAACAAAAAAACTCCTACACTACCTAAAATAAGAGAAAGGAGGGTTGAACTTATGACAAGTCAAAAATGGGTTAGCAGGGCACACCCATGGTATTGAAGTATGACATTGTTTGAGTTGTGTGACTGTGTTAGCCACATGTTAGGTCAGCTTGAGTTTTGTGGCCATGATTAAGCCACAAGGTTTAGTATGAGAAGATTTCTACAGCTTGAGAACAAGCCACCCTGGTTAATTGTTTAGTTAGAGGTTTGCTCATCGTTGGTTTGTCTTTGTTTTAATTATGTTATTTCATTTCCGATTGAGGTTTGGCTAGAGTAGAGCGAAACTTGTGAGATGTTTGATTAATGGATTTGACCATTTTATGTTTCTGGTCGACTAACCTACTTTTGAGTTTGCTAGGATTCGCATGTTTTATTGTTATGATTTTAGCAGAATAGGCGATCAAGGATACTAACCATGAGCTAGAATATTTTGGACAGAGGTTGGAGTTGGTTTTATAGGTATTGTGTGGGTGGAATTTATTTTGTATACCACACGGATGTATTTGATAAATCATTTGCATGTTTATCTTGTGGGAGAATGATTAAACTTATGATTGCGGATTACGATGTTTATCTTGCGAGGCTAGTGAGTTTAAGATAATGATTTTGTATGTTGTATTATTTCTATTTGTGTTTATAGCCGTTGAGATTGATGTGATCTGATATATTTAATATGGTTTCTATTGGTATTTATATGTATTTGTGGATATTAAAATTACTATGGGGTATTCATGAACAATGCTTACTTTTTCTTCTTCCCACTGGTTATAGATTTTGCAGAGATATTGTTAGTTTTCCACCATAGCGATTGCCAATCTAGGCATTGTCTAGTGAGGTGCTACAATTATGATTCAAGGTAGTCGGTTGTTTTGGATCCTAATCCAACCACCTTTAAAGTTAATATAATTTAAATATATTAATATGGTCTAAACTTATTATTATACATATATTAAGATATCAAATCATAATTTAAAAAATTAATTGAATGGACATTTAGGTGATCTTTTAATACAAAAATTTTTTCCTCTAAAATTTTCTAACAGACTTTTCTATGCAACTATCCTATTTTGAATCATTTCAGCACATCTTTCCATACAATTGCCCTGCTTTCTAATCATATCTACATACACATTCTTCCATATAATTACCATATATTCCTAATTATTACTTCTATTTTATCACATCATTCTCCCTCATTTTTCAATTTTTTCCTACAACTACTATTCATCCTTTTTTCATATTACCAAACACACAATAAAGTAGTAATGTTAAGTATTTTATTCCTTTACTCATAATCATTACTTATATCTATTTTGAAAAATTTCCCTGATTTTTCTCTTTTTGAAAATATCCTTATATTAAATTTGGAATTATTTTCACCATCTCTATCGTTTAAAATGTCATTCCTATGTGGATAATGATTATGTAAAGTATTATTATATTTTAAAGCATGTGAAAATGGATTTAAATAATATTCATAATTTGTACATGAATATATTTTAAAATATGGACCATCCACACTCGTGATCAAAAAGATTTTTAGTTCCATTATAAAACTAATTATGTCAAATAATATAAATGAACAAATTTAACCCTGTTTTAGTTAATTGCTATGTTCCCATGTAACTAAGTAAAACAAGGATGATAACCGCACAACCTAATCAAGATTGCACACCGTTAATAAGCATATTCCTATCCATATTAACATCCAACCACCACAAGTAAATGAAAACTTGTGCCTTATATATAGGTCTCATCCAAAACTTACTCTTCAAGCATAAATTTGGATATTAAATCAATTTATAAAGTTGCAAAGCTTGTAAATGTATTAAACATAATATATAAGGGTGATCTCAAGTAACACAAGTTACAGCACAATCATATAATCATTTAGCACAAAGAAAATCCAAATAACATAATCTATGAGTTCAAATCATCCATATCTCCCATCACAAGGAGCTTCAGCCCAAAAACATGATATTAAATCCCTTCAACATCAAGTTTGCAATCATCATAAAGGAGAAGAATAACAAAAATAAGAAGAGAAAGAAGAAGAAGAGATGAAACTCAATGGATTTACAATAGACAACTTGGTCCCCTCTTAAGCTTCTCTCCTTGCTTTGTAGCCTACGTTTTTCTCCTCCCTTTTTAGTGGCCATGAGCACTAGATCTTATGTTCTTTAAACACTAAAAGAAATATTTATAATCCTTGCATTTGGAGCTCATACATGTGGAATTTTTTAGACAAGCGCCTTCGTGCCCGCGATCATGATGCTCCTAAACAGCTGACAGTGCTAGTTTTATGAGGTGGTGGACTTTGTGGCTGCGACCACCACCTTGCTGGTGCCAGTTTCACACTTTGATAGCTACAAGTGATTTCTCTCTCATTCCATCCTTTTTTTTTGCCTTGAATTTGCATGAGAATTGCCCTCCCTTTCCTGCAACAAAAAGTAAAAATAAATAAATACATTTCTAAATGAACAAGTGAAATTAAAACAATTGAAATGAGATGAATTTAAACTAGATGCAACCTAAAATGCATGAAAATACACTAGATGCAAAAATTACATAAATGAAAAAACTAATGCAATACCTAGGGAAATTTACATATTTGTCTTGAAATAGCATTCAAAATAAATACAAAATGAGTTTTGATAACTCTATATTTATAGAGTTATCAGGAGGGCGTCCTCTCCACCTACAAGTAGATGAAACACAATACAGGGCTCTATGAGCCAATTTATTGGCAATCCATTACTAGTTCTCAACACATGCCAACATTCCAGTTGCTTGAACCGGACTTCTAAGCTCCTAATCTCTTCCAAAATGAAATTTAGGTTGGTTAGAGGATGACCCTTGCTGTAATATTATGGAAGACTGTCATCGGTGTATATAATTTATGTCCAATTCACCACCTCAAAGTCCCTATCAATAAGAGGTATGTGATGGAGAGTAAACTCTCGGAAGCAATTTGTTTCTTAGGAACCACATACATCAACACATTATAACAAAGAGTATAAGAGCATCCAACATGTTACCTATTGATAACTTCTAAAGAATGTGCTGCAAGCCCAAAACGTTACCTTGTTTAAGAACTTGTAGCTGTTGAATTTGCACATTTTTGTTGACGATTGGATAGCTCTAAAAGAGATGGTTCTCATCCTCTTGTTGTTGCCCGCACACGACAAATTAGGTCCATTATGGCGCCCCTTCTAATTAGATTTGATTTTATGGGAAGAGACTTGTAGAAGAGTCTCCACCCAAAGATCTGGATCTTCTTTATTAGTTTAACTTTCCAAACAGTTTGTCACCCCTTAGTGCAACCTCCCTTATTTGCCTCTTGTTCCATACCCTCAAATTGTAGATTGATGTGTGTACTCACCTGTAGGTTGATCGCACTCTAAAACACCCATCAAGCTCAAGTTCCCAGAAAAGGGAGTCATCTACCTCAGTCCATGGGAAAGGAATATGTCTAATTTGTTCTCAGCCCTTATCCCTAGCCACCCTTCTTATATTTTCTTCTTTCCAAGACCTGTGGACCACATTAATGAAATGGGACACCCTAACCTCCTTTGAGACATCTGTTGGGAGTTCATATTTTAAGATAATATTGTCAGCTCATTTATTAGTAAAGAATCTCACCATTTCTCTGGACCCCACCCTCCATTTGTTACTTACTTGGAGAAGCACTCTGGCCATTAAGATGCACTTCCACACATACAAGCAACCCACTGACATGCTGCATTTCCAGAAATTGTCATTTGAAAATTATCTTGCCTTCAACGTATTAAAAAAAAGGGTTTGCCTGGGTTGCTACTCTACGTTTGTTTAGAAACTAACTCCATATTGGAAGCAAATAGCTCCCTAAAGCCAAGTCCTCCACTAGTTTTTGACAACTAATATTTCTTCCTCCCTAATTCTCTCCCCACCAAAATTTGCTCATTTGAGCATTAAGGTTGTCACACAATCCTTTTAGGAGCAAGAATAAGTTCATTGCATAAGTTGGGATTGATTAGGCTGCTTCCTTAATCAAAATCTTCTTTCCCCCACTTGACAGTAGCTAATTGCTCCACCTTTAAATTTTGTTTCTTACTCTTTTCTTAATAGATTAAAAGGTAGAGATTTTGTTCTGCCAATCCAAACATGAAGGCCCAAATACCCATCAATCTACTTATAATGTTAGCTGAGAAGGTACTCAATCTACTGTCCCGTTTCATTATTAGTATTTTCGCTAAAAAAGCTGTTATTTTCTCCATATTCTCTAGCTGTCTAGACGCTTTCTCATATTTCTCCAATACTTCTTTCATTTAGGTCACTTCGTCTTCCTTGGCTTTCATGAATAACAAAACATCATTTACAGAGAGTAAGGGAAAAATACTTGGCCTTGTTTTGCTAACTTTGATCCTTGACAACTTGCTTTCTTCATTGGCTTTACTAATCATGACAGAAAGTTTTACTGCACAAAGAAGGAATAGGTGGGGATAAGAGACCCCTCTTATCTTAAGCCCCTTGATGGCTAAATCTCCTTTGTGCTCTCTCCATTCATGTCCACTCTATAGGTGATGGCTGATATGTAACCCATGACCCACTAAATTCATTTCTTTGCAAAGTTTATCCTTTTCATCACTTTGTGGAGATAACCTCACTCAACTCCATCATAAGCCTTAGCTATATCTAGTTTAACATCGATATCTACTTTCTTTCCCCTCTTTCTCTTCTTTAGGACATGAATTGCCTCAAAAGCCACCAAGATATTATCTTTGATGAGCTTCTTCGAAACAAAATTGCTCTTCTGTTTCGAGATGATATTCGAGAGACAAAAGTTTGGCCACAGTCTTTGAGATAATCTAATCTCATTGAACCTTTTTTTTGCGATCAACATAATGGTAATCTTGTCGATCTCTCTGATTCTTGTTTTTTATTTCTCTAAGGGAATGCCTCAAAGACCTTACAACAAACTAGGAAAATTTTCTCCCATAATGTCCCAGTGCTTCTAGTAGAATCCTATGAACTTGTCATCCAAACTTGGAGCCTTATTAGGGTTCATGCTTTTCAATGCAGCCTTTAGCTCCTACAAAATCCTCCTAGTTAGCCATCTTTTTATATTCCATCTTTTTATATTCGGGTGAGACCCTCTTTGAAATTTCCTCTATTACCTTCCTTGCATCCTCCTCATTATATGAGCAACTAAAAATATTGTCGAAATAATTCCAAGCCAAAGACAGCTTTTAATCTTAGTTCTTCGTTTTTGCCTTTATCATCTGCCAAGCACTCAATCCAATTCTTTTTCCTCCCCTCGCTAGTTGCCTGGTGGAAAAATACTGTGTTTCTATCTCCCCTTTGAAGCCAGTGAACCTTAGACCTTTTACTTCCATTTGATCTCCACTTTTGCTAACAACAGATTGAGGATTCTCTCTTGCTCTTTATCTTTAGTTGCCCTTTCTGCTGACATGTCATCAGAATTTTTTTCTAATTTCTCTTGATTGCCTTTTAATTGTGGTAGGGATGTCCCTCCTGAACTTGCTATACCAGTTGTTGAGCTTCTTCCCACAATTTGGGTTTTCTATATAATATTACCCTATAAGGATGCATGAGGAGAACTATCATCTTCCCATATTTGTTTGATTAAGTTGATGGCTTCTTTATGTCTGGACCAGGCTAACTTATATCTAATCAACCTTCTATATTTCCATTTGTGATTTCTCAACAAGAGAATGAGAGGGTAGTGATCGGAGTAGGCCACAAATTTATGAAAAACCTAAGCCATTAGGAAGATATCTAACCACTCACTTGTTTCAAGATCCTCATCTAGTTGGGCCTCAACTCTCTCCTCCCCTTTATGCTTGTTGCTTCATGTCCACTTGGTCTCGATGAATGCTGCGTTCTCGAGAGCACATTTAGCAATCACCTCTCTTAAATTCAGTATATGAGTTTTAGCTCTTAAATTCTAGCTCCAAAGTTTTGATCATCCAACTAATTCATTAAAATACCAATTGCTAGTCATGAAAGGTCCATCTGAGTTTTCAAGATTTAAAGAAAAGCCTAAGATTCTTGCCTTCTGCTCATTCCTAGATGACCAAAGAAGCTTGTCAACCTCCAAGGTTCTTGCCTTGTTGCCTCAATGTGATTAGGAGAATAGGATTTGAAAGTGAGACTCCAACCTTTTCTCCAGAGTAAAGATAACCCTCCCTTTCTATCATTGTAATTCACAGGGAAGCAAGAATCAAAATGAAGCTATCTTTTGATGGTCTTCATTTCTTTATCTTGATTGAAAAAGTCCAACACGGATCTTCCTTCATAATTAGATCACAGAGTAGTTGAATTTCTTGGGGGTTCCCAAGCCTCTGATAGTTCTAGGCCACCATAGCCATTAGTTTTCGTGGGGCTGAGGCCCATAGTTAGCTCCCAACCTATAGTCACACTCATCTTTCTTGACTCTGTCTTCCCCTTCCACATACTCCATCATGGGCCCTCTCTTAATACTTATGTAGGTATCCCTCTCCACATCAATTGCCTGTTTCCTTACAGCTCCTACCCTAGTTAGTAATTTCTAGCCCCCACTCCTATAACTGGCTGACTTTCATTTCATTAAAAATAATTTGCTACTTCATTCTTTTCTCCTTCCTCATTCCCTTACTTTTCTTCCATTACCCTGTTATCTCCCCCATCTAACTCCTCCTGCAGTTTACGCATTGATTCTCCCCTTCTGTCTTTGTCCCATCTCTCTCTCTCTCTCTCTCTCTCTCTCTCTCTCTCTCCCGCTCCCATGCTCTCCCCACCCTTTACCTTAGTCGTGTGCATCCTCCTATTCTCTTCACAAATAGAACATTCTTTCTCTTTCCTACTCCCTTAGTAAATCTTCATCATCCGTCCCCATCTTTCCCACATCCCCTTCTTTTGGCTAGGGTTTTACCTCTACCCTTGCATTTTGCTTATCCTCCTCTTCATCATATCCCTTATTCGACCACCAATCTGTATGCATTCGTCTTTATCATTCTTGCCACCCCCTTTTTCTCAAACTCTCCTCCTTTCCATGTGCATCTGTTATGATAATCCTCCCCTTGACCATCAATGTAACCCATGAACTTGGAGCACTATAACATGGTGACTCTTGTGAAGTCCAACTATTCTCCTTCCTCATTTAGACAAGATTCCATCCAGTCCTTTCCTTTTCGAGATAGGCCTTGTTTCGATCAAGTTCTTATGCACTTGTATCTCCTTTAGCAACTACCTCCTTTGTTCATTCTCTTTTCCTTCCTTTGGAGGATAGATCGGTCTCTACCACGAGCTTGTTTAAACAATACATTTGCACTTTATCTTCTAACATAAAGAAGCTGTCCTTCACTAGTGTGGCCCCTTCCAAGTAGATTTTTTAGAAGACCTAATTTCCTTGTTCATTATCTCTTCTTAGAACCATCACTTTGAAAACCATTTGAAGGCAACTCCCATAGGTCATGTTTACCTCAACAAGCTTTGCATTCCCATTATTCTCCTCACAACCCTTATACACATGCTTCATTCTATTGTAGAGGTAGGAGAACACTGGAAGTTGTTTATATTGGAAAGGTAGTCAATGCTTGTTTAATTCTTTGCACTTTATAAACACCCCCCTTCGCAGGGGTTCTTTTAGATCCACTTCAACCTTTAGCCACAAGCTTGATGCATTAGCCATCATATCTAAGAAGGATGCGAAGGTATTACCTATGAGCTCACCCAACGTTCTTTGTCAACCAAGAAAGGAACTCCTTGATTGAGAGCCATAGCCAGGTATTAAAGAGTTGGATCTTGTCTTTTTGAATAAGACCACTTAGATATGCGATTAGGCGAAGCTTTCAGTCATATAACCACAACCTTTCTTTGAGAACTTGCTACTTATCTTCCTCACTCTCAAATGCTACCTTGTAAAGTTTTTCATCAATTTCTATGAAGATTATGGTTGCTTTCGCCATCCATAGCTATTACATGGTCGCTTTCATAAGTTTTGGTTGTAGGTGGGAGATACCTAGATCAAGTAAAGGATTGACAATTTCCGTTCGAATTTGATCACTGGAAGGGCTTTTGCCTTAATTACGAGTGTTTAGATCTCTTAAAGCAAGTATTCCTCTTTAAAGTCCATTTGAGAGGAGAAGCATGTCTCCAAAAAATCAACATTGAAGCTGAAGCAACCCCATCCACTTCGTATAGAGGATATCTCTGAATTAAAGAAAAGGCGAAAGCGAAGGAGAACTCCTTTACCCCATTCCGCATACAAACATTTTCATTTGGTTAGACGACATTAACAAGATCCATTTGAAATACCCATCATGGGTTTACTTAGATGTGAAGAGTGGAGGATAACAAGTATTACTTATAAGATAGAAAATTTTAGAATTAGGTCACAAGATTTATAGGCATTGATGGTCTAATGATCAATTTAGACAAGGGAGTAAGTAAATACCAAGATAGAGCATCACTTGAAAGATACTATTTTATTTACATACTTGACTTGTTAAATAAATTTTATTTAAAAAGGTATGACTACGATGGAGGAGTATATAGTTGATTCAATATATTAGACCTTTTATCTGTTGGTCCCGAGTTGATGGCTAAACCCAAGAGGGGAGGGGTGAATTGGGTTATTTAAAAATTCTTTGGTAAGTTAAAAATCTTAATCCCTTGAAAGATTAATCCCCTTTTTGAAAGCAAACAGAGAGCAATAAGATAAAACAGTAAAAGAAAGCAAAAGACAAGATTTATAGTGGTTCGGACAATCCTTCCCTACTCC
>JAXCLR010000001.1:30582331-30632111 GCA_035584095.1 Annona squamosa
AGAATGTGGAACACAATGCAAAATATTTCTGTGATATACTTTTCGGACTCGGTTAAAGAATTGGATGCTTTAAAATTCTGCTGGGAAATTAATTAAGCATTTATTCTCAAAATCGCAGGGAAACAATTTCACATTCAACCAAGAATGAATTTGAATATTGAATGAATTTTATTTTTCTCACGTGAGGCAGGAACAAAGCTACCCTATTCTTTAATCATTTTTACACAACTACTCATACAACTAGCCTATCTATTTTAACTTTATTTTTTTTATTCCTCATCATTATACTTATCATATCATATTATTTTCTCTTATTTCAAAAACTTTTATGCAAAAATATTTTATCACTTTCTAAATACACCCTTAGTTAAGAATTTTCTCTTAAGAGATACAAAATCAAAATATCACCAGACTTGATTCATGGAATAATACAAATGTTCTATCTACTAACCTTTTGTTGTATAAATTCAAAGGAATTAGATAAGTTTTTTCATGACAATGATAATGAAATGGACCAAAATCATGTTTGAACATAGTGGTGAACCTGACATGGAACATTCTCCCTTCATTTTTAAGATTTAATACCCTAATCTTTTTGAAATTGTTAATTTTTATTACTAACATTGTGTAAGATTTCTTTTACAAGATTTATGGTGTCTGCACTTGCACTCACCAAAAAACTCAAAAACTAATCGACTCCTCAGGTTGATGCCCAAATCGAATATACTAACAAAGCATCAAATGGTCTTAGACAAAAAATCATGCATGAAAAAGTTAAAGAGGGGCTAATGTAGTGCCCTAGCGGCTACCACCTCCCCTCGACTAGTGGTCTGCATAAATCACTCCATGACCATTCAAGTTAGGGAGAAATGGAACCACACGTGCTAGAAACTTTTTGATAGTAGCCCTACTTAAATAGTTGTAACGATAACATTATACTATCTCAATGGTAAATTTCAATTTAAATTATCATGGAAGTATATGGTATGATAACTATATATTTATTTGAAGCTAAATTACATCAACTATCAAACCATAAATTAAAACTTCCTTTTAATTTCACTACATAAATATAATTAATTTATGAGAAATGATCATGTTAGTCGGGGCTAAGTAATGACTTAACCACTTCAAAAAACTATTAATTTTTTCTCTTTTTTCATGTACATGTTTATCTAAGTGTATTTAATATATAAACTAAAATTTACCATTTTTGGATAAGTGTATATATTTTAAAGATTTTTAAACACAGGAAAAATTTAGTTTTGTGTTAAATACATCTATACAAACAAGTTTATAGGAAAAAACAAAAAAAAAATTAAAATGGATTGTTTGACATCTACATTATTTAGTTTGGGCTAGTAGGATTATTTTTCTAAACCTATACCATGGAAACATAAATATTTAACATCTCATAATCACATAATTCTCATAAACACACTTGCATTATTTTGCTAAGACCTGAAATACTTTGCATTTTCTACTTTTTTGCTTAAGTTTGGGTAAACTCAATAAGTAAGAAATTGGCTACAAACTATTAAATATCAATTAATTAGCTGAAAAAAAACAACCAAAATACTAAAACTTTCTAAAATAATTTAACATGAAATGTTCCTGATCACATTGTAATGCATTAATCATGCTTGTGCACTTAGCCATTTAACTTTACTTTCTCTTTACGCAAGTGACCCATGGACTGAAATCAATATTATAGTATCGTTGCAAGTCCTTGCTATGACTTTAATTTTAATTCATCTTTCTTATACCATGTGCACGCATTCAAACGCAATATTTATGACATGTTAAACCATGTTTCCCAAATATAAGTCAAGTTTATAGGGTGTGTTTGGAAAGTGATCAAATTTTTGAATAAAAAGCTTTTTATTGTAAAAGTTTTTGAGCTAATAGAAAATGATGTGAGTTAATAGAGGTAATAATGATAAGTAAAAAAGAGTAAAATTAAAATAGATAGGTTAGTTGTGCAGATAGTTATCTAGAAATGACTGAAAAGTAGAATAATTGTATAAAAATATGTAAAGAAATAATTTAAAAATAAAATAATTATGGAAAATAAAAAATTTTAAATTGAAAAATTTTAGTTTGAAAACTTTTTGTGATACACAAACTCGGAGAATGTTTCAATGCAACCAAACACATTGAAATTTAGTTGCATCCAGCTAAAACTTCCATTTCAATATTTTTTAAATTTTTCAGTAAAATTTTTAATCGAAATGTATTTAATCAGCATTAAGTTTTATCATTTTTGAAAATGTATATATATATTTTCGAATTTTAAAAACAATAAAGTTTTAACACTTTTTAAATGACTAAAATACTCCTATTTTCAAAAATAAAAAATATATACAAATTTTCAAAATGATAAAACTTAATACATAAGTTAAATACACGTTGATTAAGAATTTTATAAAAAATTCAAAAATAGAATTTCTAGTCAGATGCATTGAAATTTCTATGCATCTCATTGCATTCAAACAAAACTCAACAAACTTACCCATAAACTAAAACTATTTGGAAATAAGTCAAACATGATAATCATCACATATATACAAAAAAGTATTGAAAACCTTAATAACTTAATTCAGAAGTCGTGCTTACCTCCCATTAAACAAAAGTCCAACTCACTTTATTTTTGCGAAAGAAACTTTTCTTTGCGGAAGAAACTTTTCTTTCTCGGATTCCAACTGTTAAACTCAACCCTTAAGTCCTTTATCAGCACATAAAAATCCATTAATCCTTAGTTTCTCTTATTTCAAAAAATTACAAATAATATGTATATCGTTGTAAATCACTAAATCATCACGTTAATTATCGCAATAATTAAATTCAACTGTAATTATTTGTCCTCAAATCGTTTATTATAATAAATTTTTATTTTTCCTCATTTATATCTTCGAAATAAAATTTAGTCAAATTCTAATCAATTAATTAGTCTTGACAACCAAATTTTGGTATCATCTACGATACCCATCTTAATCGGATTGCATTAAATAATAGATTATCAATTAATAATACAACGTAATGCAAAGAAAATAAAACTAACGGCTCACGGCCTCACATGGATATTGTCCAAAATCCACCCTTCTTAACGTCCACGCCAATTCAAGTCAAAAGGGACGTTCCACATAAAGCCAAATGTATGAAACACTAACACAGATATGCTGCAAAAATATAAAAGTCACCATATCAGGACGCCCTTTGCATATAATAAAGTAATGTGATACACTACATCCGGGTTCACTTAGCTTCACTGTACCCGCATCCAAATACTCATTTTAATAAATTTTTTGAAATGTTTTTTATATAACTCTTGATCTAGGTATATTTAACACATATATAATTTTTTACCATTTTTAGATGCTTTTAAATATTTTAAAATTTTCTTTTAAAATCAGTAGCATTCTCGTGATTTATGACTGATTTTAAAAAATAAAAAAACAAATAACTAAAAATTTCCTAAAATAGTAAAAATTAATGTGCATGTTAAATATACCTAAATTAATAATTGTATAAAAAATTTTCAAAAAAATAAAAAATGGGTGAAATACACCCATGTGACTCGAGTGCACTAGGTGCGTTCGGTTAGCCCCGTATAATAAAACATTATAATCAATTAATGAAACAAATGTGCATCAACAAAAGTAAATATCCTTTTCCTTCTATTACACTCTTCAACTTTAGCGCTCATATACATTATATATAATTAAGAAAATGATCCTAATAGTTTGACTAAGCAAATATCTAAAAAATAATTAACGTAATACATATTTGACTATATATAAAACTTTCCAACATGGGATAGAGGGTCATTCTTTCTATTAAAAATTTCATCCTGAAACTTTTTCATTTTAATTATTTTTATTTTCCATAACTATTTTAATTTTTAATTATTTTTTTTGTATTTTATATTCAATTGCCATACATTACACAAATTACCATTCTTTTTAACCATTTTCACACAACCACATATACAATCACCTAATCTATTTTATTTTTAGTTTTTTAATTTTTCATCATTACCCTCATCGTATCATATGATTTTTTCTATTTAATAGTTTTTTATCTTAAAAAATTGTCATCTAAAAATTTTATTACTTCTCTAACACACACAAACGATTAAAAGAAAAATTTTAGAATTGGAGTAATAGTATAATATGATAGAAATAACAACGAGAACTAAATAAAATAAAGTTAAAAGAAATAAATTAAATAAAGTTAAAAGAAATAAATTAACGTATTGAAAAGGAAGATGTGAAGAAATGATTAAGATAATTACAGAGAGAAAAATTAAAAAGTTTTAGTTTTTAACTAAACACACCAAAATCTAATATTATTTATAAAAGCCGCTGAACTTGACTAAATCGATAGATTCAACTTCCATAAAAATAAAAGAAAAAAAAAAAAAACTTGCAGTTAGTGCATAAGATTCATGTGACGGACAATTGATGGAAATTAATCTGACCAAGGTGGTCCACACAATCAACAAGGATGGGCGTTGGCTTTCAGTCAAAATTACTCCAGCTGCGGCTACTGCCGTCTTCCCAGTCCCACCACACTGCCAATGGACACAGGAGAGCAGAAGCTGATGACCTTGTGAAACCGATTCACGGGGCCGGGCAAGCTCGGCACCTTCCTCCACCTGCAATTCAACATCGAAGAATCCTCACCATCCATCTCGCAGACACAGGTGGGATACTTCTTGTGCGGCTCCTCGTTGAACACGTAGATGATGTCGCCCGCCCCCGCGCACTTCAAGCTCGCCAGCCTCTCCTCCTCCTCGCTGTCGAACAGCTCCCCCACTAGCTCCCGCGGCATCGTCGACACCTTCCTACTCAGCTCCATCGTCCTCTCGTCCACACTCCAGAGATCCAAGGACGGACCATGCCCGCTGTTGCACACCGACGCGAGCACCAGCTGGCTCCGGCATGCGATGAGGAAGGAGGAGGCGACCCCCGGCGGCCGCAGCGTCTGCAACCGGCTCCACACCCGCCGCGACAGATCGAAGGAGGCGATGAAGCCGGAGTAGATACCGATAACGAAGAAGCTGCCGTTGAAGATGGCGGACGACAGCCACTGCGGCGTGTTCCCTGAATGGATGATGTCGGAGGGCAGGGGCGGGCAGAGGTCCCAGGCATCGGAATCCGGGTCGTAGATCTCCGCCGCCAGGCGGTCCTCGATGTCGACGAGACCGCCGACGAAGCGGACCCCGCCAACGACGATGAATTTGGAGGTCGCGCCGGGGACAGGGGAGAAGACGCCGACGAGGGGGTTAGTGCGGGGGAAGCGGAGGGGCGGGGTTTGGCGGGAAGAGGAGGAGAGGAGAGGGGAGTAGGTTAAACGGGAGGAGGTGGTGAAGAAAAAGCCGGATGAGCCGCCGACGAAGGAGGCGGAGGAATCGTGGTGGAGGGCGGCGGGGGGGAGGCTGAACCAGGCGTCGGAGTCGGGGTCGAAGGCGAAGGCCTGGTTGTTCTTGGGGAAGATGGAGTTATGGCCGCAGAGGAAGAGCCAGGGCTTTTTGGCGGGGGAGACGCGGGCGGAGAAGGTGGGGTGGGAGAGGAGGGAGCGCCAGAGCTTGCAGACAGCGGAGGCGACGACGATGGACGGGATGGGGAGTAAGGAGAGGATGTGCTCGGTGAGATCGGAGCTGAGGGAATTCCAGTTGGCTCCGGCAGGAGTAGGAATGGGAGTGAGAGATTCCGATTCCGATTCAAACTCCGCCTCCGACTCCATCGCAGCAATGGAGATTTTGGATCCGGGCGTGTTTGAGAGGCGAGAAGATGAAAGGCAGAGCAGAAAGAATTGGGGATTTTGGAGGGTGTGGAGGTGGGGTGGGGTTGGTTGACGAAAGGGAAGTGGCGGGTGCGAGTGCGACAACACGTGACCCTGCCGACGTAGAAAAATGTGACGCTTAACTGAGTTTCTGTTCTTGCAGGAGAGGGCGAAATTTTGCACCAGTACCTGCCGAGTCTCGGAAATTTTCAATTTGTATTTTGTAGGATGAGCTAATTAGCTAAAGCAAAATAAAAACTTTTGGTAGAGATATTATGGATTTTATGGGAACAATTTATGGTAAAATAAAAAAATTAAAAATAAGGTTAAAATGCATTACAATATTAATGTATAATTATCAAAACATGGCTACAACGTAAACATCTGCACGGAAAACTATTACTGAGCGATATATAAAAACATAAATGTTGTCTGGACCTGTGAACCAAACCGTAGATCAAGCCAATAAAATGACAGGTTCCGCTGGAACCAGTTTAATGGAGATCCTTAGGTGGAATATGCATCTTTATTTTTAAGATATCTTTTTTAATTTCGAATTTAATTTTTCTTTTTCTCAATACATATCATTATATTTTTTATTTTCGATAACACTATATTTATAATATCATCAATACTTAATTATATATAAAATTATTTTATACATAAATAAATAGTTATATTTATAACTCTCAAAACAGTACACTGAACTTAGATGCTATCACTTTTATTGCCAATATATGCATATAAACTTAAGTATCTTTTCAAAAAAATATATTAACTAAGAACAAGTATAATATGTGACTTACTATTTTCAACTTTTAATTATTGCCGCAAACTGGAGGATATAAAATTTGAAATTCAAATTGATATAAATTAGATATAACGTAGTACAAATGGCAAAAATGCAGTGCCTTCCACATACAACATTAGAAGCCACTAAAAAAAGGTCATGTTATGAAGACGCCAGCTGTGTTCTGGATAGCAGTGGGTAAAAAAAGGCAACGATATAGATATCGGGATTATGCCTCAAATAGCTATTGGTATTACTGTTTTCAATTTGCAACCTTTCTTTTTTCTTTTTTTCTTTTTTTTAAAAAAAAAACCTTCAGAATCTATTGAATAGTATGAAGTGTAGGTTAGGCCTACGGTTCAACAGTTTGAGCGAGTATCAAACCGGGCCGGTTACGACTGAACCGGCCAGCCGGTTTAGGTCAATTCGGTACGATTCTGATAAATCGTGATACATATTTGTTTATAACAAAAACTTTCGTTTTTTTTTTTTTGACAAATATACATACAACATTTGAACTAATCCCAAATATATTTATAACATTTCCAAAATTCCAATTATACTTACTTTTGCATTTAATTTCAAAAAACTAATTTCGTGAGTTAACTCTGTTAGAAAATATGTAAATTACTAATATATCCTTCATATTTTGGATAAAATTGAAAATTTTAAATGTCATAACTCACCAATAACTTTATTGCATATGAGTTTTAAATTTAGAGGACCCTAATTTCATTTCCTTTATATTTCATTTCATTGTTTATTATTTTAGAACAGGGGTATTTTAGGTATTTATGAAAATTTAATTGAAGATTTTTGACGAAATGGGCATTTTTGGGATTAAATGAAAATACAGTGGGTATATTTGAAAATTTGAAAATGTTATGGATATATTTGAAATTAGAGCCACACAAAATAGGTATACTTGGAAAAAATCTAAAATTGTTAAATAAAAATTTTTGATTTAAAATTTTTTATCATTCATAACTACTCTATAATTTTTAGTCATTTCTACACGATCACCCATCTAACAAACCTATTTATTTTAACTTTATTTTCTTTACTACTCATTGTTATTCGTATCATTTTTTTATTCATTCAAAATCTTTTATACAAAAAATTTTCATTTTAAAAATTTTATTTATTCTCAAACACACCCTATAATGTAACTTAGTCTTATTATGTGATATATCATATTTTGAAAATTTTAGCAATCCTCACTACATTCCAAAGTTCTTCATGTAATACAAATATAATTGAACTTGCTACATTATGAGTAACATAACAAAAAATAAATGCGATTCATCTTTCTTGATTGGGGAAGAACAAAGGTTAATATTTTTGTTAACATTGGATTTTTTTTTGTGATCTCATTAACTTCAGACGTTGCTAACTTCCTTTTGAAATTTCTAACTCTAGCATCAAGCTACTGATGGATTCAAGAGAGCACTTCTAACATTGCTTGACTTGTGTAAGTGTAGAATTATGGTTGATCTCACTAGACTTTTTTGCAAGAAAGAGGTGGAGGATATACATCACCGATTTGTTTGGTGCAAGATGATTCAGCCAGAGTGCAATAAAATCATAAGGAGTTGCCTCCCTAGGGGGGAGATAAATGTGGTCCAATGTATCCTCGAAGAGTTTATTTTTCTAAAACATGTAGATGACTTTGCTTTCTTTCTCCTCTTTTGTTTTGTTGGTGTGTTTGGCATTTGAGGAAATCAGTTGTGAGAAGATTGAATGTAACTTATATTGAAGGATGTGAATGAGTGATGTGCACGCTATTTGGATTATTATGGGAAAGCATCTGGCCTTATGAGATCAAGTCTCATTATGGGCCCACTTGTTGCAAGATGGGAAAACCATCTAAAGGAAAATTTAAGATCAGTGTAGATGGAAAAAGGAAGATTTATAAAAATTATACAGGGTTTGCAGCGGTGATCAGAGATTTACGAGGATACTTCATTGCAACCAGAGGATGGAACTAAGCATGTATTTTAGACCTGTTGATTATGGAAACCATTGCTATGTGGATGGGTGTCAAGTGAGCTCAGGAAATTAAGTTACGACAAATTTTGATGAAATTAGATTCTTTGATTCTGATTGATTTTTTTTCTGCTTATAAGAGGTTCATATTATCTCTAGTGGGGATGTTGATCAATAAGATCAAATCATTTACATCACAAGATAAATTAGTGATATTTCATCATGTCATGAGCTTGGGCAACTCCATAGCTCATCTTCTTATTGATTTTACATCTTGCAATATTTCTTTTGATCAAGTGTGGTGAGATGATCCCCCATACTTTTTTTAACCAAAACTTTGTATATATAAATAAATGGACAACTCTATCTCTCTTTAAAGTTGTTATTTAAATCAAATTATTTTATTATGTCAAATTTGTACAATTTTCAGATGAGATTCATATACATATCCGATTGCATGAAAATTGATATGGTAATAAAATACATTATTCTAAATACAATGGACATAATATATTTTGATTTTATCATCATATAAAACCCATTTTAGTGCCACTGCGCTGCACCTGAATATATCTCAGATATATAGAGAGAGAGCTGTTCTGGTGCAGCACTATTGCACCGAAATAACATTATATTTGCTCATTTTCAGGCCATATATTTATTAGAATGCAATGAAGCTTTATACAATACATATATAAATTTTATACCAAATTGTTTACACATTGAAAAAATAACTTTAAAGTTGTTATTTACACCAAATTATTTTATTACATTAAATTTAACCATTTTCAGATGAGGTTAATGCACATATCTGATTGGAAAGAAAATTAATATAATAATAAAATACATTATTCTAAATACAGTGAGTGTAGTAGATTTTAATTTTATCATCATGTGGGACCCGTTTTAGTGCCACTGTACTTGAAAATTTCTCATATATATATATATATATATATATATATATATAAGGTATGAGAGATATTATTAGATGTTGTAGGGTATATTTGGAGCTCGGTGCGAAACTAGTAAATATATTTGGGATTTACGTTCTTCTTCTTTCAGATATGAAAGTTGTAGTTTCTTTCCCAAATTATTTGGACTATGAGCACGGCGTTAGGATCTGTGCATTTGGACAAAGGAGTAGTGATTATACGGCATTTGTATCGGTATCTGATCGATCTCCTCGTTGTCGTCGTCGATGCCTGGTGGGTTTTGTATCTTCCAGAAAACAGATTACGCTCTCACCTGAAAAAACCAATTTTAAACCGACTCATGTAAATAGGGTTGAGAGTTGAGGCACGATTCATATGAACTTAACTAGGAAAAACTCGAACCAGACGCAACCAATCCCAAGCTGATTACATTTATATATTGTTCATATGTGTTTTCTGACACATGCACATTTATACATGGGAAAGACTTCAACGGTGCCTAATCTACTTAAGTGAACTAATACATTTATCGTGTTTGAGTCCATTTAGGTAATGATACGAGAAATCTAATTTGTTTATTGGCTTTATCATTATATTTGTTGTTAGGAAACAAAAAATTGTCCTCGTCAGAGTTTCATGTTAGTTTCAAAGTCTTATGTTCAAGTGGCCGGGATTTCAATTCCATTTGAGAATGTTGGTCTTCTTTCCTGTGAATGTATATTGTTAGAAGTTATTAGGAGAAAAATATGTAAAGTGAATTTGGTGAATTGGGCTTAAATTATAATAAAAAATATAAAAGTGATATTGTAAAAAGAAATTAAAAATAATCATTTGTGTGATTCTTGACTAGTTAAAACTATTTATTTCCTTAAAACACGTACAAATTACAAACTAAATGTCTAAACCTTCTAAAATGTTCATCTCAACTAAAATAATGTTTGCATATAATTTTATAATATTTTAATACTTTATTTAATGAGTTCAAATAAATTTTAGACTTTATACACACTTTTATATATTTTTTAAAGGTGTCGACCACATAGGTTCTTTATCAAAATAATTCTTGTCATAATTACAAATACAACTATACAATTTCATCTTATTTCCAAACGTCTTGTGTTTGTACCAAACTAATCCTCGCTAAAACCAATATCTATCTTTCACGTCACAGGAAAGAATGTTGTTGTTGTTGTTATTATTATTATTATACATTGTTATAACTTCGGATTTTGATCATATATGACAATAAATTATTCTGGGTAGGTCACCTTTTAGTCAACAGTATCTTGTTAGAAATATGTGGGTGATATAGATAAAACTTAAATCATTGTCTTATTTAGAGATATGGTGATAACATGTAGTCGTATTTGCTATTTTTATAAATTTGTGATTATATACGAAGTAGAAGTAAAACGTACGATCATAATATATTCAATATACATTCTTAGTATAGATATTTTAAATTTCAATCTATTACTCCTCAAATATTAAAATATGTCTTCTAAAAACAATCATAAATAGAATCATATGCCAGTATTTTAAAATAAAAATACCACGAGTATATAAAAAGAAATATTTGAATGATATTAGATATCATTAAAGATTAAAAGGGGAAATTTTCATATATATCCATAAATTTTACTTCTAATTCTACTTATACCATCGCTGTTAGGAATCTATTAAATGGAACATTAGTAGTTTGTAAAACGAAGAATATACTCAAGCTCTAATGTAATTTAAGGTTGTTTTGCTTATTTAAACAATATAAGATTTTATAGTTGTAGAATTACTAAAATTTATTATAATATAAATTTTTAGCTATAAAATTATAATTATGAATGAACGTATTTGTTATTTTTCAAAGGGTTAATAACTTTTTTAATGAATATCTAACTGCGTGTATATAAGTGAAATTAGGATAAAAATTCATGAGCATGAGAGGAATTTTTTAAAATGCATGAATGTAATTGAAATTGTGGGTAAAATTCATGGGTATATAAGAAATTCGCCCAAAATTTTAATATGCACTAGCATGCGACTAATGTGATTGGCAAAAAGTTTTGTCTCTATTCAGGAAATTCGAGCTTTGAGTCTCGACAAAGGGAGTTTATCTTTCAATTTGGGAGCAATATTTCTATAGCCACTCTTGAGTTAAAAGATTGAAAAATATGTACTTGAGTTGAGTTGTAAACCACAAGAATTAAAGAAAGATTTCAGTATACTACATTAATTTGGGCACACCTTGATGGTTAAACCAAAGTCCAATTTACTCATTATTTTAATATCATTTGGTACCCAAAATCATTTCAATCAAATTTTTAGGTGTACCGTACTTTGCTTTAAATATATAATCATGTATAAACTACGAAAAACATTTAGGTTTCATTCACATATGAATTAAAACACTATAATACATTATAGATGGGGATAGAAATGAAATTTTATACGGTTTAGATTTTGAATTAATAACTTGATAATCAGTATATAAACTAAATAATTTTATTACACTAATTTTATACTTTTACTGGATGTGACCATGCATATATTTGATTCACATAAAACTTGGTTTCCTAATTGAGTAAATAATTTTAAATGCAATAAGTGAATAGAATTTTGGTTTAATCATCAAACTGGAAAGGCACAATGAAATCTTTAGTGGTGTTAGGACCTTTATATTTCTAGTATGTAATTTATTCAACAATCTCTAAGTAACTAAAAGGTTAATTTTCGCCTTTTTGTTGGGTTTAAAATTACTCATTACCATTAAGGGTTAATTTCAAATATATCCACAACTTTTATCTTTAATTAAAAATATATCAATTAAATATAAAATCTTTCATATATACCTACTAACTACACTAGGAATATCAAATATACCACAAATTCTCATGATCAGTTTGGTGACAATCAATATTGAGGGAAAATGCCGGATTTACCCTCAAAACTAAGGCTGTGTCTTGAGATGGCATCTTTTGGCCTACAACAACTATAGCCCAAAACACTGACTCCTTATCCAACGCTCTCATCATCAATTTCATGCATGCCCCCCAATCTCTTCGGCCCTCTTTCAAACTCTTCATCACCCACCTCTCACAATCCTAAGACCCGATCTAGAGACCCACTCCTCTGGATCATCGCAAGCGTCTTATTCGACTGGATGGTTGATGTCTCTTGAAACTCCACACTGTCTTCACCGCCTACGGCGGCTATGGCACGGCCGCCTACTTCTCTCTTTGGCTGCACTTGTCGCATACCAACACAGACACAAAAGACTTCCCCTTGCTTGGCAAAGATCCTTGGTCAGTGTTCTTTGCATGGTAGATATTGCTCTCTTTGAAGTCGAATGGAAAAGCAACACGCTGGAAGAGATGAAATCCAAGGGTGTGGAGATTCTTTGAAAATTCCCGGCGTTCTGTTCTGGTGTGTTGGACCTCTGCTCCTTCCATCTTTGCTCAATCCATCCTCTACATCCAAAGCGATCTTCTACCAATCAAGTGGTGGAAAGAAATTCAGAATTCTGTCAACCATTGCACTGAGTAGTTGAATCTCCGTCGGTTGTCTTTCATTGTTGACGTATCTTTAAGGTCCCTAAACACCATCTCAACGTTGCAGATGACTGAGTTGGTGAGGGGTCTGAGAGCAAGTTGACAAAATTTCATTTTGGTGATTCATTTGTCGATCGACTTTGCCATAAACGGAGAGATAATGTAGGAATGGTTGTTGGAAGGGTTCGAGGAGCGAGCAAGGAGAAGAAACAGTGGCTGCTAATGCGGGGGCGGGTGCCGCAGGTCTACAAGCGCATTTTTCAGCCACCACGGGTTGAACTCAGTATAGGAAAGCTTGAACCAGAGCATCCCACTAATTGGGCGGCAACTAGCGTCAAAGGATTCTACAACGAGAAGATGCTAAAGGAAGAGATGGGTGTGGAGGTTGCAAGGGGAAACAGAGCGAGGTGTGGGGGCAGAAAATGAGAAGGGTGATAGAGAAGGTGATGGGAGAGGAGAAGAGGAAGGCCACGGAAGCTAAAGAAATGTTAAGAACAACGATGAAAGAGGGAGGATTTCGCATAATTGGAAATATTTCAAAAATTTATAGGCATATTTGCAATAAGTTTCACAATATAGGTATAGAATTAATTTGTTTAAAATCATAGGTATAAGTGCAACTGTCTAATCTTACTATTTTTAATATTGTTGGGCCTATACCTAATTCATACACTTTTATTAGATCTCTAATACAAATATATTTTTATATTTATTGAAATTTATGGTGCATTTGGGAATAGATAAAACTTTTGATGAAAAGTTGTAGAGAGTAAAAGTTGTCAAATGATGTGATATCACACGAATAATGATAAAAACAAATAGGATAAAGGTGAAATAGATAGGTTAATTATTTGGTACTTGTGTAGAAATGATTAAAAAGTATGGTAGTTATATAGAAAAATACGAAGAAATAATTAAAAAATAGAGTAGTTGTAGAAAGTGAAAGTTTTAACTTGACAGCTTTTACTCATTACCAAACACACTCTAATAATTGAATTGAAATATACTTCTTTTATTACTCTTCAATATATTATTATGATGATGAAAGAAAAACAAAAGTAGACTATTGTCTGACCATTTGAAAAAGAGAATCAAAATACTCAAATAATTATGGGTGTATATGATTATTAATGGCAGCAACGTAGATCAAAAGTCTCTTGTAAATATTATTTTGGTGTTCTTATGATAAAAAAAATATTACTTTTGGAGAAGATGTAAATCATCAATGATGGTTAAAGTGTTTTTATCAAATTCATCTGGATGTATTTAACCTATTTTTTATTTTTTCAAACTTTCTTATGTAATTGTTAATTCAAGTGTATTTAATATATTTATCAAGTTTCACCATTTTTAGATAGTTTTCGAATTTTTAAAAATCACTAGCATTTTCATAATTCATAAATTACGAAAATGCCACTGATTTTGAAAAATCCAAAAAAAATCTAAAAATGGTTAAACCTAATACACATGTTAAATATACTCAGTTGTATAAAAATAATAGATTTTTAAACCCAGGTGCAACAAGGCTAAGTGCACCCAAGCACATAGTACAGGGACCCTTAGTTAAATTCATTTGCTTTCAACCTTTTGACAACACGCATAAATAGCCCACTAATAACTCAAGTAAGATAAATAAATTATAAATAGATTATGATTGAAATTTTATAAATAAATTAAAATTAAGATTGTGCTCCAATCAGCCCATCCCCATCCGTTAACATCTGTACGGGAGGTTTGCTTGATTGCCGATAACTATCAACGCTATTTTTCTTTTAAAAAATTGTTCTGCCCACTTCAATAGCCGAGTATGACATTGTTTTCAATAAGGTTATTTGCCTTTTGATCCCTTTAACTATGCGCATTTGCTTTTTAACACAAGTTTTATGTATTTGCTTTTTAAACCCTGTAACTTTGCCTCTTTTGCATTTTAAACCCTGCCATTAATGTCTGCTATTAAACGAAGGAAAATTTTGTCAGTAGCTGTCGTACAAATTTAAATTTATTAAATTTAAAACTTTTTTACTTTTCATAATTATCCTCTTTTTTAATTATTTATTTACATTTTCCTATACAACTATCTTATATGGTCTTCACTTTACATCTGGACAATCGATATTGCCGCTGATTTGATCAATTAGACAACAGATTTCATGGATATCCATATGCTAAAATCGAAAATGACATATTGGGAGACCACTGCAAAATCGTTTTCAGTATTATCATTTTATCGTCCATGCTGAAAACCAGTCATTGCAACCACTGGACCAGATGCAATTCCGGTATCAGCATTGATTTGAGAATACTGCCTTGCAGGCAGATGACAATGCTAAGGTCTTCACATAAGAGAAATATCAGTAGCTAAAAAATATTTGGAAATTTCTCTCGCTATTGAGCAAATTCAACTTTTTTTTATACATGTGAGGCAACTGAAAAAATTCAGCCGGCAAGTTATCTCAAAAGAATAGTGGCCATTTCTGCTCACCTGTAGCATATGAAATTATACTCCTCTTTAGTGGTCCAAAATGCTGAGCACCTTGGAATCCCACAGCCCGTAAAAAGTTGAGCGGACCAAGATCAACAGAGTATGCTTTCTGAAACCCATCCAAGATTGCCATCATCATAATATTCGCCCGTTTCCTTTCAGTCTCATATCTCTTTAACAAAGAGAGCTGCAAAAGTCAAATAAAGCACATTTAAGACGAAATGGCTTGGGGCTACCTGCAACAAGCATTTACTTGCTTTCTAGTTTTGTAGATAAACCCAAAATAATCCTAATCTGTGACCGTATTCAAGAGTGGGAGGCAGTCTTGTCAGACATTGTAGTACTATGCAATTTTGATTGGTTCATGATATCTAGTTGCCCAAATCAGAAAAAGTTGGCTGCCAGCATCTTATCTTGTCTAGAAGTAAACCTAGCCTGCAAAATTTACTCATCGTTTTATTTTGAAAATAGCCTAGCCTGCCAAAATACAATCTTGAAAGCAATTGAAAAGTCATGCAGCCTGAGTACAAATGTATGCTCAAGGAATAATTTAATCTCCCACAAAAATTTGCGAGCACAAAAACTGGTGGTCAAATCATTAGCCAAACGAAGTACAAATGGTCTTTTGACAGCTTGAACAGTGTTCTACTCCCATATTCCTGCTTCTATACACCAAAGCTCGAGTGATGCAAAAGTCTGAAAAAAGCATCATCTTTTCATATAATAAAAATTTTACTGGTCCAATTATATAGAATAAGGTCAATGTGATGGCTCTTAAGCAACCTTGGGAACCAGCATCTGACACAATACACACTGGAGATGTGCCAAAACAAAACACATGGTCTTCGAATGGAACCCAACCACAAAAAAAAACAAAATTAGAAATGCCAAAGTTGAAATCCTTGCACATGGATTCTCTGATCAAAATGCACAATAGATATCTTTTTTCCAGAATCAAATACAAAGACACTGAAAAGGATATAAGAAATACCTCCCCGATATCACTGCCTACAGAGATGCCTTTAGCAATGACTTTTGAAAGAGATAAAGCATCTTCAAATCCCAGGTTGACACCTTGACCAGCTAAGGGATGAACGGTATGTGCTGCATCACCGATGAGAACAATGCGATATGATGCATAATCATTGGCATGCATTAGAAATAAAGGAAATGCCATACGTCCTGAAGCCAGCTTGACTACTTTTGGCGGAACTTGAAAGCATTCTCTGATGGATGGTGTTGCATCTCCTGCAATAAAATATTTGTCCCAATATTGACCAAGAGAGCTGGAGCTAGGATGGGGCCCATACCCATAATCCAGAGCATGGTTTACAGCTTCCACAAACTTAACCTCACTCATCGATTTACAATCAGAAGCTTCCTTTGGGTTCATTGTCCACACAATATTGCTATATTTATTGCCAATTGGAAGAAGTGCAATAGGACCAGAGGGCAGAAATCTCTGCCATGCACAGTGGTTATCAACCGCATGTTCCACAGTGCAGATGACAGCATTTTGAGAATAGTTCCATCCTGTTGTTTTAATTCCTGATATCTCTCTAATGCGGGACTTCGACCCATCAGCTCCAACCTGAAATGCCCTTGATCAGTTGAATGTCATTGCAAATAGTACGGAAAATTCCTTTCATGCCCATAATGTTTGCCCCTAATTCTTTTTATACCCGTAATGTTTGATAAATTCTTTTTGTACTCATAACATTTCACCCTAAATTCCACTCATGCTCATGCCGTCAACACAACTGTTATCTCCTCTATTGAAAAGACGATTTTGCCCATTCAAAATTTCGTAATTGGGACAATTCAATCATAATATGACTTAATTGATGATAGTAAATCATTAACGTGTAACATTAAATGATTCAAGATTCACACTAAGGCTGAATTATTTTAATTAGGAAAATTTTATAGGGGCAAATCCATCTTTTCAATGGGGTACATAACATATGTGTTAATGGTGTAGGTATAATAGGAATTTAGAATTTACGTTGAAGTATTATGGGATAAGAGGAAATTATGTTATGGGTATAATAGGAATTATGTGCAAACGTTGGAGACAAAAAAGGAATTCTCCCCAAAAAGTAAGAAATAACAATTCCCTTTTTCAGGTTGTAGATATGCATAAATCCCTACCTCATGCCCACTGCATTCTATTTAATCATATATTCATATAAAGCTTTCAAATAAATTAACAGGACAGAAATGCATACAAAGACTGAAGGAAAAACAAAAGACTACCACTAGTCTTGCATAAAGACTGTTGCCATCATCGAGTTGCAGCTTTGCTAGGCGTCCAAGATTCTTTTGCTGTCTTGTATTGTAGTACAATGGAGCTTCTGTAGATGTCTCCTTAAGATTTGGTGACTGAGAATCAGTCTCCACTGATGGTGAATATGATTCTAAAGTCATTGAGGTCAACCTGGTGGGATAGATTGTCATCTGGAAATCTGTATTCTAGGAATATCAAAACACCTCAACAGTCAAGAAACTGCTGGGAAAAATGCAATGATGCAATGATGCAGTAATGAAAACTTCAGAAAAGAAAAATAATAACATGTTTAAGGAAAACTTGTTCTATTTATCATTCATCCAATGAGTATAAATCCACAGATCAACCCACTGCAACTGCCATTTTTTTATGGGCAAGTGGGCAAGGCATCACCAGGTCAGCCTAATGCCAAAAATAAAAAACTATGACACAGAGAGGTCCTGATCTACAGTGTCTGGTATATATTGGAGAGAAAATTGTGACAAAGATAAAATTTCCTTCATCCACAGTAGCATCATATTCTTTGAATGCATCTGCATTCCTCAATCTAACGTGATGAGATGACATTACATTTAGATGACTCACATAGCCCACAAACACCAATATGGCAAATACGATGGTAGGTAGACAAGGAATGGCTGCTAAAAGGTGCTAAGTGTTATATTTTGCAAAGAAATGCTTAAAGGCAGCCAATCTTGCTCAAGGCACTCCTAGGCATAAGGCTCACTTAGGCAGCCCTCCTGAGGTGCATCTAGTGGAACATGTTCAAAGTTCCAACTCGAAGAAAAGTTCATGTCCTCCATCCTCTCCAATGTGTCTTTTTCTTCCTTTTTTAAAAATTATAATTGTTATGTGGTTAAACATTCCTATGATTTTTTTTTTAATGTAATGGAGTTGCGTATTGCTTTCTTGAGTTCTCTTTTGAGTTTTGACTTTTTCAAGTAATATTGATTAATTGAACTCAAATCTTGAATGTTAGATTAATGAAATTTGAGGTCCATCTGCATTCTCAATGATTATGATTTAAAATTATATTTCATATGAACATAATTTTACTATTTTATCCTCAATAAATTGCAAACACCATTAAATTCAGTGTTTATCCCAAATATATCCTCTACACTTGACCTAAAATCCAAAAATACCCACCTATTTTAAAAAATGTCAAATATACTTACAATGTTTGATAAATATTCTCAATAGACACATGCTGTTAACAGTCTGTTAAACTGTTGTTAAACTTAAAAAATTCAAACCAAGTAAGCTGCTTAAGTGGGGTCAAGTTCAAATCCTGAAATTTTTTAAGACTAAATGCTTTTTGAGTTTCTTTGTCAAAATACCCATTAGGTTATCCCAAAAGATGATGGCATTGCTTAATAGTTTAGGCCAAAGTAGCCTACCTCGTCTGAATTTCCAGAGTTTCAGTAGGGTCAAGTTCATCTTTAGACTCATTTTTTATTCCATTTGTACTTACCATTTGGGCTATAAGGCCAAGTTGGGGTATGAGTTCGACAACTGATATGTGCTTTTGATAAACTACAATAAATTCAAACCCTCCGTGCTATATAAATAAAATAAAATAAAATAAAACTGTTTGGCTGGGCCATCCTTGGTTTCACATTTTCTAAGGATTACAATGGAATCTAGTCAGAAAAGCACATAAGAGTGGAGCACAAAAATATTGCGGGTGGCAAAAGTGACAGTGGGAGTTCTCAAAAGGAGTTCTCAAAAGAAAAGTCATGCACGATGAGCTAGGCCAAGTGAAGACTAAATATTTGAAGATTTAAGTAATTTAAAGGTTCGTTTTTATAAAACTCATTTGGTTGTTCCGAATGATGATCTTGTTGCTTAATGTTTGATGCTAAAATAGCCTACTTGGTCATAATTTTCAATTTAGCATTAGCTTGAAGCAAGGTCAATTTCAACTTTGAGCTCCTTTTTATGTCATTTCTACTTGTCAATTGAGATAAGTCAGTTGAAGATTAAGTTTATCTTTAAGGTTTGCTTTTCAAAAAACTCATTCATTCGTTGTAAAAGATTATCTTATTGCTTAATATTTAATACCAAAGTAGCCTGCTTGGCCATCATTTCAATTTAACAGAAGCTTGAAGTGAGGTTGGTTTCAACTTTGGGCTCATTTTTATACCTTTGTACTGATCATTTGAAGATTAAGATTAACGACCTTCAAAGTTTGTTATTAAGAAAACTCAAGTGGTTGTATATGATTTTATTGCTTAATATTTAATACAAAAGTTTTGTATTTGCTCATAATTTTCGACTTAAAAAAGCTTGAAGTGAGGTCCAATTCAACTGTGGGCTCATTTTTGTACCATGTGTACTTGTCATTTGAGGCCAGAACATTTGAAGATTAAACACTGTCGAGGTTTCTTTACGGGAAGACTAATCAGATTGTTTTAACTGACAGAATGTTTAAGCACAGAAAAAGGCAACTCATTTGCACTGAATATTTAAGCCCAGAATAGGCAACTTGCTCAAAATTTTCAACCTAATGGCCACTGCATTCTAACCAACAGAATGTAACAACATGGGTATATCTGGAATATTTGTCGAATGTCATTGGTATATTTGATATTTAGGGAATGATTAAAAAACAAGTAGCTGGACAACAAGGGTTGTCCAATCAGTTACTTTTTAATTTTTAAAAAGTGTTATTTTAATCTAAACCATTTATATATAAATGCCTATATATATGGTGTCAAAAAATCACTTTGATTAAAAACTTACATGTATAAATATTTAATATCATTTGGGAGTAAATATGAAACAATTGAAATTTTCGAAATGTGCAAAATATTTTAAATAGTTTAGAGATCCAAAGCAATAAAAATAAGATTTTAAAAAAATGATTGTCCTCATATCGGTTGTTTTTAATCATTTCCCTTGGTATTTTTGAAAATACGTGAATGTATTTGGGATAAATCTGTAAATTTTTTTAATTTTACGAAATGTGGACCTTGTGCTTAGGCCTCAAAGGCCCCTTGCAGGCTTGCACCTTAATGCACTTTTAACAACTAAAGGGCAGGCAGCTGGGAATACACATGTACACTTATTGCGATTAACAGAGAAGTTTCCAAATGATTATCCAATAGTTATCAAAATATATAGAACTGATTTCGAGTATAAATTTTGCAGGGTTGTTATGCTCGCATTCTCATTAGAAGAGTCTTAATATTATTATTATCATTATTATTATTAGTTTTTGGTCTCATAACAAAAGAAGAAAATAAATAAATAGAGAATGATAAAATTCCCTTTAAAAGGGTTGCAGAACTGTTACCCACGCACCTTATAGACTGGACTTTCCCAACAAATAAATACATGGTGATGCTAGTCATGCTACATTTTAACTTTATATTTACAAACTACAAACATATGATTTTAGGAACATCTACATAGCCTCATGCTCAGTAACTATAAAGGCCACAAAAGGATCATTTTTTATCCCGTCAGCTCAAACAATGTGCAGCAATCATGTGGTCAAGCGGGAATTCCCAAACTATTAGTAAGGGTAGAATTCCCACATATATGACATGCAGAAATGTCTTTTCAATGACACAAGAGAACCCTGCGTGCATACGTACATATTGAGCTATCCTTGAAACATGGTACCTGGGAGTGAATTCAGTAGATGTAGTCTTTATCATCACTAACATTGCAAAAGTGAAGGTGGTGGCTCCAAAAGATCATAATTATTGCGTTTTTAAAATAATAATGGTACACCATTAATCTTTATAGGCAGTCATTATGTCCAGCCAGTTGTGCACTTGTACCAGGAGTAGGAATATTTAACCTGGTCCCAGAACCCACATTTTGAACATTATCAATGACATGGAACAATAATTATGGCATCACATATTTCAGAGCCGCTAAACTTTTAGATGAATAGTCTGTTTGAAAAGTGATAAAACTTTTGTATGAAAAGTTTTTGGTACAAAAGTTTTTAAAATGGTAGAAAATGATATAATATGAGGGTAACGATGAGTAAAGAAAATAAAGTTAAAATAAATGGGTTAGTTGTATGGAAATGGTTGAAAAGTAGAATAATTATAGAGAAAGATGTAAAGAAATAATTAAAAAATAAAATAGTAGGGAAGAGTGAAAAGTTTTAAATTGAAAAGCTTTAAACGTAGCCAAAATTGCCCGAAAGCTTCGGCTTTTCTTAGCAAAAATTAAGGTGCGTAGAGTTTGGACCTCTATAAATCAGTAGATGGTTGATTTATCAAACAAACCCAACATCCCCACTCATTGTCTTTGGAAATTGACCAAGTCCCCCTTCACTGACTCTCTCATGTCAAGCCCAAGGAGTTCATTGATAAACCATTCACTGAGAATCAGGTACCAAAAACCCCAAAGGCAGTTAATACATAAATAATTAACTGGATATCTGTAGCTATCAGATTGTATGCCTACTCAACAAGGCATCATGCACATATGACGAGAGGAATACCTGTAAGCACGACAGCAGAGCACTATGAAGCACCTTGTTTTCAACGACACACCTATAAAAATTATCCAAGCAAAGAAGATCAACCATCCATTGGAACTCTAACAGGAACAACTGATGTTGTCTCATAGAGGTGGGTGGATATACCCTAGCATTTCTTTCCCCACATCTCTTGCATTATATCTTGTGTAACCCAGTCCTGTATAATCCCAAACCTATAAAGAAGGATACATAAACAAAGGCCTTAATAGATATAGAGAAGTAGGAAGAAATATTGTGGCCACGTGAACATAGAGATACTGTTGCAACATTTTCCAATAAGTCTTGTTCAAATTTCAAGCCTGTGTTCACTTGATCACTCTCTCCTGATTTCCTTTCTGTAAGGTAGTCATATGGTATCAGCAAATGACATGTCACTGTGAGATACTGAATAAGTAGTTGATTTTATCCAACTCATTCACAAATAAAGATTCAAATACATTAAATGATATTTCCAGTTAATTTATAATATTGAACTTTTTTACAAATTTTATTAAAAACAATGACAATGTGCAGCTGTTTCAAAACAATATTACTTTGGGTGCAATTTTTGAAAATTACCTTAAAGAATATTATAACCTTTAAATCCTTTTGTTCATATAATCATGTTTTACGCATTTGTTTATTTAGTTATTTGCATCAAACAAAGTCTTACTGAATAAGTCTACCATTATAAGAATATTAGTAATAAGTATTCTCAATAAATCTTATTTCTATCTATCTCAAGGAAGTGAAACCTTTGAAAATGAGAATGCAAAAGCTGGTTATCTAACCACCACAACAACCATCAAAGTTACTTCCCGAAAAACTGAGATTAACTATAAGAATCATATTATGCTATTGCTGCCCATTATGTCCCACTGATTTGTATTATGCTTTAATGTTAAGATTATCATATACTATTTTGCAACAATGACACTACATAAAGGAGTAGGTTGCAGGTCCTTCTGATCTTTTGGTTTCTTAACAATGTTCTCTTTGTTTATGAGTTTATCTCCTGTATTGTGTATAATCTTGACATGTTATCAGAGTATCAATCACATTGGCATTGATCCTCATTCAATATTTCATACCAAAACCTTTCTTTGCTGTTTTTTTACTTCTTCCTCTTTCATTTTAAATCTTCCACAACAAGGGAAGGTGATAAGTGTTGATGAAAGCTTTTGAATCCATATGTCCAGGTGATCATTGCAAGGACTTCTATGGACTTGAAAGGAATTGCATGAACAGGTTGGAGATCTGCTGGATTCTGAACAGAGATCGCAGTGTTGCCAGATGGTTAATTTTATTGCTGTTTTGGCTGCAGTTTCATAGAGATCAGTGTTACAGACTGTTAACTTATTGCTGTTTAGAACTGTTCTAGACTTCTAGTGCTGTTTGAGGTGAGGTTTTGCTTTGACGATGATACAATTTTTTGGACGCCAATCGTATGCGCCCGGGATCATGCAGCGCTCAATGCTCCCAGGCGCATACACCCACTGATTTTCAAAAATAAAAAATAAATATCTAAAATATTCCAAAAATGGTAAAAATTTATAAATATGTTAAATACACTTATATTAACAATGTTGTTAAAAAATTTTCAAAAAAAAAAAAAAAAGGGCGTATGCGTCCGGGAGCATTGAGCGCTGCATGCTCCCGGGCACATACGATCGGCGTCCCAATTTTTTAGCAGTGTTTAGTTTTGGTGAATAGCACGATGGGAATTTGGTAATAGTGATTGACATTTTGATATAGGTATAGCTTGCTTGATCCTTGGGTAGTTTTGAGACTCTTTCTGGTTTTTAACATATTTTGGCATTGTAGAGGAAGATACAAAGGCAAAATATGCACCAGGAGTGAGAGTGCTTCTCTGTAAATGTATTTAATCGTGGAGGAGAGAATCAGAGCATAATACTTGCTACAACTTGCATTAGAAAGAAATTGACCAAAATTCATTTGAATATCACACTCACAGACCTAGGAGGAGCATCTGACATATCCTTGAAGTTATTATATTAATGAATCCATCATGCTTTCTGAAAAGAAGTATTATATCTTAGTTTAGTAAACTTGACAAATTTCCTCTTTTAATGCACAGCCACTTGCTAATCTAAGTAATATTAGTTGTCCACTTTCATATGATAGTAACTTTAAAGTCTTTGATTCAAGAAGAGCTTCAGCTTATAGGACTGGTAAACTAGAGTCCTTTTTATCTTTGGATAATTTATTGTCTAATTGTCAGCCATTTTTGTCTATGTAGCATTGGTGATGTTGTTAGAAGTGAACTCTCCCCTAAATCTGTTCCTCCTAAAATTCTCTTTAATTTACTTTCTGATAGTCAATTTTATCAAATCTTCAAATGTTGTGTCACATTCTCTCCAACTCATTGTGCTTTTAAAAACTTAAAGAAGACAATCGAGGTAGAAAGTGACAAGAGAAACATAAACTGACACAAACCAAACCAAACCTTCCTAAATCCTAAGGCTTATGTCTCCCTCTTCAGCAGCACTACCGTCTGGGCCATCAATTAACAACTTCAGGGAAGCATGTAGTCCCCAGTCTAGAGTCAAGAGTAAAATGTGAGTATCACTCCAACAGATAGCAAACCAGAATCAGGATCTATGAACTTGGCAATTCTTAGATTGCCAAATGCTCATGCCTGTAAAACAGGAATGGAATTGGAATTTTTTTATATCCATTTCATTATTAGATCTGAATTTATATTTACTGACAACAGATCAATTACTATTTCCTAATCCTCACAAAAGTAAACATCAGCACTCACTTAACATGAAGCACAACTGCCAGAAAACTGTTCCGGCTGATATTATCCAAGAAACTTATTTCTCGTATACGATGCAATGAAATGGGGTGGCCAATAAGAAGAACAAACATTTGGTAAAAGTAGCACAAAGATGATATTCTTACACTTATTCCAAAAGTTTTCTCATCTGATGCAATTTTAACTGTTTGCTATCTGATTAACTGCATTCTGTTATCTATTCTGAATGATCAAATTCCTAAATCAATTCTCTATTGAGATTCGTATTCCTTCTCAAGTTTTTGGGTGTTTTTGTGTTGTAAAAGTCTGAACTCTAGGGCCCAACAAGTTGGAGCCTCAGGTTATTAGTCATAACTCTAGGCTCCAATAAGTTAGACCCTCAGATTATTAATTTCAAACGAGGCTCCAACAAGTTAGAACCTCAGGTTGTTAACTGTGTATTCCTGAGAAATTTCAGGATTATGAGATGCTCATGGCATGTTCAGATAGTTCCAACTTGGATTTTGTAATTCCATCTAAGAAAATTTTGAATTTTCTTCCTTCCGCATAAAAGCTCCCATTTCCTAATACACAACTACCCTATTTTTCCCCATTATTACCTATATTTTTCATCTCCTAATATATGATATGACATATACCCACAACCCAACGACCCTACACTTCCAATCTTTCTTTCTTTCCACTTGCAAATTCACCAACCAAAGAGGCAGTATTTGTGAGGAATTTTTTCATAAGTTAAAAATCAAGCTGTTAAATGTTAGTTTATGAGAGATTTTAGAAGTGAAAATGCTTACAAGTGTCATATCTTACTTCTCAACAATATGTAGAAAGTGCTGATGTCACAGTTTTGAGAAAATTTATTTCTATTTGTCCAATATAATCAAGGTCATCCCTCTTCTGAACCTCCATAGTCTTCCAGTCTTGTGGTGCTCAATCTAAACAAATGAAATTGGCCCTCTTATTCTCAAGAAGCATTCAATCCTAATAATCTTCCAATAGCACTTTGCAGACTTTGTAGAAGAATATGTTCTTGAACCCATCATCCCATCTATTGTGTACTTAATTTATCACTTATCACTAAGTTATTATTTGTTTGGAAGACTTTATACCTATGTTTGAGCATCATGTTCCAGAATGAAAGTGTCACAATAGATTAGAGATGGACCCCTATACAAGAATCACATTTAGGATCTCACCACAGGCCTGTTTGGCCATGCGTTACAAAATAAACAAAAACATAAACGCAGAGCTTTTCTGGGAAATCTAAGATTCCTAGCTTCCCATAAAAGTTGTCACTTCAGCTTTTCAGAGAGAAAATAGTGGAACGATGCTTTTACATGGCATTGCCAAACACCTTTCATAGGAAGACAAGCATGTTTCAGAGACTAAAGCACTTCGCCCTGCGCAATAAGCAGGGCCAAACAGGCCATGGGTATCTTTTATTAAGAGAGTAATTGATTGGGGATGGATTTATGAGTTAAGTATTAACATGTTGAAAGTGTTGAGAGTACCATTGCAAGTTTATGGCTAATGGGTATATAGATAGCTTTTTCTTTTTTTTAATGAAGTATATAAATAGCTTTAAGGTACATTGAGACTTTTACCTCGTTGTGCAATTAAATTCCATTATGACCGCAGGTAGTAATATCAAAGTCTTTAGCTATAGCTGTTTATTTATTTACTTTTGGTATGTTCAGTGAGTGGGAAATCATACGGACAGAACTATTTCAGGTTAATTCACTTCTGTTGGAGGTCATTTGATTATTTGGAGTAGAAAAAGCAGAATGTTCAATGTTGTGGTCAATTCAACTATTTAAATAGATTATATGGCCATGGCTTGCACAACATGTGAAATGACGTGGACAAAATTTATTTTGTAGAAGATGCACATCTTACATAAAAGGCTGAAGAAAAATATTTTGTAAACAATTGAGGAGATATGTACCATCAAAAATCCAATTTTTCATGAATGCATAAAGCATATGGAATATTGGTAAGAGAAAACAAATTGTTCTTGTGCGTGTTTGACCTAGAATTGAGTAATCATTTTTTCTTGAGTGGTGAACCAGGGGCACTTATCAGAATTTCATAACTAGTTCTCGTGCGTGCTTAACCTAGAATTGAGTAATCATTTTTTCTTGAGTGGTGAATCAGGGGCACTTATCTGAATTTCATAACTAGCTGAGCATTATTGACATCTATGTTCCACCTTGAGGGAGGGTGTTAGTTCAGCTACCATTACATTTAAAGAAAATTCTAATACTATTTCTTTCATCTTATTTTGTCTTTCCTTTTTAGGCATTCCCTTTCTTATCTTGCAGGATGAGCAGATTTTTCCCATTAGAATGGTGATGTGGATGCATAGCAAGATATTTCTGGTCACCTGCATTTGATCAAAGAATGCATGCCTGTGCTGTTGAACATATTGCCAGGCACCAACGTCTGCAAAAAAGCATGAAAACCAGATTACTAAACAAAGGTCCTCATTTCCCAAAATAATCATTGTGTTTATCTCCTATGTATCAATTCAGCACAAGCCAGAATTTTAAATATAACCAATGAGGTGATAAGGTTCTAAAGGATAGTTGCATAATAATATAAATGAAGTACACACGTTTTCAATCCATATGCAGCCCAGCTTCTGACGTACAATAGTGCTTTGAAAAAGCTAAGAACTGAAACAGATATTCACCAGGTTGTACTATTAGTTCTAACCAGCTCCAAGAAAGGGATCTCATGGGCCTCAGTAGCATCTCAAGACTAAGAATGCTGCCATTAAATTGCATAAAAGGCATAAAATACCATGGTTGCCCACATTATGGGTCACATTGACATATTCTATTGGAATGGCATCTCAACAATAAATCCTCCAATCATGGTATGCAAGGAGAAATATGAGTGATACTATAATAATACCATCAATATATGTGTGATAATTATATGCTTCAATTTATCATGAATAGCAAAAATTATTTGTCTTGAACCCAACATTTCTATTGTAACGTGGTGACAAAAGGAATAGCAGTATATATTTCTGCTCTGTAAGAATGAATTTGAGATAATAAAACATAATCATCATAACATGTTTCCCACCTCAATGGATTCGGCTACACATATCCCCCGTTGATGTTGGGCTATGTTCTCAATAAGTCCTAAGGACCTCTAATTATGTTCTTTTTCACCTTTCTTTAATTCTTTCATGGCCTTCAACTTTGTAAATTCATTTGGCCTCACTGGTGCAGTCAAGTCTCTGTTTAACATGCCCAGACCACATAAGTCTAATTTGCCTCATATTATTACCTACACTTGTACTCTTAGATTATCTCAAGTTCATTTCGTTGGAATTGAATGCGAAAGGAATTAATTCCTTTAACAGATTAATTTTTTTTAAATCTAACCATTTAATATAATATGTCTGAAAATGCATGTAGCTGAGAATACATTTATCACGTTGACAAAAGTTATAGTGGGCCACAAAGCTAAATCATAATTATTTACATTTATACTCTTAGATTATCTGAAGTTCATCTCATTGGAAGTGAACGTAAAGGAATTGACACCCCTAAAACTCCAGAGTCAATTCCTCTAATGTCTCAATGGATTAACTTTGTATATCTAAACTGTTCATTATGTTTAAATATATTTAGTTAACTAAGAATATAGATTAAAATTATCACAGTGATAAAAAGTACCTCCATACTTTTTATCACTGTGATAATTTTAATTTATATTCTTAGTCAACTAAATATATTGAAACATATTAAATGGTTTGAATCTAATAAGTTAATCCATTAACCCATTAAAGGAATCAATTCAATTTGAAATTCAAATAATTGATTCCTTTGCATCGGTTCCCTTTTGATTTTGGTCTTTTTATTTTACCATTTATCTATCTCAGTATTTATATTTGGCCAAATAAAGTTTATAAATTTGTTGTTCTTTAATTATCCAATTGTCCAAAATTCTATCCATAACCAATCTCACAGATGTCTTATAAAACACTAATTTTTGGTCATAAGAAACAGCAATCTAGGATTCAAGTTGACCCTTCTTGCAATTGTTGAACTTGAAATGCAAAAGTGGGGAACTTCGCAAGTTAGCTAAGACTGCAGCAAAGATAGGTAAACATTTTGTCGTGTGACATGGAGGTCAAGGGCAGTTGAGTAAACTCTTGCTTCGCAAGGTCGGGTTGCATATTATAAACCCAAATAGTGGACAGACCCTTCCTTGGATCCCACACATGCCGGAGCCCAGGCTGCTCCAGATGCAAGGGAAAATAATCCTCCATCAATACACCCCATACTTGGAAAGAAATTTGAGTGATAAACTTCAAAGTTAGAATAGCTTTCTTAGTCTCTAGATTAGGGACTGGTACTTTGTTATATTAAATTAAGAATACTAATTTCAGCTTGGGAAGGTTATTCTTCTTGTAAGATTTTTGTTTTTTTTTTTTAATAATGTAAATTTCCTGTTGATGTATCTGACACGATTACTGTGTAAATTTATTTGACACTAGTCACCTACACTCAATTGCATTTGGTTTAGCATCGAATTTAGGTTCTTACTTTGCATTTGTTGCAATCTATTTGTGTGAATGATTTCAATAGGGTTGCATGAACTTGCCTAGAAACATGAATTTGAAACTGAAATATGGTGTTTCAAATCACCTCATTCAGATTACAATCAAATATGCCTGTTTTGCGCATTTTGGGGTATGGTGCCCCTTCCTAGTAAATAATCCAGCTCTTATCCAATTTCTCCATGGAAGCACAAACCCATCTTATATACTCAAGCCTTTTTACCTTATCCACCCACAAAATATGTTATTACTTATTACCAGAAAAACTGATAAGAGCAGATCAAGGTTCTGCATCTGCAGTTTATGCATGAACATGCTTGCATATAAAATGGAAGAAGTTTCAAAGTTTCCAGCTAGTGATAGTATTTGTCATCTCTATAGGTCAAAAAACTGCAGAGAAATGAATTACATTACATGAATTGGTAGATAATTGCACAGAATCCTTTCCTTCTAACCTCAGCATTTGTAACCCATTTGATCGAAGAATAATTAAATGAACAATGATTTAAAAAGAAATAGCTCAACAAGGTGGGGAAATTGCTTGGGAGCTGAGAATATAACTGATATTAAACTAATACCCTTGAAAAGAGAAATAGTTGCAGGAGTCACTGTGCTGACCCTTGGATCAGGAGGGTCATCCTTCTTGATTTTAAGTCCTGATGACAAGGCAGGATTGCTGTCGATAATTGCAACATTCAATTGTTTTGTCAACTGCATGCTTGCTGCAAACAAAACAGCAGAACTAATAACAGTGGCAACACAAGAACAGATAAGAAGGGGGAAAATGCACCATATGGCTCAAATAATCGCAAAAGGAGTTGCGAAACCCTCAAGAAAATTTCATGATAGATTCCAAACTCTGAAGCTTACTAAAGTGCTTTTTTCTTTTTTGAAAAAGAAAAACTAATTAGGGTTTTTAGTATTTTGGACTATCTAAATTTGCGTATTTGTGTTTTAGACCTGGAGTTTGCATAAACATATTTTAGACATTATAAATTTCCTTCACTGCATTTTAATCCTTGTTGTTAACTGCTTATTAATGATTGTTAATGACAAGGTTTATTTTGCGAAATATGTGAACTTACCAAGTTTGATATGTAAATACAAAAAGCATAAGATCTAATTTTTAATAAGGAAATTTATAAGGTCTAAAATCCAAAAACTGTAATTTAATATGCAATAAAAAGTACACAAAAATTAAAATATCAAAAAATATTATTAAATATCCCTAAAATTAGATAATAAATTTGAAAGATTTCTCCAAATTTTGCAAAATCTCACAATAAATAATATTAAAATGTATTATGAAATTGATTCTGATCCAGTGCACCCGAGCATATAACTAATTATTTATTTATTTTTTGTTTTTTATAGGCCTATTAATCTTGGTATATCTAGTCAATATACCAAGTTTTACTATTTTTGAAGATGCATATATATCTTTGGATTCTTAAACGTGGTATTTTAGTCGTTTTAAACAACCTTTTGAAAATGACTAAAATATACTTGCGTCAAAAAGTCCAAAAAAATATGCATCTCCAAAAATTGTAATATTTGGGTTATATATTAAATAATTTACATTAACAGTTTTATGGAAAAAATTAAGAAAAAGGTTTACACCTAAGTGCACTGAAAGCCCTGTGCACTAGATCAAGGTCCTCGTGAAATAAAATACAAGAATGTACCTTCAAATTATTAATTTTTTGAAATATTAATTACAGTAAGTAAATCAATTCAATGCCATTCAGATTTTTATAAATTATGATGATAAATAATATTAAGATTTAATTTGATTATATTACAAAGGGAAATATAAGAAAAATATCTTTAAAACATAAAAAATTTTATTTTTGGAAATATTTTGACATCAAAATTGCAATTTCATGTCTTTTAGATAATTAGATTTTGTAAATGCTCATTAATTTTGTATCATAAAAGAAAAATACAAGAAATTATATTTAATTATTCTATTTTAAAGATACTTGTATGTTTTTCTTTTGAAAATAACTTTCAATGTTATTTATCACGAAAACTTGCAAAATATTACAGACATCAATTAATTAATTTAATATTAAAAATATTTTAGAAAAATAAAATTTTTTATATGTAAAAGAATTTCTTGTATTTTCTTTTATAATAAATAAAATAATTTGATCATTTATCATGACAATCTGCAAAAGCTGAGAGACATCAAATTTATTCATTTAATGTGAGAAAAGTTTTTAAAATAATTTTTTGATATTTTAAGGTATTAATGAGAATGCTGTACTTGTTTCCACATTCTTCAAGCATAAGCAACATCATATATTCTTGTTCATTAGGTCGATCGACAAAACTGGTCTGAGCGATCTTACTAGTAACCATGAAAAGCTATAGTTAAAAGTGCAACTTTTATTCCAAATCATTCCTACTCAGCATTTTAACAAGCACAATGGTCACATGCTCGCATCTCCCAATAACCACCATCTAGGCCATTTTGGTTGAAACATAATAAATTGGTATTTTCCAACAACAATAGCACCATCTAGCTCTGCTTATGACGAGGCACTATCCAAATTGGACTGAAGGCTTTACATTGACACAAGCTAGAGCCTCTACTGTAGTGGCATGTATCCAGGTGGACCTGACATAGCAGATCAAAAGAAGATAGCCTAAGGTATGATTATTCCGATTGGCAGAGAATCAAGGGCATTCCAATCAGGAGATTTAAAAACACGGAGTTGTGTTGATTTCATACATATTGCAACAGAATGCCTTATAATGAAAAACAAGCTATTTCATTTTTGCATCTTATAGGTGCAAACCAGATTTCGAAAAGAATAATAAGAAGAAGAAGAAAGTCAGAGAATTAAACATCACTGGTGAAAGAGACACATCATTCATCTGATGATATCATTTCTACAAAATCCATCAAACGATACCTACATAGAGCACCAGCAAAAGCCATCCCAACCAGGCCTCCTCCAACTATAGCAATATCATAGAAGTTCCTGTCCCTTTCTGTACCCAGCCTCTCTCCTGGCTCCTAAAGAGTCCAAACAAAAAGAGACAGGTTCAAAAAGTGCAACATAAATCAGCAAGAGGGTAATTTGAAGGTTGAATTTGTAACTTAGAAGCCCGCATTCATGCATGTAATTGTGCATGCGGGTGTAATGTGGGATTGGCTGCAGAGGCACAAATATGAATTATATTTTCACATCCTATGGCTGTTGGTAATAATTGCTCTTGAATGCTTTTGAAATTTTAATGCACTGAGAAAAAAGCTGCCAAATGATAGTGAAAAATTAAGTTTCCTTTAATGCTACTATAATTTATAGAACATCTGACTGCGAACCATGGGAAAGACTACAAAACAGAGAATGCCCTCAAAAATCAACTTTCGCATGGTAGTTAGCAGGAAACATGATTTCTGCCATTTGCGAGTTGTGATACATCAAAATTGCCAACATTAGTCAACTGGTGACCACCCTGGAGTTAAGCGTGTCCTCGTGATCATCTAATCAATGGAAGACAACCTTCCATGATTCCAAAATGTCTAACTTCTCCAGTTGATGGGTCTTCCATGGTCTGATTGCAAAGAACTATTCATATTGTCCGGTTGATTAGTTACTGTTGGAAAATCTCATCTATGTTAAGCCCTGTTGTATATAGCTTGTTTTTCCTCTTTTTCCTCTTCTTGATCTCTCTATTTGTTTCTTCTTTGTTGGGATTTGATGCATCCTAAGTATATTTATTTGCATCAATGTACCATTGGAAAGGCATAAAGGAAAACTACCATCTTTCCACATGGCATCAGAGCCTCACCATTCTAGGAATTTAGATGTTGGTAGTTTTCACAATGGCACTTGTGAGTTTGCTAAACATCATCGTGTTTCTTTTCCAGTAAGCAATAAAAGTTCTGCTATACTTTTTCTTTGGTTCATACTGCTAGAATTTACAATTTCCCTGGGGCGTAGTGGTTCGTATCTTTTATTGATGATTCTACCAACACCATCAGGTTATATCTCATGAAAGGAAATTTTGATGGAAGCACTATCTTTCAAATCTTTCAGAAAATGATAAGCACACAATGTGGGGTTTCTATTAAGAGGGTCAGTTAATAATGCAAGAGATTACTTCAATCACTCAATGCCTTCTTTCAAAAATTGGAATTGTTCATGAATTGACACACCACAACCAAATGGGTGGCTGAGAGGAAAAATTGACATTTGCTCAATGTTAGTAGAGCTCTCTTGTTTCAAACTAATTTTCCAAAGAGCTTTTGGAGAGAAGCAGCTCCAATAGTTGCCTGTTCAATAAATAGAACAGGTATCTATATCAGGCCCAATCTGATCATTGTGGCCACTGATGGATGGATCTGAACAACACATCTTACGTACTAGGTCTTAAAAAATCTCTGTATCACATTGGCTGTGAATGCTTGATAGTGCATAACTGCTGATTCTTAAGCAGAGCGACCAACTTCAACAAAAATGTCAAAGAAACAGGCTTGTTACACAGTCTGGACCATCTTTATCCATCGGCCCATCAAGAATGCCATGACCCACTGTTAGACGATGGGTCTTTCACGTTCCAATATGAGCTTTTGAACACTAAACCCTCATAAGGCTTTGCCTTCAAGGCCATCAGCCATTGGCATTTCTCTCAAGCTAGGACTCACATTTTTCAAGTTCCTGTTTTAGTTCATCAAACCAATTAGGAAAATCAATTTTTTGTTTTAGAACTCCAAGAACCAAAAGCAAATTTGCAACAATAATTCCATTCTTAATGAAGAAATCAATCAAAAATAGTTAGAAAAGCAGCTTGAGGCCAATCTTTAAACTTTCCAGGTTCAAACATAATTGAGTAGGTGCATGATTGTTGGCAAGTTAAGGTAGACTAGACTAGGTGCATGATTGTTGGCAAGTTAAGGTAGACTAGACTATCTACATGAATTTGTTAAGAATATGATACCCCCAAAGAAGTGTAGCCCCATCATTCTTTTTAGAAAACAAGAAAATGAAAAATGGTGAAACCAACAATTGCACTTAGAGGCTTAACAACTCTAACACACGAGGATGATAGAAGAAACATACTATAAATAGAGGCTTAACAACTCTAACACACGAGGATGATAGAAGAAACATACTATAAAGAGAGAAAAGCATCAACAAGGAGAATGGGACTTTGAAAACGTGAAGATTCAGAACTTTGGAAAACCTTTAAAGCCTGAAATTAAAATAAGACAAAAAGATGAAACATATTCTAACTTTTTCCATAACTTCTACATATGCTTTGAAATGATCCACCATTCAACAAAAAATGTCAGTGCATAAATGATGCACATAGAGAGTTGCTACAAGACAATGAAAATGTTGTATATGAACCTGGTTATCATTATCAGCCAACATCAAGAAGTTAATAAGCATTCAAACTTGGAGCTAGAATAAATAAAAAGATACTAGAAGTATCGTAGTTGATGATACATGGTTTCAAACCAGTAACATCAAAATGCCCCATGTTTGACTCCTAAGACCAGCAGGAAGATAATAACAAGGTAGTTTGAAAATTAGACACTAAACCACCAGAGGAACCAACCATGGAAAGGCACATCTCAAACATCTCAGCCTCACAGAAAGCCTGAACAGATAAAGCATAAGAAATGTCTGACATACACGAACACCAACCATATACAGAAATGATGCAGAATGGGAAGCTCATGGTTGCTTAGCATATATTTGATTGAGGATAGACTTAATGTCAAAATGAATCCACTTCATCAGACAAGAATAAACATCTGATTGTAGATAGTAAAAAGAGGAAAACAGCAGAAATGGGTCAGGTCGCTAGTGAAATAAGTAGGAGAATAATAAGGTAAGTGAAAAGAGGCAAAGTAGGAGAAATGAATATACAAAAAAACAATATTAAGTACAGGAGAAGGAGAGAAACAAAGAAAAAATAGAATATATGGGCTCACTTGTATGAAACCCGTCTTCTAGGTAATCGCATAAAAGAAGTTAGACAAAGTATTGTAGGAATATATAAAAATCGTAGATCCTTATATAGGGAAACTTGGTAGCGGAACGAGGATGTTCAAAAAACTATAAATGATAAACAAAAAAAAAGTTTTGAAAAATGGTAGAGTAACAAAAATAATACCAACTTATAACAATACAAGCTATCAAAAAAAGTCAATAAAAAGAATATTAGCAATGTTAAACACAAAGCTTATGACAAATTAGGAACTAGACAAGGTGAAAAGATATATTTAAGTTGGCTAAATTAAGAGAAAATAAAGGCAAAGATTTGGCACATTTTAGATGTATTAAAAATGAAGACCAAAAAATGATGAAATTAAAGAAATATGGAAAACTTATTTTTATAGCTTACTAAATGATACTCCGCCAGAACATTTAACATTATATGTTAGTTTAAATAGATAAGAAAATAGAAATATCGGTTATTTCCCAAAAATTCAAATATCCGAAAAAAAGGAAGCTCTAAAAAAATGAAAATAGGAAAAGTCTTAGACCCAGATAATATACCAATTGAGGCATAAAAGTATATGGGAGATGTAGGTGTAACATGGTTGACCAATTTCTTTAATAAGATTATAAAAACAAAGTTAATGCCAAGTGAATAGAGAAAAAGCACTATAGTATCAATTTATGAAAATAAGGGAGATATTGAAAATTGTGCAAATTATTGAGGAATAAAACTAATGAGTCATCCTATGAAGTTATAAGAAAGAATTATTGAACATAGACTAAGACGAAAAACTAATGTATCTGAAAATCAATTTGGTTTTATATCAAGAAGATCAACTACTGAGGCTATTTTCTTACTTAGACAATTATTTGAGAAGTACGGGGAAAAAAAAGAATTTATACATGATTTTTATTGGTTTAAAAAAAGCATATAATCGAATACCAAAAAAGCTAATATGGCAAGTGATAAAAAAGAAAGGAATTAATAACAGATACATTGATGTTATCAAAGATACATAGGAGAGGACTTAACAAATGTGAGGATCATTAGTGGAGATACTAATATTTTCCAGTTAAAATAAGTTTACATCAATGCTCTGCCTTGAGTTTTAACTTTTTACTTTAGTAATAGATGAAATTACCAGACATCTATAAGAAAAATACCTTAGTTCATGTTATTTGCAGATGACATTGTTCTAGTAGATGAAACTAGAGAATGATTAAATCTGAAATTGAATAGGTGGGTAGATGCTTTAGAATCTAATGGTTTTAGAATTAGTCGCACAAAAACTAAATATATGAAATGCAATTTTAATAATAGTGAGAACTCAAATGAGGAACCAATTAAGATTTTCGATCAAGTAGTAACAAGAACTAATCACTTCCGATACTTATGATCAATAGTTTAAGAGAACAAGGAAATTGAAAAAAAATATAATACCTAAAATTCAAGTAGGATGGAAGAAATGGTGAAGTGCGTCAAGAATTTTATGTGATCAGCAAGTCTCAATTAAATTTAAAAAAATTATAAGACTGTAATTAGACCCACTATGCTTTATGGGGCAAAATGTTGTATAGTTAAATAACGACATACACATAAAATAAGCGTAGCATAAATAAGAATGTTAAGGTGGATGAGTAGTAAAAAAAAAAAAAAAGAAGATAAAATTAGGAATAAAATAATTCAAAAAATGTAAAAGTGAGACCAATATGTAATAAAATGAAAGAAAATAGATTAAGATGGTTTAGTCACATTAAACGGAAACCTAAAACGGCACCAGTTATGAGGGCAAGGTATATCCAAGTAGAAAATAGTAGAAGAATGAGAGGAAGACCCAAAAAAACATGAATTGAAGTAATTAAATAAGATTTGAAAAGATTATAAATTACTAAAAATTTAGTTTCTAATTGCCAAGAATGGCACAACAGAATCCATAATAGAATCCATGGACGCTGATCTCCTGCACTCGGGAGCAGGTAGCGTTGCCTGCTCTCGGGCACATACACCAAATTTTTTTTATTTATTTTTGAAAATATTTTCATAAAATTATTAACTCAAGTGTATTTAACATGTATATAAATTTTTACCATTTTTGGAGATTTTTAGATATTTATTTTCAATTTTTGAAAATCAGTGGCATTTTCGTAATTTAAAATTACCTAAAATGCCACTAATTTTCAAAAATAAAAAATAAATATCTAAAATATTCCAAAAATGGTAAAAATTTATATACATGTTAAATACACCTATATTAACATTACTAAAAAAAATTTTCAAAAAATAAAAAATAAAAAAAATGGGTGCGTGCACCCGGGAGCAGGCAACGCTGCTTGCTCCCGAGTGCAGGAGATCAGCGTCCCAAAATCCATACAGCAAACCCCACCTAAGTGGGAAATGGCTTATGATCATGATGATTATGATGGTCAATGGAAAATCTATTATGTCTATTGTATTTAGTATCATTTATATTATTATGTAAATCCTCTCAATTGTTTAGTATAACTGTATACGAGGCACATCTATAAATATGTAAAATTAATATAATAAAATGATTCAATATTAAAAAATAATTTTAAAATAGTATTTTCAACATCTAAATCATCCAAAATATCACTATTATGTGGATAAGTGATTCTATAAAGTACTATTATCTTCTAATATACATGTAAATGGATCTAAATATTTGCATAATTTACCGATGAATATATCTATTTTCAAGCAAATTTGGCTCATGCACATATTTTATTTGGATGGAACTTGGTCTCTTAGCAAAACAAATGATTTTAAATATAATGAATGAATTGAATTTTATATTGATCATCAACATCTTAAAAATGAAGGGGTTAGATGAAATTGCTTTCACATCAGATTACATAGAAGTGAAGCTACACACACATATATATGAGTTTCGATCATGTATATTTACATGTACCATAACTTACAGTACATTTGGATCAAAATTTGTCCCACGTGATCATAAAATTATAATCCACTATACTCATTGTATTTAAAATTGTTTATTTTATGAGGAAACCAATTCTCATCCAAATTAGATATATGTATGGGCCCTATCTAAACATCATACAAGATCAACATAATAAAATAATTTGATATAAGTAACAATTTTAAAGTTATTTTTTCAACCTGTAAATTGTCTAAGATATAATTTATATATGGATAAATGATTATATAAAGTATTAACATATTTAAGTGAATGTGAGGGCCATTTTGAGTCAAATGTACTATAACTTATGGTACACATACATGATCATATCTCATATGAATATAGGAAGATAATCAAGTGCATTTGAACTGCACCATAATTATAATGCAATCCATTGAAAAATGAGGCCACTTGATCATGAAATCAACATCTACCCCCTCCCCTCAACTATATTTAGAATTATTTACTTTAATAGTATACCAATTTTCATCCAAATCAAATATATATACGGGCCCCATCTTAAAATAGAACAAAATCAACATAATAAAATAATTTAAAATAAATATTAACTTTAACATTGCGTTTTCAACATCTAAACTATCTAAAATATGATTTTTGTATGGATAAATGATTGTGTGAAGTATTATAGCATTCTATTTGTGTGGGGCCCATTTGTAATGGAATGCACCATAATATGGTACATAGGGACTGCACTTGATTGGTTCTCATATATAAATATATATACACAGAGAGAGAGACATGCAATGGGCATCCGCAAACTATTACATGAGAAATATTGGATCACTATTGTGCATTACTTTCCATTATTTGGCATGTAGGGTTTATTACAAAGCTTGTTTGGGATTTGGGAAAAGAGGTAGAAAAGAGGATTAAAAGAAAGAAATGATGTGATAGGATATGGCCTCACATTGTAATATATAAACAGAAAGCAAATAATAGATGAAGCATTTTAGCAGAAAAAATAGGAAATAATCATTGAAAGTCTTACTAATAACGAAAAAAAAGTAGCAACAAGTGACGTTAGCAGAATTTCTCACATTATTAATACTAGAACTAGAGCTTGACATTCCTCTGACCACATCACAACAGAACCTCTTCTTTGGAAGATTGAACACCAAGACTGCAGTGATTTTCCTCACAATTGGCCTGTCATGAACAAATAAATTTTTAGACTACAATGATAAATATACCATGAAAATGGAAGTACAAAATATGAAAATGACCCATAGCATTGGAAATGCTTTGCCAAGTTGAATAAGCACACAAGATGCAGGTTAAAAATGTGGAACAAAAGAAGAAACATTTGGGAACAGCAAGCATTATCAATGGTTAATACTAAATCCACAGAGGTCCTTGATGAAATCATCAAGTCAAATCATAAGGACCAGTGTCTAATTCCCGGGGGAAGAAATATGTGGTGCCTGCATGACTAATGCATTCATGCAAGGAATTAAAGTTCTGAACACAAAGGCAAGCATGATGCATTGAGCAAAACATCAATTATCAGGCAAAACGATGTGTATTGGGTAATACACCGCCCCCAAGAAACCACTGAAATTGATGGTTCAAAGAAAGATAGATTTTGTAAAAAATGGATCTTTCTCATGCAATTAATTCAAATGAAAATGCCTAAAAATCACAGATCATCATGGACATGATTTATAACGCTGGCCCACTTGGGTAGGGAGATCTCCTAGCAATTCATCGCAATTAATCACCTAAAAAGCGTAGCTGAAATTTGAACTTAAAACTACTTCTACGAGGTACTTCAACACTACAGCTGAATAGTTCAACTATAGAGGCCCAAACCATAAACGTACTGATTGGACTACTCTTGCCGTCTAAGTAGGGGGAAATTTCAGCAGCTGAAAGTGAAAAATACCCTATTTACATTTTCCGACCTTAATGCTTTTGAGACGGTTGCCAAGAGACAACACTTTCTAATCTATCGTCAATATCAGTTAATTGGAGCTAGTTCACAATGTTCCAGCGCCGGCATATCAAGCATCGGCAGTAGAGAAACCATCAAACACCACACAGAAAAGCGAGCTGCTCGACAGCAAATCCAGACACAATGCCAACTAAATGCGTATGCATTGGCAATTAACCCATTCTAAAACAACTCGAAAGAAAGTATTTTGCAGCTGGAGATGAGTTTGTGGCGTCCGTCCAAGTTTGTGAAATTTCATGGGAACATGGGCAGACTAGAACGAGAAGGGGAGAAAAAGAGGAGACCTGTTCATCATGTCTTCAAGTAACGTGAGCCGGGAAATTAGGTTTCGACAATGGCTGGCCTCTCTCTCTCTCTCTCTCTCGCGCGCTCAATGGATCAAAAGGGCAGCATTTAGCTGGCCCCAAAGCCGACGGCGGTTGAAGGAGAAGATCGACGCCGAGTCGAGGCGTTGGATTTTCAGCTGCATGCCATTCCTGGCAGCCTGTGTGGGCCTTGTACCCAAGCTTCCCGACGCATACGCGAAGAAACCTCTCTGCCCGTGGGAATTGCCGGGTTTTATACGGCCCCCAGGATTGCTCTCCATGGAGCATTAGCGCACAACGGCTCGCCAGGCACTGGCACACAAGTGCATGCGGGCACATTTGCGCTGCTGCCATCATGTGGCTGGCTTAAGTGGCTTAGGTAGTTGCGCTGATGCCAGCCATTTAATGCATTTTTTTATTTTTTTTCAATAAATGGTATATTAAATTTATAAACTAAATTTTTATTATTTTTAAATATCCGTATATATTTTTTGTGGATTTTTAAATACATCTTTAAGGGCATGTTTGTTTAATATATTTTGGTGTATGTGGGAAGTAATAAAACTTGTATGGAATGTTTGGTTGAGCATAAAATCTTTTCAATCTCCATGACTATTCTATTTTGAATTATTTCTTCACATTTTTATGCAAACTGCCCTACTTTTAATTATTTTTATACAATTATCCATACAATTAATTCCATACAACTAATTTATTATTGTAGATTTATTTTTTTTATACTTCATCATTACCCTATCATAGCACATCATTTTCTATCAATTTAACGACTTTTACACTAAAAATTTTTCATCAAAAAATTTCATCACTTTTCAAACACATCTTTAGATGAAAAATCTTTGGAGCAAAAGTTTTTAAATTTAAAGAAAATGATGCGACGTCGTGTAGGTAATGATGAGGAGTAAAAATAATAAAGTTAAAATAAATAAATCAGCTATATGGATAATTATGTATAAATAATTAGAAATTAGAATAGTTGTATAAGATGTGAAAAATAAGTGTATTTGACAATGAGGAAAAAAGTCAGGCTATGATACAATGCACTCGGGTGCACTTAGCCTCAGTACACTCGAAAGCTTTAACCCATTTTTTTTATTTCTTTTAAAAATTTTTATACAATTGTTAATATAAGTGTATTTAATATGTTTATTAATTTTTACCTTTTTAGAATATTTTATATTTCTAATTTTGATTTTTAAAAATTAGTGACATTTTAGTAATTTTAAATTATATATACTAAAATGCTATTAATTTTCAAAAATCAAAATAAATATCTAAAATAAAGAAAAAAGGTAAAAATTGATACACATATTAAACACACTTAGACTAATAGTTGTATAAAAAAATTTCAAATAAATAAAAAGGTTTTTAGCCCCAACCAAAAAAAGTCAAGCTAAAACTTTTCAATCTAAGGTCATATTTGGTAACTGCGTGGTATGGCATGGGACATGAAACCATGCTAATAATTCCTTTGATTAATAATTATATTTTACACTTTTATTCCTATATTTCAATTATTTTTCTTACTATCTCCGTCAAACTTATTTATTAGAACTTTACCTTTATCATTTTCTATCAATTACAAAATTTTTAAGGGGCTGTTTGGTAATGCGCATAAAACGTAAGACAGGTTTTAGCATGTAAAAACCTGTCAAATCACCGTAGAGCTGGCAGGTTGGACGGTGCAATTACCTTGCCTGTCTCTTCCCAGGCCCACGCGCAGGGGTGACGATGTACGCCGGCTGCATATGAAATGACGGAAAGCTGCGACACAAAAACGGGTGAAACGACGGGTTTTTCCTAGGGAACCCTGCGAATGAAAAGTTTTACGCGATTAGACATATTTTTGTAAATACCAAACAGACCCTAAATATATTTCATCTCCTGCTCTCACTCCTTTCCACAATCCTCACAAAATTTAAATTGCCAAACATCATCTAAAACTTTTCATTCTCCATAACTGCTCTATTGTTTAATTATTTTCACATTCTCCTATACCACTTCTTTATTTTTCAATCATTTCTACATAACTATCTAAGTAATTAACCTATATATTTTAACTTTATTTTCTTTAATCCTCACAATTACTCTGTCTTATCATATTATTTTCTTTCAATTCAAAAACTTTTATGCTAAAAGCTTTTCATCTAAAATTTTAACACCTCTCAAACAATGTTATGATTAAAAAAAAGGTAGTAAAAAATTTCATATTGAAAAGTTTTAAGTAGACATTTTTTCTCATTGTCGAACACACTGAAAAACTTTTCAATCTTTCTATCTATCTTTTTTAATCATTTTTTCATATCTTTCTATGCAACTACTCTATGATGAAGAGTAATCAGGTGTGGTCGGCCAAATGGGGGCTGTTCGAAATAATTGTTGAAATCAAATGTAAAATATCTAAAGTATAAGTTTCGATGATTAACAACAAAATTTGTTTAAAATCTTAGCTACTAATATATTTTGTGTAATGTTCAAGGATTATAAAAATGAAAAATACAAAACAAAACAGGTCAAGTCGCAACTCACCTCAACTCAGACATCGACTTGGGCCAAGTTGATTTCCCAAGTCGACTCTATCTTTGACTTCAAAGGTCATCCTCTGTCCAGAGTTGAAATTAGGAGCAAGAATTCTGAAAGTCATAAATGAAGTCGACTTCACTTGCGACTTAGGCGAAGTTGCAAACCAAGTCAACTCCAGTATCAACTTCAAGTGACACTTTCCTTCCAGAGTTGAAATTGGATGGCAAAGCTGACGAAGTTGCATATGAAGTCAACTTTACTTGCAACTTTGGTGAAGTCACAGGCCAAGTCGACTCCAACATCAACTTCAGTCAGACAGGGCTAAATTTCAAAAGTCAAGTAAAAAAAAAAGTCAACTTCAAGATAAACTTGAGTCAAGTTGAAGACCAAGTCAACTTAAATATTCAACTAGGAATATATGAAGATTAATCCAAGTCCAAAGCAAGCAGGATATATGAATTCAACTATTCTAATCTAAATATATATATTGGACTTGTTCATGCATACAAAGATTCAAGTTTTTCAAGCTCTCTAGACATAAAGCTTAAAGATTATTGAACTCCAAATATTGAAAAGTCAAAAGAAAAACACTTATGAAGAAAAAGTTAAGCAAGCAAGAGACATTTCAAGAAAGATTAAGTAGACTTGGCAAGAGAGAAAAGCTAAGTCGCACCCGAAGTCGACTCCAAGATCAATTTGGGCCAAGTCTAAGGCCAAGTTGACCCTAGAAAGAACTTGAAGAAGCTAAGCGTAGTTGAAGTCGCACCCGAAGTCGACTCCAACATGCAACTTGGGCGAAGTCACACACAAAGTCGATTTCATCTGTGGCTTGGATGAATAACGTTCTAATTTTTGAATGTTGAAACATTTATTACGCGCCAACCAACTTTATAACGTTCAAAATTCTCTCTCCTCTATATAAAGACATTCAAGCAAACGTGGAAACACACAAGTAAGAGCTGAAAAAGAGAAAAGAAGTGCTACTAAGAGTTTTTGATCTACTTTTCTCTATAATTGAGTGATCTATACACTTTCAAAGGAAGAATGAGCTTCAAAATTGTTGTTTGCTCCAACACTGAAGATTCATCACTTCTATGATTTCTTCCTCGAGCTAAAACTGCCTACACAAATCTGTAAAGTATAAATTTCCTTTTTATTTCATCTTGTTATTTGATTTTAGTGCTTGGTTTGAGTTTGATGTTTCAGTCCAAGACATAACAAAGTAGGATTATGATTGGAGTGTAACTCATCACCTACTAGTGCCACTTATTGTATATGCACCCTAGAGCTAGAATCTAGAAGAGAGCGGAGACTGCAGTTGTATTCGCAGAATACTTAGTGGAAGTCAAGTCACAAAGGAGTGTGAGCTTGGAAGAGTGGAGTACGGAAGGTTACCCGAACCACTATAAATCTTGCCTACTGTCTTTCATTTCCGCTTTCATTATCTTATTATTTTCTATTTGTTTTATTAAAGAGGGTTAAACTAAACTTTGGTAAAATCTCTAATTAAAGTTTTAAATTTTTTAATACCCAATTCACCCATCCTCTCTTAGGTAATTGCCATCAACTCGGGACCAACAAGTGGTATCAGAGCAGGTCTTTGAGTTTTACTAAAGAGATCTTTTGATATGACATCACAATCTACTTCCGTTCTCGCATTTACTGAAGGCCAATCTTTTACTAGGTCACCATTGTTTGATGGGAACAATTTTGGATATTAGAAGCTACGTATGAAACAACTCATTATAGCTACAGATATGGACTCTTGGATTACAATCCAAGACGGTGTGACTTTGCCAATTGACGAAAGAGCTTCCAAATGGACCGATGAGGAAGTAAAAATTGTCAAGAGCAACGCCAAAGCTATGAATTCATTATTTTGTGCTCTTACGGCTTCCGAATATGATAGAGTATCATCTTGTTTGACTGCCAAAAAAATTTGGAATACATTAATATCTATCTTTGAAGGAACTTCTCAAGTCTAAGAGACAAGGAGAAAGATATTGATTGGAGAATTATAAAGTTTTAAAATGTTAGAAACAGAAAATATTTCTGAAATGTTTGCTAGATTTTCTAAAATCACTAATGCCTTGAAAGAACTAAGAAAGGCAATTCTTAATCTGAGCAGATTATAAAGATTCTAAGAGCCCTACTAGAATCATAGATCCCAAAGATCACTATAATTAAAGAAGCCAAAGATCTAAGCATATTAAAGTTGAAAGATCTTATTAACTCATTGATGTCACATGAGTTAATCAAGAAAAGAAATAAAGATCACGATAAAGGCAAAAGAGTCATTGCTTTGAAAGTGCACAAGACTCGGATGATACCACCTCATCATCACAAAACGACGATGAAATTGCTTTACTTACAAAACGGTTCAGAAAATTTGTAAGAAAAGGTAAAAATTTCAGAAACTTAAAAAAAAAATTCTAAAAAGAAAAAGAAAGAATTAATAAAATGTTACCGGTGTGGTGGTTCGAGGCATATGTAAGCCCAATGCTCAACGCCCGAAAAAACTAAAGCAAAAGAACAAAGAAAAGATCGAGACAACAATAGAAAATTTTAAAGAAACAAAGAAAGAGGCATGTACATAAATGAAGAGGAATCTACAATGTATAGCTCTTTAAGTAAAGAATGTGAAGTAGATTGCGCAAGAATTTGTTGCATGACAAATTCCAATATATATTTTGTAGCAACGGAAATCTTCAAGAATCAAGTTACCTCAACAAACTGCACGAGTAGTCAAGAGGTAATCTTCAAACAAAAATCTTTTTCAATCTTCTTTTTTATAAATGAATGTCTCAAATGTGCTGAATTAGAAAAACTCCAACAAGCATACGATTCATCATATCAGGAAATAAAAAAATTAGGAAATAAGTTTACAATCAAGAAAAGACAATGTGATGCAGTAATAATTATAAATGGTAAACTTGCTGAAAAGATTGATCAATTGAAAAATGAAAGGAATATCTTGGTAAATGAGTTAGAAAAACTCAAAAATGAAAATGATTCATTAAATGAATCGCTTACCAAGTTTTCTAATCCAGCAGAAAGTGTGAAAATGTTTTTGAAAATGAGTATCTAAAGTTGTAAGAAAGGACTTGGGTATACCACATTTGAGTAGGGAAAATTTAATGCTCCAAGGAACAAAACTAAACCCAATCTTACTGAACCTAAAATAAATCATGTAGTATGGACCAAAAGACCAACTGGGGAACTAATTACCAAATGGATTTCTACTCCTAGATTACCAGGAGCTTGTAATTTTTGCAACAAGATTGGACACAAGGTTTACCAATGCAAAATAAGAAAATTATAAAACCTTGGTACAAAATTAGTTTGGGTACCTAAGAGCAATGAATTTACGACATCAAAGATAGATCAACATAGATTCTAATGGATAACTAACCCAAATGGACCCATAAGATGAGTACCAAAAAGATGAGCTTCACTTGACATGATTTTTGCGGGTTTGTCTTAGAGCTAAAGCCAATAACATATGGTTTATAGATAGTGGCTGCTCAAGACATATAACAGGAGAAAAAAGACTGTTCCATAAGATCAACCCATGCAATGAAGGAACAGTTGCCTTTGGAAATAATGAAAAAGGTAAAATAAAAAGGTAAAGGAAATGTTTATGGTATTTCAAATGCATGTATTGAGGATGTACTATTTGTTGAAGAATTCAAACACAACCTAATGAGCATTAGTCAACTATGTGATAAAAGATATAAAGTTGTATTTAAATCCTCTATATGCAATATTTTTGATGATGAACACATAGTATTTAGTGACAAAAGATATGGAAATGTATATTTAGTTTGCCTAGATGAACTTGAGGAAAAATGTCTAATAGCTATAGAAAACGATCCATGGATATGACGTACAAGGCTTGGACATATAAATATGTCAAATATTAAAACATTATGGAAAAAAATCTAGTACAATACTTCCCAAAGCTCAAATATGACAAGGATAAGATTTGCAAAGCTTGTCAATTATCTAAACAACAGAAAATGTCATTTTCTACTAAAAAGGAAATTTCAACAACTAGACCATTTAAATTATTACATATGGATCTTTATAGGGTCATTAGGCATTTTAACTCTTGGTGGAAAAAAGTATGTGTATATAATTGTTGATGATTTTTCAAGATTTACTTAGATTATACTCTTAGCTAGCAAAGATGAAGCATTTTCTATGTTCGTCACGTTTTCAAATTTTGTGTAAAATGAAAAATAAAGTTCAATTATTTCCATTAGAAGTGATCATGGTGGTGAATTCGAAAATAATCAATTCATAAAATTTTGCAATGAAAAAACAATTCACCATACATTTTCTGCACTAAGAACTCCTCAACAAAACGGAGTTGTTGAAAGGAAAAATCGAACAATACAAAAAATAGCTAGAACTATGCTAAATGAGAGTAAATTGTCCAAAAGATTTTGGGGTAAAGCTGTAAGTATAACTTGTCATGTATTAAATCAAGTTACTATTAGAGCAATATTGAAAAAGACCCCATATGAACTTTGGAAAGGCAGAAAACCTAACATATCATATTTTCATACTTTTAGATATACTTGTTATGTGTTAAATAATGAAAAAATAAATTTAGAAAAATTAGATGCCAAAAGTGATAAAGTAATTTTTCTTGGTTATTTATCAAATAGCGAAGTATATAGAATTTTCAACAAAAAAAATCAAATAGTAAAGGAATTAATACACATTGTTTTTGATGAAATTAACTGAACTTCGAGAAAGGAGGATGAACTTAGTGATGCAGATGATACATTGAACAAATCAAAAGTCAAACAACAAGATCAACAAGAAGAAATCGAGCTCAAGTAAAAAAATTTCATGAAGGAAAAGGTAAGTGAAGGTAATAATTTCTATAAACTTCTAACTGATTTGAAATTCAAAAATGTTCATCCAATTGATCAAGTCATCGAAAATATTTATGAGGGATTAAAGACTAGGAGATCAAAAGAAAATATTTGTGGACAATATGCATTTGTATCAAAGATTGAACCAACCATTATTGAACAAGCTCTTGATGATGAAAACTGGGTTATTGTAATGCAAGAAGAGCTAAATCAATTTGAAAGAAATAATATATGACATTTGGTTCCTAAACCCAATGATTGCACTACTATTGATATCAAATGGGTATTTAGGAACAAATTAGATGAAAGCGGACTTGTAATAAGAAACAAAGTTAGGTTAGTAGCCAAAGAGTATTCCTAAGAAGAAGGGATTGATTTTGAAGAATCATATGTACCGTGGCTAGATTAGAAGCCATAAGCATTTTACTAGCATTTGCTTCTCACATGGATTTCAAATTATTTCAAATGGATGTGAAAAGCGTATTAAATGGATACATAAATGAAGAAGTATATGTTGAACAACCCCCTAGATTTGAACAAAAGGATAAATCAAAATATGTTTATAAATTAACCAAAGTATTATATAGATTAAAACAAGCCTCACGAGCTTGGTATGAAAGATTAAACAAATTCTTTATTGATAATGAATTTCAACGAGGAAAGGTTGATACTACACTATTCATCAAGTACAAAAGTAAAAATATTTTAATTGTACAAATTTATATAGATGGTATAATATTTGGTGCTACTGATGAAATTTTGTGCCAAGAATTTTCTACGATTATGCAGACCAAATTCGAAATGAGTATGATGGGAGAACTAAATTTCTTCCTTGGACTACAAATCAAGCAACAAGCTGAAGGAATCTTCATAAATCAGTCTAAGTACATCAAATAAATGCTAAAGAAATTTGGAATACAAACTAGCAAAGGAGCAAATACTCTGATGAGTTTAACAATCAAGATCGACATGGACGAAAATGGTAAATGTATCGATCAAAAGCTTTATAGAAGTATGATAGGATCATTGTTGTATTTAATTGCTTCTAGACCGGATATTCTTTTCAGTGTTTGTATGTGTTCTAAATTCCAAGCATGTCCAAAAGAATCACATTTATTGGCTCTAAAAAGAATTTTAAAATATTTGATAAATACCATTAATCTTGGACTTTGGTATCCAAAACGGTCAAATTTTGATCTAATCGGCTACTCAGATACGGATTTTGCCGATTACAAAATAGATAGAAAAAGCACTAGTGTAACATGTCAATTCCTTGGAAACATGTTGATTTCATGGTACTCAAGGAAACAAACTAGTATTGCTCTATCTATGGCGGAAGCCGAATACATAGCCATCGGGAGCTGTTGTGCCAAACTACTTTGGATGAAACAACAATTAAAAGATTATGACATTGATTATTACAATTGTGGCGCCCCGAACCGAGGCGTCCACATAGTCCTTACTCCAAGATCTTGTCGATTGGTAAACGTGACTCAGGATTGTTGCCCT
>JAXCLR010000001.1:30632211-30664423 GCA_035584095.1 Annona squamosa
CTTGATTTACATTTCTGCTCTCTACATTACATTGCTTTCCATTTCATTTCTTCATTCAAGGGGATTGAACTTACAAGAGGTTAAGTTTTTTAAGTTACTAAAGAAATTTTTAAGAACTTAATTAACCCCTCCCCTCTTGGGTTTTGCCATTAACTCGGGGCCAACAAAAAATTCCAACAAAAGCAAGACCAATCTAAATGAATGCAGACCTATTAGAATATTGTAAAAAAGAAATTAAATCTTTATTGGATAAAAATCTGATCAGACCTAGTAAATCTCCATGGAGTTGCTTAGCATTATATGTTAATAATGCTGCAAAAATAGAAAGAGAGACTCCAAGATTAGTTATAAACTATAAACTTTTTAATAAAGTTTTAAAATGGATAAGGTATCCTTTACCAAATAAGAAAGATTTATTAAACAGAATTATAAAAATAAAATTATTTTCAAAATTTGATTTAAAATCAGGATACCGGTAAATCAAAATTACCGAAGAAGATAAATATAAAACTGCTTTTAGAGTTCCATTTGGACACTTTGAATAGAATGCAATGCCCTTTGGATTAAAAAATGCGCCATCAGAATTTCAGAATATTATGAATGATATTTTTAATCCTTATAGCGAATTTATCATTGTGTGTATAGATGATATATTAATATTCTCAGATTCCATACAAAAGCACTGGCGTCATCTAAAAATCTTTACAAATGTTATTCATCACAATGGCTTAGTTTTATCAGAAAGAAAAATGAAATTATTTCAAACTGAAATATCGTTTTTAGGGTTCAGTATAAAAAATCAAACTATCTAGCTTATTAATAGAGCTATAATTTTAGCAGAAAAATTTCCTGATGAAATAAAAGATAAAACACAACTACAAATATTTTTTTGGATGTCTAAATTATGTATTTAAATTTTATGAAAAATTAGCCTTTGACAGAGGAATCCTATTACAGAGCTTAAGGAAAAATCCTCCTCTATGGTCTCAAGAACATACAAAGGTTATGCAAAATATAAAAAGAAAAGTTAAATATCTCCCCTGCCTTCATCTAGCTAATCCTGAATTATTTAAAATTGTTGAAACTGATGTTTCTGATGAAAGATATAGAGGAATCCTAAAACAAAGAATTGAAAAAGAAAAAGAGCAATTAATTAGATATACTTCTGGTATGTGGAATGAAACCAGAAAGAAGTATCCAACTATAAAGAAAGAAATGCTCTCTATAGTTCTCTGTGTAACAAAATTTCAAGGAGATATAATAAATAAACCGTTTTTATTAAGAGTGGATTGTAAAGTTGCAAAACATATTATAGAAAAAGATGTAAAAAGTGACATTTCCAAGCATATATTTGTTGGAAACAATTGTTGAAATTAAATAAAAAATATCCAAAGCATGGGTTTTGATGATTGACAACACAATTTGAGAAAGTTTTAAATACTAATGTGTTTTGTGTATTGTTTAAGGAAAAATACAAAGTATGACAGGTCAAGTCGATCTCCAAGTCAACTCAGACATCGACTTAGGCGAAGTCGATCCCCAAGTTGACTTCATTAGCGACTTCAAGTGTCAAAATTTAGACAGCGTTGAAATTGGAATCAAAATGTGCCGAAGTCGCAGATGAAGTTGACTCCATCTGTGACTTGGGTGAAGTTGCAGGCCAAGTCGACTCCAGCATCGACTTCAGGTGCACAATGCAGATTTTCAATGATTCAAGTCGAAGGCTAAGGTGACTTCAAGAGAGACTTGGGTTAAGTCGTAAGCCAAGTCGACCTCAACATCGATTTCAAGTTGGCAGTGATTCAAGTCGAAGGCCAAGGTGACTTCAAGATAGACTTGAGTCAAGTTGAAGACTAAGTTAACTTAAAATTTTTCAACTTGGAGTATATGAAGATTATTCCACGTCCAAAGCAAACAAGATACATGAATCCAACTATTCAAATTGAAACTGGACTTGTTCATGCGTACAAAGATTCAAGTTTTTCAAGCTCTAGAGTTAAAACCGAAGAGATTTTATACAAATGAACTCCAAGTATTAAAAATCAAAAGAAGAACATTTGTGAAGAAGAAGTTAAGCAAGCAAGAAATAATTCCAGAAAGGTTAAGCAGACTTGGCAAGAGAAAGAAGCTAAGTTGCACCCGAAGTCGACTCCAAGATCCACTTGGGGTCAAGTCTTAGACCAAGTTGACTCAAAAGACAGACTTGGAAACTGAAATACAGCTGAAGTCGCACTCGAAGTTGACTCCAGCATACGACTTGGGCGAAGTCGACTCTATCTGTGACTTGGAGGAATAATGTTCGAATTTTTTAATGTTGGAACATTTATTACACGCCAACCAACTCTATAATGTTTAAAATTCTCCCTACTCTATATATAGACACTCAAGCAAACGTGAAAAATAACAAGTTAAGGATAAAAAAGAGGAAAGAAGTGCTACTAAGAGTTTTAATCTACTTTTCTCTACAAATTGAGTGATCTATACAATTTCAAAGGAAGAACAAGTTCAAAGTTATGGTTCACTTCAACACGGAACGATTCACTGCATCAACAAACCTTTCCTCGAGTTGAACCTTGCTACATAAATCTGTAAAGTATAGATTTTATTTATTTTTATTAAATTATTTTGTTTTGGGTGCTTGGTTTGTTCTTTGATGTTTCAAACTAAGCTATAGCAAAGTAGCAGTATGATTGGAGTGGAACTCGTCACCTACTTGTGTTATTTGTTGTATACGCCCCCTAGAGCTAGAATCTAGAAAAGAGCAAAGGCTCTGGTTGTATATGCCCCCTAGAGCTAGAATCTAGAAGAGAGCAGAATCTCTAATTATATTCGCGAAATACATAGTGGAACTCAAGTCACAAGGGAGTGTGAGCTTGGAAGAGTGGAGTAAGAAGGTTGCCCGAATCACTATAAATCTTGTCTATTGCTCTTTATTTCTGCTTTCATTATCTTATTGCTTTCCTTTTGTCTTATTAAAATAAATTAAACTAAATTGGTATAAAATCTCTAAATCAAGTTTAAAATTTTAAAATACCCAATTCATCCCTCCCCTCTTGGGTAATTGCCATTAACTCGAGACCAACAATATTTGCTAGATGGCAGGCTACACTTGCACAATTCAATTTTGAAATTGAATATATTAATGATAAAAATAATTCTCTTCCTGATTTTTTATTCAGAGAATTTTTACAGGGAAAGAAGTGATGGCTGCATTAAACTCCACTCCAGCTATAACCCCAACACCAAAGAATTATAACTTTGAGATTATAATGATCAAATTTTCCTATATTTAGAAAAATCAAACTTTAAATTATACAAGAAAAATATTCCTGATGAATATCATTTCTCTTCCAGCGATAAATAAAACAAAATTATACAAGAAACCTGTCGTCAAACTTATCAAAAATATCTTCCAAAATTTGAATGGTTTATACCCCCTGCTCCAGGCAAAAATGTCAAATTCTATCAAAGGATCCTATTACAAACTAATTCTTTAACTTTGGAGCATGTTACAAAAAAGAATAGCGGCATGATTATTTATTCCAAAATATTTATAAAAAGGATTTTATCTCTGGAGAACTAGCTCGCCAGTGTTCCTAATGCATATATTCCTTTCCCAAACACTCAAAGACGAATTTATACTTATCTGGAATATAATTTTTGGGATTACCAGGACACATGAAAAAGAGTTTTCTTAAGACAAAATTTATATTTTTCTCACTCTTGGTGGATTCGCATCAACCTTATAAACCCTCATCAAGATATCCCAGTTTAGTTCTTTGAAAAATTCTAGGAACACTGGGGCTTTGAAAAAACCATTTTTCCTGATGATTTAATCTCCCATTTATCATTCAATATTTTAGATCCTCATAAATTAAATGAATTTATAATTCAAGAATGAATCCCTTGGATTGTTCGATGGGATTTCTCATTTTATATTTTTAGATTCTTCAAATTCAAGTGCAGATCTAAGAAACTGTTCGTAATCTCTTAATAATCTTAATTCTTTAACAAAAAGAGAAAGAACAAGCATAATCTTAAAAATTAAACAACTTACAGAAACTCGAAGATTACAGTAGACTCTAAGGACTTCGACACCAAAAAGACTTGAACACTTGACAGCTCGAGGTATTCTCTGAACTTTGATACCTTGATGCCCTTACAATGAACTAATGACTTTATTTATAGACTCAAAAAAGTAAAAACGGACTTGAACACCATTGAAATTCGGAAAGAAATATAAATCGAGTGCCGAAAGTGGAGACGCGTGTCCTTAAGAGAGTGGAGTCGTACATGACCACTTGCCGGGGCGCTGCATTGGAGAAGGCCATAGTCTCCAAGGTAAACTAATCTTCTAGCGCACTTGTCCTTGTTGAAAAAATTATTCTAAATTGACATGAGTGCTTTAATTATTCACTACTCTAGACTTAATCTAAGTTTGTTATTATTTGGTCCTTAAGTTCCTCTCTTTTAGTTGCAAACACGATTGTTTAGTGCCAATATTTTCTGCATATTTGTTATGTTTTAGTTGTAATGTAAGTCTATTTAAAAGGCATCTATGGTAATGAATAAAATGCTTCCAGCAGTCACAATTTTACCTCAACATTGTGGTATCAGAATACAAAATTGAGTGTGTAGAGAGAGCTAAGCAAGTGAGCTAAGAGAATACAAAAGGAGTGTCAAGGTGATTCAAAAGTGTTCATGGTGGGATTACAATCGCTTAGACGTGACTTTGAAACTCTGTTCATGAAAAGTGGGGAATTGGTGCAAGAGCTTTTGTCAAGAGTAACGACAATTATTAGTCAAATGTTATCCTATGGGGAGGTGGTTTTTGATCAAACGGTGGTTGCAAAGGTATTAAGAAATCTAACTCCAAAATTTAATCATGTAGTTGCTGCAACAGAAGAGTCTAAAGATTTATTGGTTTTTTCATTTAATACATGAATGAGGTCATTACAAGCTCATGAGTCTAGAATCAATAGATCAATTGAAAAGAATGAAGAAGAAGTATTTTAATGAAGGAGTCAACCACCAAAACTAGAGAAATTGAAATTTCAACAAGTAGAGGCTAAGGAAGAAGAGGATTTTGTGGTCATAGTTGTGGTTGAGGAAGAGGTATAGGTCAATCTAACCAGTCCAATGAGCAAAGCGAACACAAGAATAACATTCAATGTGATCACTGCAAGAAACATGGCCATAGAAAATCTAATTGTTGGTACAAAGATCAACAAATGAATTATGCAATAGAGAATGGAGAAGCAACTAAGCTTTTTATGACTCATTTTGCAACTAACAATAATTCAGATGATGTATGATTTGTAGATAGTGGTTGTTCAAATCACATGAACGACATGAAAGCCTTGTTCAAAGAGATTGATGCAATAGAAAAGGTGAACGTTCAACTTGGAAATGGAAAATGAATTCAAGTTGAAGGGAAAGGTACAATGGTACTTAAAACTAGCTTCGGTAATGTAAAACTCTTGGATAGTTTTCAATTTGTACATGATTTGGGATTTATTTATTAAGTATTAATCAACTAATAGTTGGAGGATATTCGATTGTGTTTTATGATGGAGCATGTGTTATTAAAGGTAAGAAATCAGGACAAACAATGGTCGATATTCAAATGACCAAAAATAAGATGTTTCCTTTTGATGTCTCAAACATGGAAAGTTATTCTTTGATTACAGTTGCTCAAAATGACTCTGAATTATGGCACTTATGGTATGGCCATCTTAATTTCAAGGGGCTAAAGTTGTTGAGTTAAAAAAGTATCGTTCATGGTTTGCTAAAAATGGACTCTTTTGTGAGGGTTTTATTTATGAGAAACAAACCAAAAGTTCATTTCCTGTTAGAAAAACTTGGAGAGCTTCAGCTTTTCTGAAATTAATTCATGCTAATTTGCGTGGTCCAATGAACACTAAATCTTTTGGGCAAAGTCGGTATTTCTTACTTTTACAGGTGATTTCAGTCACATAAGCTAGGTGTATTTTTTGAAATTCAAGTCAGAAACTTTTGAGAATTTTAGAAAATTCAAGTCATTGATAGAGAAGCAAAGTAGGTTGTGCATCAAAGCTCTAAGTACAGATAGAGATGGTGAATTCTTGTCTATGAATTCAAAATTTTTTGTGAAAAAATGGAATTGAGAGGGAACTAACAACTCCTTACTCACTAGAGCAGAACGGGGTAGCTAAGTCCAAGAATCATACTGTTGTTAAGATGACAAGAAGTTAATGATGAGCTACATATATGTTTATTAAAATGCTCACTATTTACGCAAGCGTACGTGCCGTTTCAAGTAACAAAGAGTGAGTAGAGTATCGTTCCCACGAGGAATTGTTAACCAAAATTATTATTTAGCTTAACTGCTTTCGAGAGTTGTGAAATTATGAGTTTGTGGTCCTATTACACTAGTAATTGCAAAGGGAAAATCAGAGTAGAGATATGAGACTACTGGATACTGAAACGGGTTTATTGATTAGGGATGGTAGATGGATAGATCGGAATCCTTGAATCTAAACTATATTGCTCTGGTTCTTGTTAAGCGGATTGCATATGAATTTACTAGCCCAGGTTCATGTATCTTCATATATGTCTTTCAACAGTATATAAAATTAACTACACCCTATTTAAGTGCCATGTTCTCATACCATTAAATAAAATGAAATTGATAAGTTCTTAACTTATATAATGACTACACAGGGTTTAACGGTATATTCCTATCCGTTAAACAACTCTTCTTACACAAAGGTCGAAACCTATACCTTGCACTTAGATTTGGCAAATATCTTCCTTTTCCAAGGGTAAATAGCACAATTAAATTATCTTACAAGATAACTAATCTTGTAAAAGCATTAAACTCATACATGCAAAGGTAAATTATACGCAATCATATATATAAGTTTAAATATCCATTTTTGAATATTCTAAGAACAAAAAAACAATACAGTTTAGAATTCAATTCATCCTAACTATCCATCTAATGGAGGTTTAGTTCAAAGACATGATCTTAATAGCCACTACATCTATATAAAAAGTATCCATCATGCAGAGAAAGAAAATTAGAAAGAATAAGAGAAAACTATTTTCCGGCAGTTTCCACCAACGGGACTTGATTCCTTTCTTCAATCCGAGCTTTAATCTCGATTTCCACTCTCTCACACTGTAGTTCGTATTCTCCAACTCCTCTCCTCCTCTCCTCATGCACAAACCTATAGGAACTATATATAGAGTCTTCTATGCACAACTTACACACTGGAATATTTGCGTACGGATGCGTATTGGCGCCTAGGCGCCAACTCTTTGTGTGCTAAGTAGCTAGGACACATTCTGAAAACTCTAAGAATTTTTGCACTGGCACCTAGCCGCTAACTCCCTGGATGCAATGATTGAACTGTGGCTTCAACGCTGTCTGTACTCGAGTTGCACATAGATGAGGTGGCGCTTAGGCGCCAACTCTCTGGAAGCCATGCTGTGGGTGTGTGTGTGCTGTCAACGGCCAAGGTAAGTAAGTGGCACCTGGGCGCCAACTCTCTGGTTCTGGATGCCTCAGCTTGCATTCAATTCGTCCGCTCTACTATCATACGTCTTGTCCTTCCTACAAAAGATGGAAAAACTAAATAAATCAACTAAAAATGCCAAAATAATGCAAAAATTGCCTTAAACTAATTAATACTCCTAGAATGCAAAACGGATGAAAATTAAGCTAAATGAGTGCAAACTATGTATGAAACTCATATTATTTGAAACTTAGTGAATATGATACGTATTGAAAGCTTGTACATTGTGTCTATTATTGTTGTAAAGCTATAAAAAATGCGTATTGTAATTTTAAAAAAATAAAATAACATTAAAGTACAAATTTAGAAAAGGGGAAATAAATTTTTATAAATTTTTTGGGAAGGAATTTCAAAATTCTGAATTATATAAATTGAAACTATTTAAATTTATGGACCTTATGAAAAAATAAAAATAAATAAAATTTTTTGGACTAATTAAGAGTACTAATTAAGGGCTTATATTCATCTATGCTATTTTCATTATATCTTAAAATATATAACTCAGAACAACGAGAAAATTTAACAGAACATATTAAATTGTGTGCTTTTTAATCTAGATGGATTAGATTATGAAAAATAATGATTACAGTGTTTAATTAAACTGCATTAAAAAACATGCCAAAAAAAACCAATGCATATCAAGTCATCGAGGTCGTCCAGAGCCTCTTTTGCCTTTGGTTATTTTTACGTATAATTTTTTTAATTAATTAATATAGTGATGTATATAAGATTGTTTAAGATGAAACTTTTGGAGCAAGTCTATTTTAATACACTCTACGTAATGAATGGATTAAATTTTGAAAAACATGTCTACAAGTTTTTTAAAATAAAATTTTATGCCAAAATATGATTTTATTTAAATTAAAATATGTACTTCGCTCCAATTAAAGTGAAATTTTATGTGTAAGTTTAAATTAATGTGCCCAATTTAATGAAAGAATAAAATTTTAGAAAACATGTTTTCAAAATTTTATAAAGAGGTTTTATGCCCGAAGATGAATTGTTAATTTAAAAATAAAATAAGTTTTTTTAAAAATTTTGAAAAGTACATTTTGTGAGCAATAATATGTATATTATTAGAATTTTTTTCATAATATATAAGTGTATATGTAGGCAGTTATGAATGAATGAATTAATTATAGAATTTTCGGTAAAAAAAAGAAAAAGAAAAGGACACAATTGCTGGCAGTAAATAAAGGAGAACTATGCATGGAAGTAATAGCTGGAGCAGTGTATATGTTGGATTGAGCATGGATACGGAGGTGTCAAGTTATTAAAGAATATATGCAATGCTATAATTCTTGAACGAATAGCTATTAGATAAAGTGGGTATATATATCATTCCGACAGATAAAGGTTGGCAATTATGATGGTTGAAAACTGCAAAGCTTCAACATAAGAGTACACGAAAGGGTGAAGGGCAGAGAGACGTCGGACGTTCCAAACAAGTTTTACGATATATTTGTTTATTTTATCCTTCATGTTAGCATAGTGGATATATATATGCCCTTTTAAAATTTAATATAGTTAATCACGTTACCAGGATGGTGTGTTTCTTTACTTGTTATAAAAAAATAACAAAAAAAATTTATACATATGTAAATATATACATATAATATTACAATAATTAAGGAAGGGCGAACCTGCCATGTGGCAGTTGGTTTCGTAGGGTGGCTTGATGCCTCGCCCACCGGGATTCGATTCCCATGTTCAACATGTAATGTCGTTGAGCAGTAGCTCTGACAAAAATCAAAAAAAAAGGAAGGTAGTTGTTAGGAACCGAGAATGTTAAATATATATATTTAAGAAATTTCATTTGATTTTCTCTTGCTACAGATTAGACATCGTCACCCTAAATAATATCATAATAAAATTGAATACGTTAACCATGGGTGTTAATTGAAATGCTGGCAATGAAATGTGTTGGATGGTAAATGAAGAGCTGAAACCGTGATCCGTACACCTTTGATTTATGGACATGAGTTAATTCAGATTTTATTGTAATTACTACCCAAGCAAAGGTATAAATAGTGCAAAAAAAATTTTGCAAGCAAATAAAGGAGGAAACAGCAAAGCACCAGGCAACTGGCAGATTTTGAATATATATATATATATTTCTTTTTTATTTTCTCCTTTCTCCTTTCATGTGCAGGATTCACGTCCCCTATAGGATAAATTTTAGAATTTGATTTTTATATCATGCATGTCCACAATAACGTCCAAACCAGATCTGGTACTTTTATTATTATTTTTTTGAGTTGTTGGTTTGAACATATAATTTCCATTAAAAGTCTAAATAAATTGATATATAACTGTATGTACATTTTTTTTATGTTTTTTTTTACCAAACAAAATTAACTAGCACATTTTAGGGTAAATTATTGTTTACTTTCTCCCTCATAATGGGTATATTCTCCTCAATAGATAGGGTGCATAAATATATGTATATATATGTATATTCTATTTATAATTTAAACAGCCTAATACGTGAGATCTTTTTAATCAATAGGGCTGGTGTACGGTTAATGAATAATTGAAAAAAAATTTTTTAAAAGGGGATAAGGATATGTGTGACTATTAAGGGAGATGGACGATAATTTAGAATTTGTGTTTAAATTTTATAAATAAAATACGGGTTAACCATAAGACCTTAAAAATATATATGATTAATAAAAGAGATAGACATGCAAATATATAAGTAGGTCTTTTTTTTGTTTGTTTAGGAAAAGGAAAAGAAAAAGTTGAAAAGGCAAACTGATATCCTAAGGTAAGCAAGTAACGCCTTGAAATGATTTATTTTCAAAATGATTGAATAACTTGCAATTATTTTTTGAAGTTATGCTAGCATGTGTATGATGCATGGTACACAAAAGTACAAGTCCATTCTAGAGGTGTAAGCGGACCAAAGTCCGCCTCTAATGCGACCGAGTCGCTGATATAGGCCCAATGGTTGGCAACGCCCATCCTAAAATTGGGAGTAGATGAATTGATAGTCTCTTAGCTAGCATACCGTCTAATAAAGGTTTAAAACATGACCGTGTAATGTGCATTTGCATGTGTATTATTTATAAAATACCAAATTATAAAACAAAAATATTTATTTAAATGAGAATATTTGCTTACTGATTCTAGTACTCATATTTTATTTTTTCCTACTTTAGACAGGTACAACAAGGTTTAAGAAGAAAAAAAATGTCGCGATTTTGAGACTCGTAAGATTGTATGGTTTTTATATATTCTAATAAATGATGAGGTTGTAAAGATACAATACTATCAGGTTATAAAGATTGATAGTGTATATGAATTTTAATGCTTTGTAAATATTATGTGATTTTAATTATCGGTGAATGTTTGCTTGTAAATTAATATGAGATTGAATTAAAAACCATGCCGTATGAGTAGGGCCATAATCCTGCTCACAATTTACTAACTAGATAGTCCTAGAGCGAGGCTCTGGCGCCTCGGGTTTGGGGGCGCCATAGAGAGTAGTATTAGAGCTACGGTGTTAGTAAATAAGCATATAAAAAGAAAAATATATTAAAATGAGAAATGAAATAAAATTTATTTGTAATATCTATATGTCATGCATTATCATTACTATTGTGTAAAATTGTGATGTAATGTTTTGACCTTTTTGTAAGACATAACTAATCTATTGTGTTTTAAAATATAGATGACTGACAAGGGCAAGGCAATTCTAGACCCTAAGACATTAAGAAGGGAGATGGAGGAGGCCTAGGAAAGGCAAAGAATAGAAGACAATATAAGCCAGTGGTGGGCGTCCCAGCAGGATCTAGGATTTGGGCCTCCCATACTCGAAGAATTTTTCCAATTACAGCCTACGCTGCACATCAAGAGAGAGAAGACCACTAGTCCTAACCCTTATGTCCTTCAGGTAAGACCCAACAATGAAGGACCTACTAATAAGATTTCTTCACCACAGTACACCCCACGTCTCTAACCATACTCGCCCCTAGTTACCGATGAAATCAATGATGCAGAGTTACAAGAATATTGGAATAGGATCTGCGCCCCGATTCCACCAAATGAGGGACCATGGTACTGCCTTGTAGGAGGATTTATATAGTTCCACTATGGGATCGATTGGGAGAAACTAGATAGGGAAGAAAGAAAGCACCGTAGACTCTGAGAGGAGTCCCGTGCCCGAGGGGAGCTCGTAAGGGAGAAGGCTCTTGACAAACTACTCGGCGAACATATACTACGAGTCGTAGATCGTGAAGATGAACCTGTAAGGGAGGAAAGTGAAAATGATGATGATGACCTAATGGAAGGTACCATTGGAAGTGAGAGTGAAGAGGAAGAAGAGGAACATGGGAATGAAGACTCAAACCCCCCAGAAAGTTCTGATGCTAGTATTATTACTGAAGAACCCACACTGGTGCCTCCTAACCGTAAGAAGTATATAAGGGGACCCAGGGGTTATGCAAATAGGCATAGATAAATTATAAGGATAATGAGTTTCTTTTTGGATGTGTAATATGTGTTGTATATATTATGATACTCAAGCACTTTTGTTGTAAAAACGAACTTGTTCATACTAATGTATGTGAAAAAAAATTAAAAAATGGTTGTTGTTGATAATTGTGTTTATTATGAATAATTGCGTGTGATTATTCTAAGATAATAAAGGATATTACTAATATAATTTTTCTATGTCTAGATAACATCATGCCTGATACACAAGCAAGGACTAGACTAGATAAAGGAAAAGCAGCTGCAAATGAGGAACCCGTAAGTCAACATGAAATAGGAGAACCTAGTAATGTATCTGAACAACCAATAGAAGGGGAATAACCAAATCAGAGAACTTGTCAGCACCTAGGTAATATAAACTCTGATCCAGCCATTGAAAATGAAACTGCCATGGATGATATCAGACAAGCCAGGCCGATAGAAGAACAAGTAGCTGCAGCTGTAAGGGAAGCCACGCAGCAAGCAACTCAGGAGTGGGCAAGCCAAACGGCCAAAATAATCTAAAACCTTTGGGAAATAAGTCAACAAAACCAACTAGGAAGGAATGAAAGGGAAAGATTTGCTCAAGCAGCGACTCCTAATCCTCAACCTAGATCAGTAGAAGTTGAGAATGACATATTAGAAGTTGATCGGAAGGATATTAATGCCTTTTTAGCTCAACATCTTCCAAAATTTACAGGTGAACTAGAACCTACTCAAGCTAAGCAATGGTTAGCAGAGATAAGAAAATTATTTAGGATTTCACCTTATAATGATAATAAAAAAGTTTTGTGTGCTACCCACTTATTAGTTGGAGATGCAAGTGAATGGTGAGAGACTTTATTAGTCACTATGTCAGAACCCGAAAAAGTGACTTGATAGATTTTCATGGAAGAATTTAATAAAGAATATCTCTCAACAGTCAGTCAGAAAGTTATTGAATTTGAGCGACTCTATCAGGGTAGAATGACAGTTACAGATTATGCAACCAAGTTTAATGCCTTAGCAAGATACGTACCTTGGATAGCAAGTGTGCCTGAAAATAAACCTCAAAGATTTCGACAAGGTTTAAGGCCACATTTACGAGAGAGTCTTGCACTCTTTTTAATAAAAGATTATGCATCAAGTTTAGAAAGGGCAAGAGCATTAGAAATAGAAGCACTGAGAACTCAAGAGTTACAACAAAGACTATTTGTTCCTAATATCAAAGAAAATGATGCAAAAAAAGAAAAAAACAAGAGAATATATGTGAAAAGAAAAAAATCAAATTTCAAAAGAGAAGTCCTCCTGTTTGTAAGAATTGTCAAAAATGACATCATGGCGAATGTTTACAGGGGTTAAACAAATGTTTCAAATGTGGTTAAACAGGTCATATGACAAAAGATTGTGGAACTGTTGAGACAAGAATTGTAAAATGCTTTATCTATGGTCAAGAAGGACATATTGCTCCAAATTGTCCAAACAGAATACAGGGAGCACAAGGACAGGGAAGACCAACTCAACAGAGGATAATTCAACTGCCAATTGTCAGGGAACTTCTACAAATCCAGTACAAGTGCATGCATTGACTCGCACTGAGTCACAAGAACAAGAAGAAAAAGTGGTTACAAGTATGGTTTATATTTTGGAAAATTCTACAGTAGCATTATTTGATTTTGGTGCTACACATTCATTTATAGCATGCCAATATATAACCACTCATGCACTACCGGTAGAGAAAACAGATAATACTATACACGTAGAATCTCCTGTGTATAGGTTGATAAGTACTAACCAAATTTGTAAAGCATGCCCGATTAGGATAGGTTTAATGATTTTCGAAGCAGACCCAATCCTCTTACCTATGAGCGAATTCGATATAATATTAGGCATGAATTGGCTGAGTCAATGGGGAGTTACAATAAACTATAAATATAAGAAAATACAGTTTGAGGCAGTTCCAAATACAGAAATATCTATTGGTAAGCTGAAGCAACCTGAAAACTCTATAATACTAATATCGACTATGAAGGCGGCGCGAATGGTCCGCTAGCAATGTCAACTTTATCTCATTTCAGTCAAAATAGTAGAGGAAAAAGAAATACTAATTGAACCAATTTCAGTGGTAAATGAATTTATGAATGTCTTCCCAAAGGAGTTGCCTAACCTACTACCAGAAAGGGAAGTAGACATGGTAATCGACATTATACCCAGTACGTCTTCAATATCTAAGGCACCATACTGCATGGCTCCAACAGAAATGGCATTATACCCGGTTTTGTTTGTAAGAAAGAAAGATGAAAATTTAAGTTTTTGCATTGATTATAGGGAATTGAATAGAGTTACTGTGAAAAATAAATATCTTCTTCCTCAAATTGATGATTTATTTGATCAACTCAGAGGAGCATCCACTTTTTCAAAAATAGACCTATAATCAGGTTATCGTCAATTGAGAATTAGTCCTGGTGATATTCACAAAACGACATTTTGAACAAGATATAGACATTATGAATTTTTAGTTATGTCATTTGGACTTACAAATACTCCTACATTTTCATGGACATGATGAATAGAATATTTCGAGAATACTTGAACTAATTTGTTATGGTGTTCATTGATGATATTTTAATTTACTTGAAGTAAGAGGAAGGGCACCAAATGCATCTTAGGATGGTCTTGGACAAGCTGAGAAAAGAAAAATTATATGCAAAATTGAAGAAATGTGAATTTTAGTTGAAGCAGGTCGCATTTTTAGGACACATTATATTTGAAAAAGGAATTCAAGTTGACTCTCAAAAAATCAAAGCAATTCTTAAATGGCCAAGACCGATAGGTATTACAGAAATTAGGAGTTTCTTGGGATTAGCTGGGTATTATAGAAGGTTTGTGGAAGGATTTTCACAATTATTTGCACCACTTACTCAATTAACTCAAAAAGGAATTCGATACATTTGGTCAGACGAATGTAAAAATAGTTTCCAAAGATTAAAGCGTCAATTGGTTGAAGCGCCTATTTTAACCTTACCTAAAGGAAATGAGGGATTTGTAGTATATAGTGATGCTTCAAAGAAAGGATTGAGATGTATACTCATGCAAAGGGAAAAAGTTATAGCACGTGCGTCCCGACAACTCAAGCCTAACGATGTGAACTATCCTACACATGATTTGGAACTTGCAGTAGTGGTATTTGCATTAAAAATATGGAGATATTATTTATATGGTGCTAAATATGAAATTTACACTGATCCTAAAAATCTCAAGTATATTTTCACTCAAAAAGAGATCAATACGAGAAAAAGAAGATAGCTAGAATTACTTAAAGACTATGATCTCAATATTTTATATCACCCAGGCAAAGCAAATGTGGCGGCAGATGCTTTAAGTCGAAATGTTAGTATGGCACACCTGATCACTAAAGAGAAAGGATTACTTAGAGAAATGAGGCAAGCAGAATTGATTATATGTCCACCTAGAATGCAAGCAAGATTATCACGAATGCAGTTACAATCTTCACTATTTGAGCAAATTAAATGTGAGCAACAGAATGATGCAGACCTAAAGAAATATATGAATCAAATGAAGCAAAAAGACCTTATTGAGTATACTATTGATAGTCAAGGTATATTTCGATATAAAAACCATATTTGTGTACCAAATCAAGTTGAACTAAAAAATCAAATTCTAAAAGAGGCATATTTTTCTCCATTTTTTATGTACCCTGGAAGTATGAAGATGTATCACGATCTTAAAAAAGGTTATTGGTGGAACAACATGAAGAGAGAAATTGCAGAGTTTGTCGCCAAACGCCTAACTTGTCAAAAAGTAAAAGCGAATCATTAGCGAACTCCAGGTAAATTGCAGTCTCTTGAAGTGCCAAAATGGAAATGGGATGACATTACTATGGACTTTATTGAAAGATTACCTTAGACGTAGAAAGGAAATGATTCTATATGGGTGATAGTTGATCGCTTATCTAAGGTAGCTCATTTTGTAGTTGTAAAAAGGAATTTCTCTACTGAGAGGTTAGCCAAAATTTATTATAAGAAAATTATTCGTCTTCACGGGGTTCCTACATCAATAGTATCTGATCGGGATACAATTTTTACCTCTAGATTCTGAAAATGTTTGCATCAAACCCTAGGAATGCAGTTAAAATTTAGCACTGCATTTCATCCTCAGACTGACGGGCAAACAGAGCGAGTTAATCAAATTGTTGAGGATATGCTTCGAATGTGCACTTTGGAATTTGCAGGATCATGGAACGAATATTTATCAATAGTTGAATTTGCCTATAATAACAGTTATTAGACAAGTATATAGATGGCTCCATTTGAAGCCCTATATGGATGAAGATGTCGAACTCCATTAAATTGAGATGAAGTAGGGGAAAGAAAATTAGCTCCAGATTTATCAAAAAGAGTGGCAGAAAAAGTGCAAGTAATTCGACAATGTATACTTACAGCTCAGAGTAGGCAAAAGAGTTATGTAGATTGCAAACGAAGGAATCTAAATATTCAGACCGGTGATCATGTATTTGTAAAAGTAACACCAATTAAAGGAGTCCCAAGATTTGGAAAAAGGAGTAAATTAAATCCAAGATATGTTGGGCCATTTGAGGTATTAGAAAAGATTGACGATTTAGCCTACAAGGTAGCATTACCTCTAGGCTTAGCAGCAGTTCATAATGTATTTCATATCTCAATGCTTAGAAAGCATGTATCAGATCCGACTCATATCCTTACAGCAGAGACGTTGTCAATTCAAGACCATTTAAATTATGAAGAAAGACCTGTCAAAATCTTGAATTATAACATACAAAAACTTCGGAATTGGAAGATTGAGTATGTCAAAGTTTAATGGAACCGATACTCTGAAAATGAAGCAATATGGGAACTTCGTGAAGGAGTAGAAAGAAAATATCCTCAATTATTTGAAATGAAATAGGTTTCGAGACGAAACCTTTTGTAAGGAGGGGAGAATTGTGAAACCCATATTACTTGAAACTTAGTAAATGTGATACGTACTAAAAGCTTTTACATTGTGTCCATTATTGCTGTAAAGCTATAAAAAATATATATTATAATTTAAATTAAATTAAAGTACAAATTTAGAAAATGGGTAAATAATGATTTCACAAAGATTAGACTTGGAAATAAATTTTTATAAATTTTTCGGGAAGGAATTTTAAAATTCTGAATTACATAAATTGAGACTGTTTAAATTTACAGACCTTATGGAAAAATAAAAATAAATGAAAAATCTTGGACTAATTAGGGATACTAATTAAGGGCTTATATTCATCTATGCTATTTTCATTATATCTTAAAATAAATAACTCATAACAACGAGAAAATTTAATAGAACATATTAAATTGTGTGCTTTTTAATCTAGATGGATTAGATTATGAAAACTAATTGATTAAGTGTTTAACTTAACTGCATTAAAAAACATGCAAAAAAAAACAATGCGTGTCAAGTCATCCAGGTCGTCCAGAGCCTCTTTTGCTTTTAGTTATTTTTATGTATAAAATTTTTTTAATCAATTAATATAGTGATGTATATAAGGTTGTTTAAGATGAAACTTTTGTAGCAAGTCTATTTTAATACACTCTACATAATGAATGGATTAAATTTTGAAAAACATGTTTACAAGTTTTTTAAAATAAAATTTTATGCCAAAATATGATTTTAATTAAATTAAAATATGTAATTCGCTTCAATTGAAGTAAAACTTTATGTGTAAGTTTAAATTAATGTGCCCAATTTAATGAAAGAATAAAATTTTGAAAAACCTTTTTTCAAAATTTTATAAAGAAGTTTTATGCCTGAAGATGAATTAGTTAATTTAAAAACGAAATAATTTTTTTAAAATTCCGAAAAGTACATTTTGTGAGCAATAATACATATTAGTAGAATTTTTTTTATTATATATAAGTGTAGATGTAGGCAGTTATGAATAAATTAATTAATTATAGAATTTTTTGGTAAAAAAAAGAAAAAAAAGGACGCAATCGTTGGCAGTAAATAAAGGAGAACTATGCGCGGAAGTAATAGTTGGCAGCAGTGTATATGTTGGATTAAGCATGGATACGAAGGTGTCGAGTTATTAAAAAATATATGCAATGTCATAATTCTCGAACGGACAACTGTTAAAAAAAGTGGGTATATATATATTAGTTCGACGGATAAAGGTTGGCTATTATGATGGTTGAAAACTGCAAAGCTTCAACGTAAGAGTACACGGAAAGGTGAAAGGCAGAGAGACGCCGGACGTTCCAAACAGGTTTTACTATATATTTGTTTATTTTATCCTTCATGTTCGCATAGTGGATATATATATATGCCCTTTTAAAATTTAATATGGTTAATCACGTTACCAAGATGGTGTGTTTCTTTACTTGTTACAAAAAATAAAAAAAAAATTTATACATATGTAAATATATACATATAATAATTAAGGAAGGTAGTTGTTAGGAACTGAGAATGTTAAATATATATATTCCAGAAATTTCATTTGATTTTTTCTTGCTACAGATTAGACATCGTCACCCTACATAGATAATAAAATTGAATACGTTAACCATGGGTGTTAATTGAAATGCTGGCAATGAAATGTGCTGGATGGTAAATGAAGAGCTGAAACTGTGATCTGTACACTTTTGATTTATGGACATGAGTTAATTCAGATTTTATTGAAATTACTGCCCAAGCAAAGGTATGAATAGTGGAAAAACATTTTGCAAGCAAATAAAGGAGGAAAAGGCAAAGCACCGGATAAATTTTGGAATTTGATTTTTATATCATGCATGTCCACAATAACGTTTAGACCAGATCTGGTACTTTTAATTTTTTTTGAACTGTTGGTTTGAACATATAGTTTCTGTTAAAAGTCTAAATAAATTGATATATACTGTATGTACATTTTTGATGTTGTTCTTTTTTGTTTGGACCAAATAAAATTAACTAGCACATTTCAGGGTAAATTGCTGTTTACTTTCTCCCCCATAATGGGCATATTCTCCTCAATAGATAGGGTGCATAAATATATGTATATATATGTATATTTTGTTTATAATTTAAACAGCCTAATACGTGAGATCTTTTTAATCAGTAGGGCTGGCGTACGGTTAATGAATAATTTTATAAAAAAAATTTTAAAAGGGGATAAGGATATGTGTGACTATTAAGGGAGGTGGACGATAATTTGGAATTTGTGTTTAAATTTTATAAACAAAATACGGGTTAACCATAACACCTTAAAAATATATATGGTTAATAAAAGAGATAGACATGCAAATATTAAAATATAGTGCAAATATATAAGTAGGCCTTTTTCTTATTTGTTTAGGAAAAAGAAAAGAAAAAGTTGAAGAGGCAAACTGATATCTTAAGGTAAGCAAGTAACGCCTTGAAATGAATTTTTTTCAAAATGATTGAATGACTTGCAATTATTTCTTGAAGTTATGTTAGCATGTGTATGATTCATAGTGCACAAAGGTACAGGTCCATTCTAGAGGTATAAGCGGACTAAAGTCCCCCTTTAATACGACCAAGTAGCTGATATAGGCCCAATGGCCGGCAGTGCCCTCCTTAAAATAGGGGTAAACGAATTGATGGTCGCCTAGCTAGCGTATCGTCTAATGAAGGTTTAAAGCATGATTGTATAATGTGCATTATTTATAAAATACCAAATTATGAAACAAAAATATTTATTTAAATAAGAATACTTGGTTACTGAGTCTAGTACTCACATTTTATTTTTTCCAACTTTAGACAGGTACAGCAAGGTTTAAGAAGAAAAAAGTCACAATTTTGAGACTCGTAAGGTTGTATGGTTTTTATATATTTTAATAAATGATGAGATTGTAAAGATACAAAATTATCATGTTAAAAAGATTGATAGTGTATATGAATTTTAATGCTTTGTAAATATGATGTGATTTTAATTATCAATGAACGTTTGCTTGTAAATTAATATGAGATTGAAATGAAAACCATGCCGCATGAGTAGGGCCACAATCTTACTCACAATTTACTAACTAGACGGTCCTGGAGTGAGGCTCTGGCGCCTTGGGTTCGGGGGCGCCATACTATGGCTAATCTCTCGAACTAACACACAAATTAAGTCTGAAATGGGGCCATGATAACTCGTAAAAATACGAGTTATCAGTTTACTAAAAGGTGAGAAACTCGCAAATTAGTATTAGGCCAAAATAATTACCATTGCAGTTTATTTGAACAAAAACTAGATGGGAAATCAGAAAAGTGCATTTCTATTGGTTATTGTCTTGAATCCAAAGCATATAAATGATACAACCCTCTTAGTGGCAAAGTGATCATTAGCAGAAATGTTGTATTCAATGAAGAAGGAAGCTAGAATTGGTATAGTAGCAATGCTAAAATTCAAGAAGAAACTTTATTAAATGAGGTAGCAAACTCACACCAGTAAATTCAACAAGTTCCTCTCCATCAAATTCAAATAATATCTGCCCAGCAAGTTCACCAAGCTCAAGTTCAAAAGGCAATAGCTCATCTTCCTCAAATGAGTTGTCTGATGAGACACCTCCAAGGAAATTCAAATCCTTGAGGGAAATCTATGTATCTTATGAGTTTGCTTTGCTTATTGTGCATCTTACAACTTATGTAGAAGCAACAAAAATAGAAGAATCACAATATGCAATGAAGAAAAAATTGATGGCAATACAAAGAAATAACACTTGGAAGCTGACGAACTTGTCTAATAGAAAAAGTGTTGTTTGTTTGAAGTGGATATTTAAAATAAAATACAATGTAGATGAAAGTGTAGAAAAGCACAAGGTAAGGCTTATGGAGAAAGGATACTCACAATAGCAAGGTATTGATTTTGAAGAGATGTTTTCTCCTATTGCTCTATTTGAAACGATGAGAACACTCTTAGCCTCAGCAACTCAGCTGAAATGGAAAAATTTTCAACTTGATGTTAAGTTAGCATTTTTAAATGGTGAGTTGGGATAATAAGTTTATATTACTCAACTAGAAAGATTTATGAGTTAAAACAAGCACCACATGTGTCGTATAGCAAGATCAATTTCTATTTTTGTGAAATGGGTTTGAAATGAGAGAAAATGAGCCTACTCTCTGCTTAAAAAGGCACAGTAACAATGAGTTTTTTGTTTTATGCCTTTATGTTGACGACATAATTTATATGGGTTCATATCATTCTATTGTAGTAGAATTCAAATCTAATATGATGAATAGAGTTGATATAACAGATTAAAGTCTCTAGATTATTTTCTCAGGCTTGAGGTGATGCAAGGAGAAGATGGAGTATTTATTTCTTAAAAGAAATATGCCTTAGACTTGCTCAAAAGGTATGATATGTCCAATTGCAAGTTTGCTGCAATATCCATGAATGTGAGTGAAAATTTGTAGCTTGAAGATAGTTTTAAAATGGTTGATGAAAGAAGTTTCAGAAGTTTAGTTGGAAATTTGATTTATTTGGCTCATTTAAGGCCAGAATATTTCATTTTCAGTTGAAATTGTGTCTAGGTTGATGAGCAACCCCTTGAAGCATCATTTTGGAGTTATAAAATGGATTTTAGGTCATGTTGCTGGAACTTTAGATTATGGTATTTGGTATTTTCATGTTTTAAATTTCAAATAAACAAGATTTACAAATAGTAATTAGGCAAACTCTTTGGATGACAGGAAGAGTACTTCTTGCATTGTTTTTAGCCTTAGTTCATGTGTAATACTTGGTGATGTAGGATGGGTAGAGAAGAAGATAGAAGAAGAGGAAGGAACCTCTAGAGATGAGAAAAGAAGAAAAAAAAATAAAAAGAACAGATAATAAGAAGAGAAGAACAAGAACAAGTAGAAGAAGAACTAGAGAACACTTTTATAAATATTAAAACTGATGCCCCTTTAGAGCTTACAATGACTTTAATTATAGGTGAACATACCACCTAATCTTAGCAAATGAAATCCTTCTCAAAAAAGAAATTATATATTTTACGTAAATTTCTAAAGAAAATAAACTTAAAATAGATGTATGCTTATTTTAAACCGATTCTAAAATATCCTAGAAATTTTGTAATATCTTTCAAAAATAACAAAATCAAATCTTTCTAAAATATCATAGGATTATTTTCCTTTTACAAGATTCTCATGCCTAGAATAGACAAATTTGAAACATTTCATTCTATTTTTATCAATTCTCTTTGGCTTCGAAAAACTATACTGCTCAAGAATATATGGATCAAAGTGGCATAGGTCATCTTTAGTAACCCATGTAGCATAAGAATCAAGCTTATTTTTATATTTGACAAGAAATTTTTGCATAATGCTCGATCCAGTAGTGACAAGTTCATCTTGTAGGATATTTTTTATCTTATTTGAGAAAGTAGATGGTACTCGTGGAAGTATAGGCACATGAGTTGATATTAAACTATTATCTATTCGAATTCCTGAGACAAACTTGGAGGCTCAAAAGTACCTCGGTAAGGAAACAAATCCTTTATATTGAAAGTAAAATTAAGTCCTATATCTGAAGGCAAATCAAGTTCATATGCATTGGATCCCAATTTTCTGAAAACACAAAAGGAGCCACTCACTCGTGTATGCAACTTTTTAAAAGAATTTTTAAGATATCTTTCTAGATGTACGTGAACCATGACATAATCCCCAACATCAAACTCTTGTTTGCTTTTATGAACATCTGCAACGAGCTTATAATTTTAATTATTAAAGTAATCTTTCTTCTAATATCAGCATGAACATCTTGAATGTGTTGAGCAAAAGATTCAATAGTAGCTGATGAACGGATATTAATGAGAAAAGGATTTAATCGATGGGAGCTCGAGGAATATAACCATAAACAATTTCAAAAGGAGATTTTTCAGTAGAACGATTGACATGAAAATTCGGCAATAGCCAATATTGAATCCCAAGTTCCAATATGTTCTCCCACCAAAGTCCTAAGTATATTTTCCAAACTCCAATTGACTACCTCAGTTTGGCCATCAATTTATGGATGAAGAGAAGATGAAATTTCAATTTGGTACCCAAGAGTTTCCACAATGTCTTCCATAAATAGCTTACAAATTTAACATCCCGATCAGAAACGATGAAAGTTGGTAAACCATGAAGCTTAATAATTTCTCTAAAGAATAATTTTGCAATATTAAAGCATAAGCAGATTTAGTACATGGGATAAAATGAGCTATTTCCGAAAATCTATCAACTACTACAAGAATTGAATCAAATTCTCAAGAGGTTTTAAGTAATCCGCGAATAAAGTCCATACTAATGTCTTGCTAAGGAATATATGGTACAGGCAGAGGAGTGTATAATCCAATATTTCTCTTTTAAGCTTTAGCAAATTGACATGTACGATACTGTGAAACAATTCTTGACACGTCTCTTTTCAATGTAGGCCAATAAAATCTATCCTTAACTAATGAAATAGTTTTATTCCTACCAAAATGTCTAGCAATATCCTTGACATGTAATGCCCAAATTAAAAAGTCTCGAAGCGATGTATTGGGAATACATAACTTTATTTCTTTAAATAAATATCCATCAAGAATCACATAATCATTATGATTTTCATTTTGTGTCTCATGAAAAATAATTTCAAAATTAGTGTATGGTGGATATTCACATTTCAACCTATTAAATCCAACAACTTTAACATCCATAGTATGAACGATGAGTGAAACACGATCGAGAGCATCTGCAGGTTTGTTTTCAATTCTAGCTTGATGTTTGAGAACAAATGTGTACTCTTGCAAAAACTCAATCCATTTTGCATGTCTAGCACTTAATCGTTTTTGTGATTGCAAATACTTCAAAGCCATATGATCTAAATACAATACAAATTCATGAGGTAGCAAATAATGTCTCCAAAATTTAAGTGCTTGCACAACAATATAAAATTCTTAATCATATGTTGAATATTTTTGTTTAGCTTCATTGAGTTTTTGAGAAAAATACATAATTAGATGACCTTCTAGGCTCAAAACACCCCCAACCCTAACTCCTGATGCATCACAAGCAATTTTAAAAACTTTAGTAAAATCAAGAAATTGCAGTACAGGTGTATCAGTCATTTTCTTTTTAATCTCTTTAAATTCTTTAGATGAAGAAGTTGACCATTAAAATTCTTTATTTTTCAAACAATTTGTGATAGGTACCATGATTGTGTTGAACCCTTTAATGAAGTGCCTATAAAATGCAGCTAAACCATGAAAACTTCATACCTTAGAAATTGATGTGGGTTCCTTCCGTCCATTCCCTAATGACTTTCATGTTTGAGGGATCTATAGAAATTCCATTAGCTGATACCACAAATCCTAAGAAACACTTGAACTTTTAAAAAAATAACATTTCTTGAGGTTTACAAAGAACTTTTCAGATCAAAGTGTTTTAAGAATGATTTTTAAATGTTGCAAGTATTCTTCCTTAGAATGGCTATAAATGAGAATATCATCAAAATAAAATATCATAAATTCCAATGAAAGGTAGAAATACTCGGTTCATGATTCTCATAAATATACTTGGGGCATTTGATAGTCCAAAAATCATAACCAACCATTCAAACAATCTATCTTGAGTTTTAAAGGGAGTTTTTCATTTATCCCCCGTTCTAATTCAAATTTGATGATATCCATTTCTAAGATCTATCTTAGAGAATCATTATACGCAGTCAAAAGATCTAACATATCATCAAGTCTTAGTATAAAAAATCTATACTTTATGGTAATTTTGTTGATCGTGCGATTGTCAACACACATTCTCCAAGATCCATCTTTCTTAGAGGTTAATAAAGCTAGTACAGCTCATGGGCTAAGACTTTCATGAATAAATCCCGTATCAAGTAGTTTAGTTATTTGCCGTTTTAATTCAGCATGCTCATTAGGATTCATATGAAAATAAGGCAAATTTGGTAATTAAGATCCTAGTATAAAATCAATAGCATGTTGAATATCCCTCATAGGTGAAAGCTCATTTGGTAATTCATCAGGAATCACACATCTTTGTATTCTTTTATTAATACTTGGATTTTAGATAATGCTACATTAGTCTCATGAAGAATAGTATTTGTGTCCTCTTTGGCTATTATAGCTAGAATGAGTCCTAAATCTTGTCATTCTTTTTCAAATTATTTTCTTGTAAGAATATGCAAAGGTCGTTTTTCAGACGAATCAACTGAAAACTTTTTGTGGGATCTATCACTTTCTTTAGGTTTAGCAAGCTTTAAAAGGGTAAATTTTTCATTATGCTTGATAATATAAGTGTTTGGTTGCCCCTAATGGATTATGTTTAAGTCATATAGCCATGGACGACCAAGAAGAATATGAACCACACTATGGGAAATATAATTAGCATAATCACCCATCGATATATGAACCAAGCATCGTTCATTAACAGGAAGTGTAGTTTTGTCTACCCATGCTATACGATATGGATGAAGATGTGGTTCAGTTTTCGAATTTAATCTGGCTATAGTTGATTTAGCAATCACATTCATAAAACTACCTCCATCTATAACAATATTGCATACTATATTTCCACATTTAAAATATTGATAAAATATCTTTGTATGTCTCCAATCACTATTTGAAGAAGTAGTCAAAATGCAATGTAGAATAGTTAATTGTGAGTCCTCATTATAGCTATAGTCTCCATCAAGTTCACAATCCGATGGTTCTTCAAAAGTTTTGGCAACTTGATAATGGTCATATCTTCATGATCCTCTACATGGTTAATTGTGAGTGTGCTGAGGACAATGTGATGTAATATGACCTTTACCCCTAAAATGAAAACATGGACCATTAATCGGCTTACTAGTGGCATCAAATCAAAAAACTAAATTATTTTTTTTCCTACTTGTGTATTGTTCAGGCAATGGTTTAGTTGTTCCTTGAAAAAACGTTAGATTAAAATTTAATTTGGATACTCTCGTCTCTCCAGTTTGTGGATCAAACGTTTATTAGTGAAATTTTTTTGAAAATTTTTCAATTTTAGAGCTTTATAATATGCATCTTCCACAGAAACAACTGAATGCAATTTCAACAAAGTTTTAATTTCTGGTTTTAGGCCATTGATAAACATTGTTCGTGTAACCCAAGGATCTTCCTGTATTCCACATTTCATTTTTAAATATTCAAACTTATTAAGATAGTCAGTTACACTTAATGATCCTTGTATCAAGTTAACCAGTTATTCTAATAGTTAAGTCTGATGATATTTAGGAAGGTACTTCTCTTTCAATTCAGCTTTCATTTTAACCCATGTAGTGATAGGTACTCTTATGCGTTGACTTTCATCTAGAACCCTTTACCAATAGCGTTTGGTAGACCTAACAAGTTTTATATTTGTAAATCTCAATCATTAAGCATCATCCATATCATATTAATAAAAAAATCTTCCATGTCTACCAACCAATCTAAGAAAGCATTAGGATCTAGATGACCGTCATAACTAAGAGCATCTACCTTGACTTGTTTTGCCATCCAAGAATTATCTGTTATACGCCGTTGGTGTTGTGGAAAAGATATATTATAATTTCTTTGGTGGTTCCCATGTCTAAGATTGTTTGCAAAATTAATTTCATAAAAATTATTGTCATCTTTATGATTTTTTAAATTTGTATGCATTTCTAGAATACGCGAATGCTCTGGATTATGATGACCTCTAACATGTATGTTTCAATTTGGGAGAAGGCCAGCTACGATAGGAGAACTACAAGAAGCATGAGTATTGTGTGATTGACTATTTCAAAATGAATGTCCTGTCTCAGTCGTAGGACGTTTTTTAACAATTTCAGTCAATCTATTTTCTGAGGAAATGAGAGATTGAATGGAAGAGGTGATTTCTTTTTAGAAATCTTCTTGTTTTTGAGTCAAGGTATCACAAAGGTTTGTTAAAGATTCAAATCGATTATCAATAGAATTAGATAAAGCTTTAAATTTGACATTCAATTTGGTATTAGTAGGCATAGTGACTCAAAATTCAACTTATGCTGATATAGAAAAGACTTACTACTAAGAATGAATTTTTTCTCTTTTTTTTAAATGTTCAAAAGCAAAGAACTTGATTGAAACATATATAAATTAAGTACTTTCAACTAGAGAAAATGCACCTATTGAGGTCAAATCTTACCAAGTTTAGCAAGAGACAACTTGAAAATGATTTTAGCAACTTCTTAGCAGTATCTTTGCGATGACCAATAAGTTATTGTAATGGCAATAGTAGGCAGCATCAATAGCTACAGAATGGACAGCAAACACCAACAGAGTGGATAGCAGTGATTTGTAGACGACAACAGTTCGTGAACAGCAAAATGATAATAGAATCGACAATAGTGATTTGTGGACAATAGTAGTTTTTTATATAGGAAACAACAACATAAATTGGGTGAAAGTAGTACCAGGTTTGACTTTAATACCAATTGATGTAGGATAGGTAGAGAAAAAATAGAAGAAAGAGGAAGGAACCTCTAAAGATGAGATGAGAAGAAAAAAAGTAGAAAGAATAGATCCATAAGAAAAGAAGAACAAGCAAAAGTAGAAGAAGAACTAGAGAATACTTTTATAAATCTCAAAATTGATGCCCCTTTAGAGCTTACAAGGGTTGTATTTATAGGTGAACATACCACCTAATGTTAGCAAATAAAATCCTTCTAGAAAAAGAAATTATATATTTGAAGTAAACTTAAAATAGATACATACTTATTTTAAACGGATTATAAAATATCTTAGGAAAATCCTTCTAGAAAAGGAAATTGTATATTTTAAATAAACTTCTTAAGGAAGTAAACTTAAAATAGATACATGCTTATTTTAAACCGACTCTAAAATATCTTAAGAATCTTCTACTATCTTTGAAAAATAGCAAAATAAAATCTTTCTAAAATATCCTAGAATTATTTTCCTTTTACAAGATTCTTGCATTTAAAATAGACAGATTTGAAAAATTTCTTTCTATTTTCATTAATTGGAGTTCAAAGAAATAAGTGACTACAACTTTATCATCTTCAGAGGCTGAGTATGTTATTGCTACTTCTTCAGCTTTGTCAGTGTATATGGCTTTGAAGCATTATTGCTGATCTTCATCAAGTGCAGGAGAATGAAATTGAAATTTATTGTGACGACAAGTCCATACTGCATTGACTAAAAATCCCGCATTTCATGGAAGAACGAATCATATTGACATCTATTTTTATTTCATTCATGAGTTAGTAGCAAAAGGGGAGATTAAACTATAGTTTTGTAATACGGATGATCAAGTGACAGATATGTTAACAAAAGCTCTCCTATATCAGAAACTTGTTTATTTTAGATCAATGCTTAATGTGTGCAATTTTGAATCAAGGGGCAGTGTTGAAAAAATAAATTAATAGTTGTACTCGAATTATTCACTATTTTAGACTTAGTCTAAGTCTGTTATTATTTGGCCCTTGAGTTCCTTTGTTTCAGTTGCAAGCATGATTGTTTAGTGTTAATATTTTTTGCATATTTGTTATGTTTTAGTTTTCGTATAAGCTTATTTAAAAGACATCTATGGTGATAAATAAAATGCATGCAATAGTCGCAACTTTACCTCAACTGTCCTTACCTTTGGGGATATGAAAGTCATTGATTCTAAGGCTATAGAGAGCTTTCAGTGCACTCAAAAATGGCAAAAGGGGTTTTCCCATATATATAGTCCAAATTGAAGTATGACTGTCTTCTAATTTAAAGACTATTGTTGGCTATGAACTTCTCCAACGAATTATGTTACTTTTAGTACATCGAGCTTGTGAGAAAGAAACTTCAAATGAAGGGTATGATTCTTTTTGGAAAAGTATGGTAGAAGCAGCAAACTCTTCTTATTTGTTATTTGAATTTTAGGCAAAGTATAATGAGGAACTAAATTAGGTTAGGGGAAGCTTTTCACCATAAATTTCAATCATTGAAACTCAGAAAAAGAGTTCAATGTACTATAAAAGAAATATTTGTTATTTGAATTTTTGGCAAAGTATAATGAGGAATTAAATTAGGTTAGGGAGAGCTTTTCATCATAAATTTCAATTGTTAAAACTCAAAAAAATGAGTTCGATGTATTATAAAATAAATATGCAGATCAAACCATTATATTGCCAATGAGGGACTCCTAACTAAAACTAAAAGAGTCTAAGGTGAAGTTATTGAAGAAAACTAGTTTATCCACAACTTTAGAAGGTATACAGTAGGATAACCTCAAACTTTAGAAGGATGTGGAGGCCCTAGGTACTACAGTAAGTTCGGACAAAAAAAATACCAAATTAGACCTTACTAAGCATCTAGTCCACACAGTTTGTTTTTGGTAAATAGTTAACCTATAACAAATTAGAGCTATCTCAATAGTGGGAAAAAGGAGAGATTAGCCAAGTAAAGGACAAGGAAACTTAAGTCTTATTAAGATTTTCTTCTCTATAATTTGCATGTAATAATTATGCGATAGAGGCTAGATGCATTCATGTGTGCTAAGCCTTGATACATTCAGGTGCACTTAACCTATTTTTTAAAATTTTTATATAACTGTTAATCTAAGTATAGTTTAACACTGTATCATTTTTTACAATTTTAAAAATTTTAAAAAATTATGTAAATCTCTAAAAATGATAAAATTTCATAAATATATTAAATACATTTAGATTAATAGCTGTATAAAAAATTTTAAAAAAACAAAAAATAAAATTTTGCACTTGGGTGCACTAAAGGTAAGTGCACATGGGTGCCTAGTATCGATGCCCATAATTTTTTTTTGATTACAATATAACATCTCATATCACAATTAGTTCATTCATCTGAAAGACTATAATCTCCTTACCTATATTTATTGGAGACAACAAGCTCTACATAAATTCAATGGAGACAAAGCTCCCCATCAATATGGAAGACAAAGCTCCCAAGTACATAGCATCTCCACCTACTAGGGAGGACGTTCGAACTCAGGCATGCACCTTAGCAACCACTATCCGTTACCACCCGGGCACATGCCCGAGTGACATTAGTACCCATAATAGATTTATGTATGATGGCTTTATGTGGAGCAAGACTTATTATTTATTACTTATCTTATATGATTTTAGACTTATTATGTATTATTTATCTTATATGATCTTAGATTTCTTATAAATTACTTATTTTATATAGTTATAGGGGTGCGGTTCTATGTAACCCCCTTCAAATTGAATATTTGGTTTATTTATAGGAAATTTACTTTGTTCATCTTATTTAGCATAATTTATTTAGCTAAGAGATTAAATTTCATCTAAATAAAAAATGCGCATGGGCCACATTTTCTTAAAAATATACGCATGCCCATGAATAAATTATGAAAATACTTAATTCATTCACAATGTATTAGAATACAGTAGTGATTTGTATAATCATTTATCCAAATAATAATATTTTAAATGGTTTATATATTAAAAATACACATCTAACATTTATATTTAGGGTGTGTTTGGAAAATGATAAAACTTTTTATGAAAAATTTTTGATATAAAAGTTTTAAAAATGTGAAAAAATGATGCAATATGATAGAGATATTGATAAAGAGCAAAGAAAATAAAGTAAAAATAAATAGGTTAAATACATGAGTAGTTATGTACAAATGATTAAAAAAATAAAATAGTTGTAGGAGTGAAAAATAATAAAAAATAGGATAGTTGTGAAGAATGAAAAGTTTTAGATGAAAAATTTTTAATTTTTTTTTTATAAAAAAGCTTTAATTTTAAGAGTTTTGCATATTAAAAACATCCCCCTTAATATTAAACCATTTTATTCTCTATAAAAAGATATCAAACTATTTTACTATGCATAATTATGCATTTATTGAAGGGGCCTATGAACAATCATATTAGACAAATGAAACCATCTTTATGATAATATAAATGATTATAAATATAATAAATAAAGTAGATTTTTCATCATTCATTAAGGGAATAAGAATAAATTTCACAAAAGCATAGTCCATGATTTTACACCTTATATTATTTACATTTTGGGAGATGTTATTTATGATATTATTTTTAGCTCTAATTTATTGGATTCTTTGTTTAATGCTTCAATTGCAGATAGTCTAAAAAGCTATTTGGTAATGTTAATTTTGATAGAATATTTATATAGTGAGGAAAATAGAAAAGAAATTTTTTTAAAAATTATGTAATTGATATGAAATGATAAAGGTAAAATTCGAATAAATAAAATAATTATAAAGAAATGCTTGAACTACAGAGTTAAAGCTGAAAAAAATATGATTGTTGATAGTTGAATAATTTATAAGAGAATCTGAGAGAAATAGTATGAAATCTTAGAGGTAGCCGACGAAAGGTTGGGCGCTCTTGGACTGCAGTTGCATGCACTTGGGAGCATGCAACACCTGTTTTTTTATTTTTTTTGAAAATTTTTTCATGAACTTGTTGGCCTAAGTGTATTTAATGTATATCTATCAATTTTTACCAATTTTGGATATTTTTAGATATTTATTTTTAATTTTTTAAAATTAGTGGCATCCACTGATTTTCAAAAATAAAAAATAAATATATAAAATACTCCCAAAATGATAAAAATTTATACACAGATTAAATACACTTGGGCTAACAAGTTTATAAAATTTTTTTAAAAAAAGTAAAAAAAAAAAATAAGCGTATGCCCGGAGCATAAAATGAGGGTCTGGTGCTCTCGGGGCAGTGAAAAGACTTCATTGTTCCATGCAGAGATATCCGGGACGCAATTTCCTGCGCCTGGGAGCAGGCAGCGCTCCCTACTCCCAGGCGCAGGAAATTGCGTCCTGAGAAGTGTTGTAAGAACCGGACCGGACCGGCCGGTCCGACCGGTTCAACTGGGAACCGGTCTAGCTTTCGGTTCGATTGCATCCGGTTCGGTTCATATGCATAAAACCGATCAAACCGGCGAACCGACGGTCGAACCGTAACATACGGTCGAACCGGATTCGCCCGGTCAGACCTGAGATATATTAAAAAAAAAACCGATGCAGGCGCCCGCTCGTCTTCTTCTCATTTTCGCCCACGAAACCCAACTGTTGCTCGCCGACGCCCGACGCCCGCTCGCCCGCCTTCGCCTGACTCCCACTCTCCCCGTCTCCCACTTTCTGCCCGACGCCTGCTCGCTGTTCGCGGCGGTGTCGCCTGCTCTGTTTGGTACTTGGAAGTTGGAATCAATGGCTGA
>JAXCLR010000001.1:30673203-30683601 GCA_035584095.1 Annona squamosa
CCCTAGAAAACTTTAACGTTAAAATATGTATTAACATATTAATATAATTTATGCAAAATTATAAAACCACCTAATTAGAAAAAATCATACATATAGTTATAAATATGGTTATAAAACAAATTGTCAAAACATTTTAAGATAAAAAAATAAAAATAAAAATAAAATAAAATAATAATAATAAATAAAGTCAAAAGGGCTAAAAAGAAAAGTAAATTAAAAATCTTTGCAATCTTAATAAAATCATTTTGAAAAAAAAATTAAATATTTAAATCTGTTTTCGTTTTTTGCATGTGCACGATTACTGCAAAACACTGCCGGACTACCATTTTCGGTACTCCATCTTCCCCAAATCGGTAGAATGGAAGCACGACCATGAAAATTTGAGCAGCAAGCTCCTTTGGAATTCAATGCAGCGATCCATTGCGAGAAATCCAAAATCAATTGAATAGGCAGCCTTCTCCATAAAAAACGGCAGCCCCTTGCTTATCTACACCATCTTCCCCAAATCTGGCCAAAGCCCCAACCGGGAAACCATTTTAGCAACATCGAAATCAAAACAAATCACCGCCCCCTCTCTATTCACCACCGGCCGCACCAAAATCAGCAGGCCCTAATCTATTCACCACAACCAGCAACGCCTAATTGTCATTCAAGCAAAAATCGGTAGCATTATTTTCCAAGAAACGCATAGCTCATTTTCTCGAGCACTTAGCCATTTTACGGCAACAATCCACCTCCATTCCGCACCCGTGCTAGTCCACCCTGTTCGGATTAAAAAAATAGAACCCCGAAAAATCCAGTTGCCCTGTTGCCATTCCCAAAGGCAAACCTATTTCTCGTTCACCCTAAATCATTTGCAGCCAGCAGCAGCGTCGGATTGCTACGGCGCTCGGTGCTCATAGTCATCAGCGACTGACCTTGTGCATCGACCATCGTCCGCCTCCATCCACGGCAGTCCGGATCTGACCGCGCCAGTCCTACCAGCCATCCTCTCTGTGTCTCTGACTCTCCCTGCTTGGTGTCCGTGCTCTGAAGGATTCACTTGTGCTCGTCGGCGTCAATGCTTTAGCGTCACACGCCATCCGCCATTCCACTACAAGCCGCAAACTGCGATTTCGCCATCACCGACAAGCAATCCATCTTCCTCAAAGCAGCAGAACCAGCAGACTGCCATCAACGAATAGGCAGCAGAATCTCGTCACCTCCATCACTTTACCAACCAGAAATTTTGGCTGGCCCTAAATCCAATCGAACCAAAGCATGGCGACCAACTAGCAAAAACCGGCTATTCCCTTCAAGCTCTAACCAGAAAAAATCGAATGGCAGAAACGGCAGCTGCACCCTTTTAATTTTAGCAATTCCTGCAGCCATTAAAATCCCAACCATTGCTCATTACCCACCCATTCAACATCAAGATTACAGCCGCTCGTAGGAGAAATTGCAATCGACCAACCCGATAGGGAAATTCGTCGCCACCAACTACGGCTGCTCCGATCCAACAGTAGCCATGGCACATCCTCTTCCTTGTTCGTCGATACCCATTCAATTCCACTAGCAAGCAACTGCAAACAGGTGACCGAATAGCATCCCATCTGCCCATGATCCAGCTGCCCAAAAGCAAAAATCCATTTTCGCCCAAACCCAACCATGACAATAAACAGACCTAGTACATCACGGCAGCACCTTTGGCTCAAATCACCGGCGATCTAAAATTCAGAAGCCCCAAACCAAGCAGCTCCGGCCTCCATCTTCCCCATACCTGCAACTCGTCAATCGGCAGCTATTTTTACACATCCAAGTTTCCAACTCAATAGCATCGACCAGAGCGTGAAGTGCAAAGGCAAGGGTGAAGTGCAAGGCAGCTTTTTGGTGCTCCGTAAAACGGGAATCCCACATCGAATTCGACCTTAGAGGGAGGGTCCCTCCCTCAACTATAAAACCCCTCCACTCATCCCAAGGAAAGACACCCATACCCCACACAAAACCCCTTGGGTGGGACCCATTTTGTTGGACCCCGTAGCAAGTGGGTGGGACCCATTTTTGTGGGACCCGTAGCAAGGAGGTGGGGCCAAGCAATAAAGTTTATATTACGTGGAGATTTGCATTCGGGTGATGTAAATTTTATTTATGCTTTGTAGTATTTCGTAGTTATTACTCTTTAATTTGTAGTTTTAATTTTTAGATTAGATTTAATGCTTTATTTTATGCTTTGTAATTGTTAGATTATATTTAATATAATTCTCTTTCATGCTTTAATAGTTAAATTTTATAGTTTTAATTGCTTTCTTAGAATAAATTTAATTCAGTTATTAGTGAATTATAATTTCTTTTAGCTTCTTGTCTCCCTTTTTTTATTTGTCCAGCTCTTCTAATCTTTTCTCTCTTCTTTCTCTCTCTTTCTAATTTCTTTCCCTCTTTCTCTCTAATTTCTTCTATTTTCTCTTTTCTTCTCTCTAACGTCTCTCTATCTTTCTTCTTTCTTATCTCTCTAATTTCTTCTCCTTTCCTTCTAATTTCTTTCTCTCTCTTCTCTCCCCCAACGCCTCTTTCTCTCTCTTCTCTTTCACCTATCTAATTTCTTCTTCTTTCTCTCTCTTCTTTCCTTTCTCTATAATTTCTTTTTTCTCTAACTTCTTTCTCTCTCCTCTCTCTTATCTCTCTAATTTATTCTCTTTTCTCTCTTCTTCTCTCTCTAAACTCTCTTTCTCTCTCCTCTCTTATTCATCTAATTTTTTTTTCTCCGACTTCTTTCTCTCTTCTCTCTGTCTTTCTCTAATTCCTTTTATTTTCTCTTTTCTTCTCTCTCTCCTCTCTCTTACTCTAATCTCTTTCCTTTTTATTTCATTTTTCTCTCTCTCTCTCTCTCTCCTCTATATTCTCTCTTTCTCTTAAAAACAATTTAAAACTACATCACCTTTCTGTGGATTTGACCCGACTCACCGTTATTCTACACTATCACCCGCATAGTGGTAGCTTTAATGTGTTTCGGTTAATTTTAATTAAACTGGTGATCAAGTGCTCTTAACGACAAGTACTTGGTGCGCATCAATTTATATATAAGGCACATGTATTCTAGCTCAGGTTGTGTTGGATGTTAATATGGATAGGAATATACCTATTAACCTTGTGTAATCTTGATTATGTTATGTGGTTATCAACCTTGTTTTACTTGTATGCATAGGAACATAACACATAACTAAAACTTGGTTAGATTTGTATATGTTGGAAAATAAATATGAATATGAATGAACCTAGATTAGTAATCTCTACACAACTAACTTAATTAGGACTAAATGACATAGCTATGATTTAATGACTTTATATTCTCACTTATCTTAATCATCTCAAGGCAATCTCAGCAATATCTACCCTACCTTGGTCATTTACTATTTTCATAGTTTAGTTTAATTCAATTCTTTGATACTTCTCCTTCACTTCACCAATTCACTTAGACAATTGAGATTTAAGGTGCTAAATTATTTAACACAATCCTCGTGAAAAAGATACTCTACTCACTCTTTATTACTTGATTGGCACGTATACTTGCATGAAAATGAGCATTCTAATAAACATATACTCGGCTTGTCAGTTAGTACTTTAACCCGGAATATTCCATTAGCATATATATTAGTTGAGACTATTCAATGACACAACTATTTCATTTTTGTCCTATGCAGAGGAGACTGTTATTAGGGAAGCTAGACGATATTGATGTGGAATGGTTAGTGGAGATGCTTCAATATTGTGTCGTTGATGCAGAATGAGTATTTGAATACCCACACTGTACCTAATTAGTTGACAGTTTTTCACACCACTATATGTACTGATTGTTCTAATATCTTCTGAAACAGATGTTTATACCAATTCAATATCATGATGATACCTGGTTTGCATATGCGATAGATATGATACTTTGTGAAATAAACTATATTGATGTTGTTGAAGAAGATAAGCAAATCAGTTTTATGGCTACTTACCAGCAAGTGGTAAGTCTTTTGAATGGGTTGCTACATTTAGCAAATAAATATTATCGAACTTATTTTCTAGTTGATCCCTACTGCACAGCTTAGTATGTTAAAAAATGTTTGATGTGGATAATAAAGTTCAAGATACATATACATTTCACATCGTTTGCGATACTGTTGAACTCATGAGTACAAGGTATGACTCTTAAGGTATTGCAATTTTTGGAATCAACATTGGTCGGCTAATGTGACAAATTTGTTTGTGCATTGTAGAGAAGACTCCGGAGTAGATATTATCACCATTATAGAGCATCACACCGGGTCAGCCTCAGTAAAGTTCAATAAGGTATATTTATTCATCTATGTTAAACTTAAAAAGAGAAAAATTCATATCCTCATATACATTTTAATAGGGGCTGTAAATATCATTTGTGGCATTTTATTACACAAATAATCATCGGAAACTATAAGAAGCATATTGCATGAACACCCCTCACTGATAGGTTTAATATGCTGGCACAAGACAATTATCATCATGTGATCCATTAGTTTATAAAGAGCTACAATTGAAGAAATGAGTAATTTGTACCCTTATTGTACCTGAATTAAACATGTTATTTTTGGGAATGCTCGTGTGAGTATGTGATTGGGATGCTTAGATAAAAACTATACATACTCCTTTATTGATGCTTTTTTCACATCCGTGTTTAAGGAAGGACTTGCTATGTTGAATGATTAAGCATTTTCACTATTATATGGGGAATATTTGACATACATGAATGTTCCACAAACTCCATTTCATTTGGATAAATACATAATATTCATGGCATTTACATCCTTGTCGTTATGTACAAAAAATGAGGACCACCATGATGGAATCAACTATACATAAATGATATAAGGAAACTAACCCAAAAGAGCTGATTCCAACTAAGATTTCTGGTGCAACCCTTTCATTGAGTCATGTACAATGCTATCCAATCATTTTTGTAGAATATATGTGTCTTTGAATGCTTTCCATTGTATAGTCTTCAAATTATCATTCAAACTATTGTTAAGTATAAACGATGCAAATTATCGTCACCATTCAGCAATCTGTCCCTGTAATGTATATGATCATTACGGTAAATAGAGCCATAAACCAACTGTAACATTCATATGAAAAGATTCAGAATTATACAGATCTATATTTTGGAGTCTTTTCAGGAACAAATTAAAACATATTACACAACACATGCATACCACAGTTGACCTTGTTATGTGATCCAATCATATAATGTTTAGAGCAGCCAGAAACATTGAACACTATTATGTGTAAGAAAGTTTAAGTATCATCATACCCATTAGTTTAGTGTGGCAATCCATTTGCCAGCTTAACATCCCATGACGACACTGCCTTTGTCTCACCGATATAGTGATAAAAATCCTTTATTGCGGATGCCTAAATGTATTTACACAGAATACAAAAATTTAGTATGCAATGAAAACAAAAATAGGTTGTGATGATTGCACTATACGTACCACTTCATTCTTAATAACCTTTATCTCATAATCTTCACCCGTTGACATTGAGTCTAACAAAAAAATTTCTTCGCAAACCATGTTAATGGCACAAGCGAACTAATGATCGCCTTTGCATATTGGTACAAAAATCTGTATCAATGTGGATAAGATATCATTATGAAACTTTCAACGTGTAAACAAAACATAGATGCAGACCAGTCCAATCAAAAAAGTTCAAATACTTTACCCATTCCGCATCTCCCTCATGACATTTTATCCGCTTAGGATCATATATATAATTTGGAGCAACTAGAATGCATATGAGATAGAGCTACATAACATAAAATAGAACGATAAAATTATGGATATTGGCAACCAGTGAGAATTCATTTAAAAATAATGAAATGATCTGAAATGACTTATGAGAATATAGAGTCAAAGTAAAATCTAATCACACAAGTTGTTGTATGTAGCTGCTGCATGTTGTATAATATTGTCAATGTGTCAACAGTCTGCATGCACATTCAGAAGATGACAAGTTAAATCCTATTATATTCAACTTGAATGAAGAATCAACATATCCATAATTCTATGTACGAGCGCTTGCACTTTCTCTCCTGGAGCAAGCGACAAGAACAACTCTCTCATCAAGGTCATGCCTTCACATTGGAACATGATTTCACTGTATAGATAAACATGCAAATCATGACACACCTCATTAAGTGTAATACACAATTAACATCTAGTTGTATAAAGCCTAAAACATGCAAATCTTTGAGAAAAGAATGGGTAAGCCAACTCACTCTTTCAGTAGGGATCTACAAAATGCAAATGTGACAATTGTGTCTTCAATGTCTATTAATCGCATTAACTCAAATTTCACATCTTGTCGATTCCAACATTTTTCTGGATTCTATGATATACAAGAGAAATTCTACAAGTGTATATTCACTTAAAAACTAGTCCATTGATACAATAATTGAACATAAGAAAAATAAAAATTTAGCATCCAAACACCGCAATACAGAGAATAAATGACATGCAAGTACATGGTGCAGTCATGGAAACCATAAAGAAATTAAAAGCTAGAAAGTCTAATTCCCAATCGTTCTAGCTTCAGAAGCAGCCACGGACAGTCGAGTATGCCGTCTAAGTGCAATTGACTTCCCTCACCTAACCGTAGCAGTAATGTCTGCAAGTTCCACAAGCTGTGCTGCATCATTGGGAGCAGTGATACTTCCTGAATACCTCTACTCAATTTTGTTTGTTCAAGGCTCCCTCGTATGTTCACTGAAACCAACTCAGGTCCTTCTGCACCAACCTAGTATTGAATTTTGAAATTTTGTTGGCATTTGCTACTTGTAACACATGAAGATATGATTATTGAAATGAGGAAACTACCATCAATTACTGTTAAATCTATTATGAAGTCATGGGTGGCGCCATGCATCTCCCTGCATTCGAATTTCTGGACATTACTCTCGAGTGCCAAAACAAATAATTATTCCACTAATTATCATTCAAATACATGACTCATTCAGAAAAAATTCAGATTATATCCGAAAAATGATCTATCTAGATTTGTTATTTTAATGATTTAATTACAAATTGCGACTCTTCCAGCATTTGTCTTAATACCTGAAAAAAAGTAAAGCTATAGTAGTTAGCGTTAATGGTTGTCATGCTTTGTAGGTTGCGAGTCATATTAGTATCTACAGTTGGTAGACATTTTACTTTTCTACATCAAAGTATAGATTGTGCAAATTACCCTCAATTCGGCCTTTTGTGCTTCGTTCTTCTTGATTAACTGATCATTCTCAGAAGGTCCAATTCCTTCTTCCTGGGCACGTGGGCTACCTTGAGCATAAGTATCTTCTTAGTTCATATTTGTTGGACCAGAAGAGGTAATATGATCGCGTGGGCCACGTAGTACGACTTCCCATATTGGCCCACTAAGAATCTGTCCAACATCATCATAGATTCTCTCCTGTACCTACAAAGCAATGAGAAGTATATCAGACAAGTTCTCAGGGTCATCCTTATTGCAAGTACTATGAGCAAATTTACCTACATTTGTTCAATGTCTGTCTTGTCTCATATACTGTTCAATCTCAAGCAGGCTTATGAGGTTCGGTTCTTAACGAGCAGTGCACTAAGATGCATCTTGGAGAGATCTACAACACTATTCTGCAAGAGCTCCAAGAACCAAATCTGTAAAAAGTAAAATATTCGTTACAAATAAGAGTAGAATTTATGTGAAATATAATATTCAAAATCATTACTTGTATTAAGACTGTGCATCCTTCGATTAACTTTCGTCTTTTCATGTGATACAACGAGAATGACTTCTTGCACATGTCCACCACATGTGTAGCCCAATCGAAATCCCTAATCCTTTGAATATCGAGTATATGCTATAGGTAGAATCCTCTATTTACCCCATCACCATTGGACACAGCATAGTGGAGAGCGCATATAATGCAAATGATTAGCACCATTTCAAGTCCTCTCCATTGACAACTAGGTTTTTTTGAACCTCTGAAGCAAGTACACAGTTTCCTTTACCCAATTGCAATTGCATACACAGCTGATCCGTGCTATGCTCGTCTAACACTATGATGATGTTCACACCTCCAATTGAAAGTCCTAAAATGAGATTAGCATCACAAGCAGTAAACTCCAACCTCTTGCCTGCAATGTGGAATACTTTGTCGCCCTCATCCTGTTGTACTAGCCACTTAATAAACCCAAGTTGTAGAGAACGTACTTTCATCGACAGCAAACCTCCAAAACCCATTTCAAAAATGGCCTCTTGCTGGCTTGCACTTAATGTAGCACAATAATCCACAAACTTTTGCACAGCGCACATTGATTACTCTTTTACTTTGTTGGTAGGGTTTCCCGAGCTACTACATTTCCGTAATGTGCTTGGAACATTGGCATGGGGGGAATGGATAGATTGAGTGGCACCATCCATTTGAGGCTCTGACAGCTTATCCACACCGTTTACCACCATTAGATCCAACTGCAAACCAAAAAATTACATTGCCAACATTAGTTAGTTACTAAAAGTACACATTAGATAAGATATTGATGGACATGAATTATTAAAGTACCAAAAAGGAATGATAAAACACCAAAGAATTAACAAGATTTCATATGAGAGCGCAAAAAATGACAAAGGGAAGCATGTACACATCTAAAAAACACTATAGAATATGTAAATCACATGGCATTAGAACCATTGCACAGTCTTAAGGTTGTTTTACATTATGCTCACATAATAAACTAACATGACACTCTTATATTAAAATAAATGCACACAAGAGAACATATAATTCTTATCCGAATGTGGACCTTCAAACATCTATAGATGAAACACGTTAAATCACTCAGTTCGGCAATTCTTTTTCTTTCTTTGACCCTTTTTACCCCGCTTAGGACATACACAATTGGATGAGACATGGGGGTTGCCTATAATAATTTCAATGTAACCTTCTTCATTCCTTATTGGTGATGTTGCTTTTGGGTTTTCAACTTCAGCGAGAAAGATCTTTTGAAGTTCATTTAGTTCATGCAACAGCCTTAAGCTACCTTCTATTGCATGATACAAGGGACGATGATGTGAGAAAGTGATAGCGTTGATCGAGTTCCATATAGTTAGAAGTTCATTCTGTCAGTAAAAGCTTAGAAGACTATAATTGAAGACCTCCACAAGGAGTACGTGACATCCATTTCAAGATGAAAAATTCAGGTACCTCAGTCATTTTCAATTCCTAGAACACTACAAATAGATGTCCGCATATTATTCCAGTAGATTCGAATTGCACACAACTACATCTCCCATAATTCTTCACACGATTGAACTGAACCACTTGAGAAGCTTATATGTCATTTGCTTTTATAATATGGAATATTGCTTCATCACCGTCAGCATCTATAAGCTCCATTTTGAATGCATTGCTTTCTCACATTTCTTGCTGAATATTTGAGAAGTTGCAATGGGTGTAAGCATTGAAGAAGGCTTCCTCAATATGGAATGAGGTCTTCCTTTGCAGGACCGCTAGCGATGTGTATTTATCTGCATCCATTTCATCCTCATGCCGTCGACTTATTGCTTGTGCAACGTGATTTATAAATTCAAGCAAACTTGTCTTTCGGTTGACATAATGATCCAAAAATGAATGAATGAAAAATTTCACAGGGTTGATTTGTGCACATTCCGTGAAATCTGTAGTACTTGTGGAACACCCGTACCCACTTCGATCGCTTGTTCTATAATAGTTGCAACCACTCATAATACAAGAAACCATATCCCTCTAGGATGTTGGTCCATTGTGCTTCGAAAGATTGTGGACTAACATTGTTGTACACTAGTCAATTGAAGGCCTCTTGTAGATAGTACTTATGGAAAGAAGTTGGAAAGACTTGCTCTATAGCGGCTTCAATTGTTGCAGCTTGGTCCGTAATGACATATAATGACATCTGTCTGGACATTACATCTTTGAACTCCTAGAAAAGCCACACAAAGGAGTCAATTGTCTCATCCACTACCAAATCACAGTTAAAAATAATGATTTGTCTGTGATGATTTATTTCCACGAATGATGCAAAGGGCATGTTGTATTTATTAGTTTTGTATGTAATGTCAAAACATAAAATATCTCCGAATGGTTTGAAATCTAACCTCGACCAACCCATCAGACCAAAATAATGAAGTCAAATCACGCTTGTTATTCTTGCGAACTGCAAAGTACATGCCTTGACCTGCATCATGCATCCTTTGGAGGTGATCAATTGCAAGGTCTGCATCTCGGGTTAGCAGATGACCCCTGTTGGTTCCGAGTTAATGACAAAACCCAAGAGAGGAGGGGTGAATTGGGTTCTTATAAAATTCTTTGGTAAATTAAAAACTTAACCCCTTGAAAGT
>JAXCLR010000001.1:30683701-30735379 GCA_035584095.1 Annona squamosa
TCTTCTAGATTTTAGCTCTAGGGGGCTTCAACAAATCTCAGCACAAGTAGGTGATGAGTTCCACTCCAATCACACACTACTTTAGTTTCACTTGATCTTAGTTCCTCAAACTAAATCAAGTTCAATACAATCAAATGAAATAACAAAAGAATCTACACATTACAGTTGTGTAGAAGCAGTTTGCAACAGAGAAGAACTCGTAGTATTGGCTTTGAAGATTCAGAAGTTGAGCTCTTACAGTTTGAAGCAAAATTCTTCTTCTTTTGATTGGGTTGATCTCTTTGATGCTCTTGAAGATCGGAGTTAAGCACACTTAGTAATTTTCAGCTACTTCTCTCATCCACAATGACTGCCTTTTATAATTTTGGAGGGAATCCGAACGTTTGAAGGTAGGTGGCGCTCATTTAATGCGCCAATGTTCGAATAATTTCCGACCGTTGCGACCCAAGTCGCAGGTGGAGTCGAGTTTGGATGCGACTTCGCCCAAGTCGCAGATGGAGTCGACTTCGGGTGCGACTTCGCCTTCTGTAGTAACTTCAAGTTCTAGATTGGGTCGACTTGGGCATTGACTTGACCTAAGTCGCAGGTGGAGTCGACTTCGGTGTGCGACTTCACCTCGTCAGGTGGCTTGATGAACTTGAAAAATTTTGGGATGCTTTGTTTTGCTTAGGCTCTCCATTCATTTAGTTCTTTTGCATTTTTCATATCTTCTTGAATCATTGTGTCTTCTTTTTAGCTTGCTTTCATTCGCTCCATGTTTTGCAAGGTTTGAATCCATGAGACTTGAATCATGTAATCTTGAACAATCTTTTTGGTTGAGTTTATGCATCTTGCTTGGAATTGGATTAATCTTCATATATTTTAATTTGAGCATCTAGGTTGCCTTGATATTCATCTTCATACAGGTTTGTCTTGAAAATTGGTTAATCCAGCTTGTCTTCTGAAAAATCTCCTCTGCCCGATCAAAGTCGATGCCGGAGTCGACTTCGTTTGCGACTTCACTTCAAGTCGCAAGTGGAGTCGACTTGGGGTGCGACTTCGGCACTTCGGAGTCTTGACTTCAACTCTGGAAGGTTTCATCATTTTGAAGTTGATGTTGGAGTCAACTTGGTCTGCGACTTCGACCCAAGTTGCATGCGAAGTCGACTTCATTTGTGACTTTGGCAGTTCTGCTCCCATTTTCAACTCTGGAAGATATTTACCCTTTGAAGTCGATGTTGGAGTCGACTTGGGAATCGACTTGGCCTTAAGTCGATGCCTGAGTCGACTTGGAAATCGACTTATCCTTCATTGCTCTATTTTCTTCAAATGTATATGTCTTAAACACTTCCACAAACATATTAGTAGGCAAGACTTACTCAAATTGATTTGTTAATCATCAAAACATAGATTTAGCTTATTTTCCACATATTTCCAACAACCACAAGTTGTTGATTTGAAATTTTGAACATTCTGGCGAGTGAAGCAGATATCAGACTTAGTGCCTAACTCTCTGACAAGATTATAGGCCGACGAAGGACCAATGCCGACCTCGTTATTTGCTTTCAAAATTGAGGCAGATTCGTCGCCAATTTTATGATGTAATTTCAAGTATGTGCCTGTACTTTATCTACAAGTTGATGATTGTGGTTGTCCCAAAAAGGGTAACCACCCATCACCTCTCTTGCTTTATTGAAATCTCTGATTGAGTCATGTAGTTGCACCGAATAGATACTCTTTTTCTTGTAATCTTCTTTGCAATACCAGCACTATCTTCATCATTTGCAGTTGGCATATGCATGCCTTCACAAGAGCATGTCATGCTCCTCCATATAATCTCTGTAGTAGAGCTTCGTCCGTGAACCTGTTTGAGTTTGACACTAAACCCAACGGACTTCGCATAGCCTTTGTAGAATTCACATGCTTCAAGTTCATCTTTAAATTCTTGTCCAACAAACGGTTGCTCCACATTACCAGACAAGTTGCATATGAGATAAGTACTTGCAACTTCCTCCACACATGTATCATGAGCTACCTCCATTTTCATTTTTAATTGATCAAGGTTCATTGGATCAAAAATTGAAGCATTAACATGTGAGGGAAGCATCATAAAACTAGGCTGACACATGCTTGGGGATATAAACCATTAAGGCAAAATTGAGTTGCATTCATTGTCATAATAGGGGTATGAACACATAAAAATGTATTGTTAGAAAGTTCAAGTGCCTTTAGATCTCGTGTGGATTATCTTCACCTAGTAGGTTCCTTAACAGAGCCACATGTGCACTTGTTGCTTAGAAGCTTTAGCAGCTAAGTAAGGGAAGTATCATAAAATTGGGCCAACACATGCAATCACTTGATAAACATTAAGGCATAATTGTAAACACTCTACTGTCAACTAACTCAATTGGGCTATTTTTATGGCGAGTCGTATTCATTGACACAATAGGATTTTGAACACATCAAAATGTATGTTGAGAAAGTCCAAGTGCCTTTAGGTCTCGTGTGGATTATCTTCACCTAGTAGGTTCATCAATAGAGCCACAGGTGCACTTGTTACTTAGAAGCCTTAGCAGCCAAGTAAGGGAAGCATTATAAAATTGGGCCAACATATGCAATCACTTGATAAATGATTAAGGCATAATTGTAAACACTCTACTGTCAACTAACTCAATTGGACTATTTTTATGGGGAGTTGTATTCATTGATACAATAGGGTTATGAACACATCAAAATGTATGTTAAGAAAGTCCAAGCGCCTCTAGGTCTCATGTGGATTATTTTCACCTAGTAGGTTCTTTGACAGAGCCACAGGTGCACTTGTTGCTTAGAAGCCTTAGCAGCCAAGTAATGGAACGTGAAACCCTGACCTACCAAGGATTCATGTGTATACATTGGTATGATTTGGTTGAATTATAAATGATTTATGTGCAATATTGATGATTTATGACAATTAGGTTAGAGGTAATGAATAATGATAAAATCAATCACTTTAAGTTGAAATGGGCCAATATGATTAAAGTGGCCTAATGAAGATTAAAAGGTATTAGTGTGCCATGAGAAATTAATTAATTTCCATAATATAATTAATGAAAATTAGAAGAGTAAGTTGAGATGTTATGAATGAAATGCACACTTGATATGTGCAATTGATTATAAGCGTATTATTGCTTGTAAGATGAATGAAGTGAAATGCAAAGAAATGAAATGATGATGGACAAAAGAAATTAAAATTTTTTTGGAGGAGATCCAATTAAGAACCCGCTGCGTGATTAGGGCAACAATCTTGATTCACATTTACCAATCGATAAGCTTTTGGAGTAAGGTTGTGACGCTCGGGCTGGGGCGCCACAGAAGATGCTATTAGAGCATGGATTGGTATATAGGTGGAGAAAGAAAAGACTTAATACTACAGAAGATGATATCAGAGTATGGACTGGTAAATAGGTGTGGAAAAGTCTAAGTATGATGATTGAATCAATATAATGAGATATACATGATTTTATGATGATTAAATATGTGATTATCATAATGAAATGCATGATATATGATTTTGGTGAAAGAGATATACTGGATTCATAGGGCATGTATGTATCTATGATGTGGCATGTTAAGATGCTAAGACTTTGTTTTATGAATGGATGCTTTGATAATGAGCATGATATGATTAGTTATAATGATATAACTATCTCTAAGGATTCTAAATGCATAAAATGTATGCATGTGATATGATAGCTATGTTTATGAGATTAGATCATATGTCTATATGACAAGATGATCAGTATGTGTCGAGTGAGATAAAATCTATGTGAATAGATGATAAGCTATATCTATGTGATATGATAGATATGATACCATAGAAGTTGGTATCAGATGCTATGTTTGTAAATAGGTACGACACATCGCCCCAAATTGTCTAAGTAAGGCACAAACATCGCATGGACGTGGAAAAGCCGCACAACCAAGGCTAATAGGAACAGCTAACCGACTGACAACCTCTACGAACCCAATATATGTGCATGCCCTGACTCAAATGAAGTCACGGGAGCAAGAAGATGAGGTGGTTACAGGTATGGATTAAATTTTAAAAAGTTTGGCAATGACTTTGTTTGATTTTGATAATAGTTATTTAGTCATAAGTTGCCAATATATAACCATGCATGCACAACCTATAGAGGAAAACCAACAAAATAATACAGGTAAAATTCCCTATATGTTGTTTAGCTAAGGTTAACTAAGTATGGATGATATGAATGATTAGGATAAGGATCCTAGATCATAAAGTACAAAAGCTTCAGAATAGAAAAATTAAATATGTTAAGGTTCAAAGGAACTTGTATTTCGAAAGTAAAGTTACATGGGAGCTAAAAGGAGAAGTAGAAAGAAAATATCCCACAATTATTTAAAAGATAGACAGTTTCAGGATGAAACCTATTATAAGGAGGGAGGATTGTGAAACCCTGACCTACCTAGGATTCATGTCTATACATTGGTATGATTCAAATATGATTTGGTTGAATTATAAATTATTTATGTGCAATATTGATGATTTATGGCAATTACGTCAGAGGTTATGAATAATGATAAAATTAATCACTCTAAGTTGAAATGGGCCAATATGCTTAAAGTGGCCTAATGAGGATTAAAATGTATTAGTTTTCCATGAGAAATTAATTAATTTCTATAATGCGATTGATGAAAATTAGAAGAGCAAGTTGAGATATTATGGATAAAATGCACACTTGATATGTGCAATTGATTACAAGCATATTGTTACTTGTACGATGAATGAAGTGAAATGCAAAGAAATGAAATGATGATAGATAAAAGAAATAAAAAATTTTGGATGAGATCCAATTAAGAACCTGCTGGGTAATCAGGGCAATAATCTTGATTTACATTTACCAATCGATAAGATCTTGAAGTAAAGTTGTGACGCTCGGGCTGGGGCGCCACAGGGAAGCATCATAAAATTGGGCAAACACATGCAAAATGATATAAACTATTAAGGCATAATTGTAAACAACATGAAGTAGCCATTTAGTCCAATGAAAATAGAAATCCATTAAAGTGGCCATGCGACTACCCAAACAAGTACTCTTATCTCTAAGAGTTAAACAAGCAAGTATGTTTTTTTAGTTGCATAGAATGTGATTCAATCTATAGAAGACACATTCAAAAGAAATAATCTGAAGTAATAGAATATAACCAACAATTTTATTCCAAATGATGAGATTATGTTTGATGAAGCAAAAAAAAATGTAAACAAATCCTTATTTAGAGGAAGCAGTGCATTGAAAAAATCCACTGAAAAAATCCATGTAATGACTCAATCAAATATGTGGGTTGACAGCTTAGCATAATACATTCAAAATTGGAGGGCTAAATGCAAGTTCTTTACCACATGAACTTCAAGCTACCAGTTTGAATTGCAAGCACAAAGACATTATATGACTATGCTACAAGTAGATTCAAATATATATATATATACATACATACATACATACATACGTAAATGTGTAATAAAATTTGGAAAATAAAATAGAAACACTTGGGGACTAAACAAAGAAAATCTAGACAACAAGTAGGAATGTTCTGATTCACTCCATCCATCTGAATCTAATTTGAAAGCAAATATAATTTGCAAAGTAATGGATCTAAATCAACATAAGATATGTAGCTAGCTAAACATGTGGTCCAAATGAAAAGTCAAAACCCAACCATAATATTAAAAGCAATATGAATAAAACAGAAAAGACAACTTCTATGTTCTTGAGAAATATTTTTAGATAATCAATGATGCAGCTTTAAAATCGACAGTTTTCCCTAGATGGGCTTCAGTCTGGATTGCGATGATTTAATAAAAAGAAAGGAAAATGAAAGTGAATGATGAGAAAAATGATGCTGCAATGTATTCACTCTACTATAAACACATGGCTATACTCTATATGAATAATTAAAAGCAGATTCAATGCTACATAAATGTAGAATATTCTAATTAAAGGGGAAGATAAAAGTTATATTATACCTATCTGAAACACCAACAAAGCGCTCCTTATTAGGTGCTATGTTAATCACTAACAATCTCTGACCTTACTTACAGCACATCTTTGAATCCCTGAATAGTTCCAACTAAAGTTAGCAAGTTAGTTGATCTGAACTCGTGATGTAAAATTGACAATACCTTTTCTTCATCCAGAAAATATTTCACTCACATCCTCACTTCAGACAGTGATAATGCATTTGAAACATGACCAAATGTAGATGCAATCAGTGGAAGGAAAACATCTTCTATTTATCCCAATCATAATACGACAATAAGGACAAGCGTACAAGGTATGCCAGCTTGAAAACTAGAACTATGCCAATCCTTTTCCATAAATGGCATTAGACCAACGACATATTCCATGCAAAATCCATAAAAACAAAACCAAAAACAAATTGTCTAAAAAGGGTCAAACGGGGCAAAACACCAGCCAAAATGATCCATGAAAACACATTACAAAATAATATATATAACCCTCCACCTAACAATGGATGACGATGATGAGAAAAGTGGAAGTAAGAAGCAGAAGATGACGCCTTTCATTGACGTGGAGGATCCACCCATCCTAGTTGCAGCTGTGGCAGCTTGCAACAACTTTTCATGAGAAATAGAAAAAGATGGGGAACCATATTATAACTAAAGAAAATGGTGCTTTTGGTGGATTGAAGTGGAAGGAATCAGGTTTTCCTATCCTCTTCTCTTCTTCCGTTCTATATTTTTTGGGTTATGAATTATTTATGTCCTGATCCAAGATTAGAATTACTGTGGTGGGAAAAAATTTCCTCTCATCTCTCTTCCATCATAATAAGTTACTGCCCCTATCTTAATTGGTGTTTCCATATGCCAACCTTTTGCTCCTTATTGATCTTGTGAGATTTGTATTTATTTATCTCTTTGATAAACTCAATGTTAGGGGAGACAATATTGGGAAAAAAAAATTCATCTTTGCTTGTTAGGAAGACATATCAAACAAACACAATGGTGTAATTTGCCCCCTTTTACAATCCCACGGGAGTTTCACATTTCTTATTCAAAATACAAACATCACACTAGTTTCTCCATATAATCATCACACTTGACAGTACATTATCTACAACTTTTTTTACTTTAGTACATCCTCTTTTACAATATACACTCATCATACTTATCCAAACAGTCACTTAACGTGGAACTTTTTGCTTCACTGACTCCTGTGAGTCTCAGTCACAACATTTTATCTTTTTTCAAGCAGTTGTCAAACCATTTAAAAGATTGGAAAGGGCAAACAGCCACCAAAATTAGTCATTATTTGGCATCACCATTTTCAAACATTGTTGAAATCTCAACTTCAAAGTGGAGAAGTTGAGGAAAAATATGAAACTGCCAGCATCTCGAGGAACATGAAAACAAAAAATAAAGCATAATGGTTTAAGAAAGGAATATACATGAATGTGCATAAACACATAAATAGAAGCGCAAGGATCAAGTCATGCTTAACAAAACAAATATTGAAATGCAGTAGAGGGACAGTATAACAACAACAGTTGTTGAATAAAAGGGTCATTTTTAAACACAATGGAATATGTTCTTTATTTCAAGTAATGGAATATGTTCTTTCTTTCAGGTTGGAACTAATCCATAACCTTTGTTAGTTATCGTTTGCAAAATAGCTTAGGCCTCTGTAACAGAAGCTTCACCAACTCCTTTGGCGTGTCCTTAATATTTTCCAAAGCGCCAATATCATTTAATGTTACTCCAATATCATTATGTGGAATAACATCAGCTAAAAGCCTCTTCTCTAATTCATTCCCTGTGGCAACGTCCTAACATCAAGCACAACATTAACCATAAGATTGATAAAATGATGTATATTGCAAATAAAAAACTAACAATAAGAATTGTATAGGAAAAATATTAACTTTAGCAATTTAAAGTTAATAATCCATTGCTAAATGGTGGGTCAATCCCGTAGCCTTTATCAAATAATCCTACTATAAAATTATCAATGGAAACTGAGAAGAGGGAATCATGTACAAAAATTAGTCAAACTTGTCTTTCCTATACCTGCATACCCGTTGACAGATCCTTAAACTAGCTTAAAAAATCATGGCCACAATTGTCTTCTGTCACACAATGAGTGCGGCGGAAGGGTGAGATATGGCCATGATAACCATACACAACATAAATTACTAATTAGGGTGCAAAAAGATGAAACTCCCATAGTTTCTGTTTTGTTTTGGTCATGCATTTATGACTTCTTACGTAATTGCAACCTCAAAGGGTAGTCATGTCAGAACTTTTTTTCTGAATATTGAAAATGTTAATATTATATTATTCCACGTTGTTAAAGTGATTTGGAAAAAATGATTTCTTGAAGCGTTGTTATTTGGTTAGAGTTCTACTACAAAATCCATATAAAAGCTTTTTTTTGGTATGTTCTAGTATAATGGATGGATCATGTAACTTGTGAGGATCAAATAGCTGCTCTACTGTGGTTATGTAAAGGTCACTGTCTTTGATAACTGCTGTCAATCACTTGATTCAAGTCCTATTAGGTGTCACATATAATCTGGAGGAGAGTCAGAAATTGGCTATGTTATCAATGTGAAGTGATGATTTTGCTTTGATTTTATTGTCTAGGTCTGTTTTGAAAAAGGAAATTTTCGTAAGTACATTTTGTGATTGAGGGAAGAAACTATTGATGCCAACATGGATACCAGTATTTGGACTTTTATGATGAAACCATTACCCTTCTTATTTCACTACAATGTGTGGGAACTCTATTGCACCCTGTCAGTCCACCTTTTTTTACAAAATAAAAATTAACCATTACCCTATACTTTATTTTTTCTTGACGTGCTACTAGGAAATATTCTACTGATAGATCCTTCTTAGAAAGATGTTTGACATAAGGCTGAGTTTATATTTTTCTTTTACACTTGGTGAATGACAGGCAAAGATCCAAAAAGTAGATGCTTCCTATCAAAGATTCAACTAAAACAGACTTAGGTTTACTATTGTTGTTGATATTTCATTATTCCGGTCTATAGGACCTGATGTAACTATTGGCGGCATGTGTGCTACTCGGTGCTTTGGCTCTGGTGCTGTAAGGTATCTTAATCATTAACATTTCATTAACTTCTGTAATGGTTTGTTTGTATGAAAAAAATGCAGAGTTTTAATTTATTTGAGCTGGATTTGAATCAGGTTTGAAGAAAACATTATAATAATACTTTATAATATCATTTATTTATATAGTAATAAATTTGAAATTAATATTTAGCCTAAATAATTTAATTACTTGATTTTACATGCTCGTAGATAAGGCCCATTTGTAATGATATTAGGTAAATGATGAAATTTTTTACTAAATAAATTATGTTACATATAATAAATGAAATGCATTTTTCTATCATTAATAAGCATTTGATAAAAATAATTGGGTTTGAGTGGAGGCAATTTCAGATGTGGAACTCCAACGTCCCATGATGAAAAGGCATTTCAAAGGCAATTCAAAACTGGGCATGTATCAGCATAAAAGAAGGGGATTAAAAAGGAATACAATTCATTGAGGGTATCAAGTGAACCTGAAACCTTAACTAATAAATTGTTTAGATGTTTCATGACAGCCAATTGCAAAATCACTTTCATAGTAAAAACTTTTTAGCCGTAGGCCTCTTTGTGGTCTTTTAGATTGATCTCACTATAGATCAACTCTTCTCCACTTAAACCATCTGTTCATTAACTGCACTAATCCATTCTTAGATGATTTAGATTTCAATTTGGTTTAAACTGACCTTTGGACAAATCGAGATTTATCAATACATAATTTGTTATAATTAGCATCTAGGAATGACATTTAAACCATTAATGCATATAATATAATTTTTAATAGTATTAATTACGTATTTTTCAAATCAAATATACACATTATGTTCATAACTGTAAAATATAATTACACCCAAAAAATAGTATCATATTATGTTCATGGGACTAATATTAATTAAGAAATAAATATTTTAATAATATGAATTCTTAAAAAGTCACATAAATAATCAAATATATGTGGTATTAAATTTTAGCTAGAATGTAATTAATGATTTAGATATTAAAAATAAATTACCTAGAATATATATTTTTCTAAGTGCCTCACTTGACCGGGAGAGCACTATGCTCTCTCTAATCACCGGTTATGGCAAGTGCGGCTGAACAATCAACGTCTGATGATGCAAATGTATCAAAAGGCAATTACTAATGATAGAATCAGGATTAAGAACGAATATAATTCAAAATCATACAAAAGGCCCATGGTTAATGATGGGGATGAGGATTGGAAAAAAAAGAATGCATCTTCAAAAGAGTATAGTTCAACAGGGATGGCAAATGCATACGAAAGGCTATTCAATGATGAATATCAAGCAATTCAACATGGCACAAGAATTCAACATGGATGAGAACTAGCTGAAAGAATGCATCTTCTGGGGATTAAAGAGAATGCATATTCTAAAGAATACAGGGAATCAAGGGAGATGATGATGGGGATTATTTCAAGATTAAAAAGAATCATCTTCAAAAGAATACAAGACGTACAGATGATGAAAAAGAATTCATGCAATTGGAGATCGTCTTTCGTGGGAATAATGATGGAAATGATAAAAATAAATTTAATCGGGGACAGTAATCGGTGGGGGATAATGATGGGGATTAATTATGCAAGGATAGGGCATAAAAGGAATGCATCTTTAAAAGAGTACAATTCTAAAGAGAGACATAAGTAAAATGAAGGAAATCATAATGAAACTTCAAGTAGATCACAAAATGAGAAAAATCTAAGGGACACTCATTTGTTAGAAGCAAAATGTTAGGGTGTAAGACTCAAATAAGCGTGGTCAGTGCTGAAGATTCATACTATCAATGAAATATATTCCTATTTTCAAAAATTTTAGGGTATTTAAGAGCATAAATAAGCCGGAGTGATTTTAGATATTTCCATATGCGGTTCTTATTAATATTATTTGCCTTCTATAATTCTAATTTTTATTTCTTGGAAATGGAACTTGTGCTTCATCAAGTAACAGTGGGAATTTGTGGGCCTGAAGAAAAGGAAGAAATCTTGGTATACGTAGATCTAGGATCAAAGTGCTAGAACACACACTTTCGTTTATTTGTAGTGATGTTTAGCTCAATATATACCCTAGTTGCACAATGTTCGTCTGACTGTGCAACACACTATGACTAATAATTGGAAATTGGTAATACATTTTATGGACATTTTATACCAATTCTGTGGGTAATTAATTGAGTTTAATGAGAAATTTAGTTTAAAATGTGGTTTTGCAACTTTTAGGCATTAAATATTAATTTCAAGTTAGTTATATAATTTTTGTGATATTTCGACTTGAAATTATATTCTTTTCTTGTTATTGTCATAAAGTCAAATGGATTTGAATTAATTTCATATTGGTGACCCATTTATTAATTTCATCAATTAATTATTTAAATATTTTTATATAGATCATGCAAATTCGAGAATGGGCCTCACAAAATCATCAACGGCTAAATCACATCTAGATTTTTAAAAAAATCATAAAACCAAACGTCCAATACGAAATCTGTCCGTCCAGATTGTTTCTAGCAATTCATCACCGTTCAAAGCATGCAAAAACTAGCATCCATGTCCATTTATGAAACAGCCCATTACCCACATGATATCTGATTTTTCCAGCACCATTAAAAAACCAAGCAACCCATTTATATCTCACCATGCTATCCATTTATACCAGCCATCCACCATGCTGATTGCCAAGATGCAAATTCACGTGAATACATTCAAAATTCAGCAGCCATGGACCCCACAAATAAATGCAACGGTCAGCACCATCCATTAATTCCCATGCATTATCAAGCCATCACATCCATTTATCCAGCAGCAATAGCAATTCATGTAAATATAGCAGCTTATGGACCTCACACAAGCTGCCCATTAAACCCATACACACATTCACGTGATCTGCATCATTTCATTGCAACATTCACAACATCCAGCCCATTAATTCAGCCTTCCACTCCATTTGCTACCAATTAATTTCTCATCCCCATTCACCGAACAAGCTACACATGTGTGGCCCACCAGAAATGCAACGACCAGAAAATCAGCAACCATCCAATTGTCCAAGGACGATCAGATCATATTCAACGGCCTGATTTTTGCAGCCAAATCCAATCCACATGCCAATCCAGCATCGTCCATTTTCATGACCAACAGCAATGATCTAGCCATCCAAAAAATTAAATTGTCCACCATGCTGCCAATAAAATTGCATAGCTGCCCATAAATTCAATCCATTGCCATTCACGTGAATCCCATTGATGAGCCCATGCCTATTTATAATTTGGCAATGTCAGTTGCACATCATGTGACCAACTACACATTTTTTTTTATTGAAATGGACCCCACTAATCCGTCCAAGCTTCCAAAAAAATTTCCATGCCATCAATCATCAGTTCTACCACGTCCATAGCCATTGCAACACCCACAAATTAGCAACGTAACCAGCAAGCAATTGCTCATGTTGTGGACCCTACCAATGAAGCTGCCCATTCACATGAGAATTTTTAAAGCAATGCAGCACCAAATGCACTGTCCCATTAATTCAGCTAGCCATGCAAACTATCCAAGCAATCCAACCACCGCCCTTAACAAAAATCTCCAGCTGTCCAAGCATGCAACGTCCATAAAAGTCGCTCAGATCAATCTGCACAAAGCAATTCAGATGTGTTTAAAATGGGACCCACTCAAAGCAATTAATCCTAAGACAAGTTGAGCGCGCAATGGATGACCATATGTGCAATTTGGAAGTCTATAAATAGGTATGCATACACATCAGAGAATTGGTGAGTTCTAGAGCAGATTTTTACACAAAATTTGAAGAGAGAAAATTCCAATTAGAAATTCTAGGGGAGGCGTACCGGAGTAGAAAATTCTAATGAGCAGCATAAAGAAGATTCCATCAGTTGGTTGGCGGACTAACAAGTTGCGTGGAGCGGCCAATACACTATTGGGGCTTCAAACTAATAAGCTTTTCTATTTTTTTCCTTTTTAATTTTAATTATCTTGTTTAAGATGGATTTGAATTTGAATTTTATTTTGGACTTAAATATGCTCTGCTAAGCCCTAAATTTAGGGTTTAGGACGTAGCATGTGTATAATGTACCGTGGTGTGGATTTTAAATTTATTTATAATGGATATTGTTGTGAATTTGATATCTTGTGATTTTTATGCTTGCTTTGTACATGGGCCCGTACTGTGGCATGATTCTATATATTAGGTGATGGAACCGAGAGGTGGAAACCTAATATACGATAATCAAGATATTAAACCTGAAAATCTAAGACCATGAGAATAGGCATAATGACTTTGAGGAATTTCATGAACAAACCATAGAACTTAATGGATTCTAATTAACTTAATCCCATGAGAATAGGTGGTTCAAAAAATTAAGGTACACCTTGTAGGTTTCAAGGGAAGGTGCAAGGATAAATTAGGGTTTGTTTGTCTCTAACAAATAATATCTAGATTAAATTATTATACTATTAGCCCTTACAAAAAATGCATGTGAAATCCTAGACCCTAGATACTCGCACTCTCATTTTCTCTATTCGTTCTAATTTGAAATTTTCTTTTCCCATTTTGTTTATTTTCTTTTCCTTTTATTTACCATATTTTCTTTCCATTTTTCTATTTTATTTGATATATTCTATCCATAATCCAACATGAAAACATTTAAAAGTAAAGTTTATAGTCCCGAATTTCCTGTGAATCGATAATTTATATACTACAATCGACGACCCGTACACTTGCAGTGAGATTGCAAATAATGACCTTAAGACCTTAAATATCCTTGTATTCATATTTAAGTTTACAGAACAGTATGCAGTGCATTGAGGAAGTTTGAATAATTTTAAATGGAAAGAAGCTAATGACTCTTGCCTTTTATGTTAGTGTAACTAAGTAATCACTTTGTTTTCTTTCTAAATTTCACTATATTTTTTACTCCACAGAAAATTTTCCCCCAAGTATTTTGCTTTTTAATGGGGCATAATTTGCAAACAATGTACTAATTTTATGTTTAGTTGGATTTAATGTTGCTCACCTAATCAATTTCAATCAAGATAACAAACTAAAGCAGAATAATTTTTTACACTGTGGGATGTGAACAATTCAGACATTACATGCATAGGTTTAAATATGCTTATAACCAATATTTAATTATTCCAACTTAACAACTGAAATGTACATGAAATCAAATGGACCAAAGGAAAAGTAAAATCTGAGATGTCGTGCCCTAGAATTTATTTTAAAAATAGGTTTCATCTCATTCACTTCCACAAATCTAACAAGAGCAATTCCTTTGGAGTACACGAACTCACATGAGATTGATGGGAGGAAAACTTTTTCTATTTATTCTAATCATAGCACCATGAAGAAAATAAGAACATGCGATAGAAGGAAAGAAAACTTTTTCTATTTATTCTAATCATAACACTGTGATGAAAATAAACTTAATATGTAGATGTTAGAAAATTGAAAAATGGATGATGTATAGCCTGTTGGTCCCAAGTTAATAGTAATTACCTAAGAGGGGAGGGGTGAATTAGGTAATTAAAAAATTTTCACTTTAAACAGAAGTTTTACCCCCCATTAATTTAGTCCCCTTTATAAAGAAACAAATGGAAAGCAATATGATACTGAGAGTAGAAATAAAAATCAACAAGCAAGATTTTATAGTGGTTCGGGCAACTCTCCCTACTCCACTCTTCCAAGCTCATACCTCTTATGACTTGGGTTCCACTACATATTTCGCAAATACAATTAGAGCCTCTGCTCTCTTCTAAATTCTAACTTTAGGGGGCATAAACAACACACAGCATAAGTAGGTGATGAGTTCCACTCCAGTCAGACACTACTTTGCTTACACTTGATTTTAGTTACTGAAACTAAATCAAGTTCAATACAACATGAAAGTATAAAAGAAAGTTTTTACATGTTACTGGTGTGATGAGGCAGATTTGGCATAGAGAAGAACTTATAAAGCAGTCTGAAAGATTCAACGAGTAGTTCTTGATAGTTTGAATGTAGAGTTTTTCTTCTAGATGTTGGCTTGATCACTTAATGCTCTTAGGAATGGGAATTATGCTCAATTAATGAAGTTTCAGCTACCCCCACATTCATCTTGAATGCTTTATATAAATGGCGAGAGAATTTGAATGTTTGGAAGTAGGTGGCACGCATTTAATACTCCAATGTTCAAAAATTTTCCAACTGTTGCAACCTAAGTCACAAGGGGAGTCAACTTCGTGTGCAACTTCACCCAAGTCGTAGGTGAAGTCGACTTTGGGTGCGACTTCACTTGTTGTGCTTGCTTGATGAACTTGAACTTTTTTGAAATGATTTTATTTGCTTGAACTTCTTTATATTAATAGTTCTGCCAATAATTTCATTACTTGAAACTCAGTGTATTCATCCTTGCTTTCGTTTCATGACTTGAATATTGAATCCTTAAGTCTTGGTTTTCATAAAAGAGGTCCAAATGTGTGATCTTCATTCTCCATGATGAATACAAGCAATTTTGCTTGCTTTGAACTTGATTTGATCTTCATTTGGCCTAAGTCGAATGATTGGGTTTACTTGGTCTTCAATTTTACTCAAGTCGAGCATTGAGTTGTCTTGGTCCTGAACTTAGCTCTTCAAGATAGGTGCTGATCAGTTGGAGTTGATGCTGGAGTTGACTTGGTCTGTGACTTCACCCAAGTCACATGTGGAGTTAACTTGGTCGTGACTTCGACAGCTCTCGTCCTCAATTTCAACGCTAGACAGAAAATGACATTTGAAGTTGATGTTGGAGTCAACTTGGTCTGCGACTTCACCCAAGTCGCGTGCGAAGTCGACTTTGGTTGCAACTTTGGCAGCTTTGCTCCTCGATTTCAATGGTAGATGAAAAATGACTCTTGAAGTCATTGCTGAAGTTGACTTAGGGATCGACTTGGCCTAAGTCGATGCCTGAGTCAACTTGGAAGTCGACTTGACCTGTCATGCTTCATTTTCTTCATTTTTATATCCTTTAATTATCTTGTAAACATGTTAGTAACCAAAAATTACTTAAATTGATTTGTTAATCATCAAAACATAGACTTAGCCTATTTTACCATTGATTTCAACACCTGTTTCCAACATAGCCGGTCTTTTTTCCAAGCATAAGCTCATATAGACAAATATGAAAAACTACACGTATCCCTATTTAATTGGCATAACATCATATGACATATATAATATGTCCCAGAGCTGTAAAACCATCATTCTTATTTAAAAGAGGCATGTAAACAGGTTATGCTAGTCTGGCCGCATGCATGGATTGAAACTCTTTAACCGACAGAGCAATGATAGCACCCAGCTCATGAAGTAGAAAACTACCTTTATCCGCCCCTTCCCTAAGATGCTTTATAAATTAATGAATCATGATCAACTCTAATAAAATCTCCTATTGCTCAACTAGAAATCTAGAAAGTAATGAAAAAAGCATGACTGAGACCATTTTGATCAACCTCGTTTATTTGGTTATAATACGTTTTGTCTTATATTGAACAATCTAGTGCAGTTGTACCTGCCAAAGATTTAACCAATTCACCCTCTAGTTCTCGTAATTGATCTTTAAGCTTACAGGCCTTTGCTAAAAAAATTACAAAGCAGGAAAAATACAAAGTCAAAAATAAGAAGGAGAAACACGAAAACCAAAAATGAACATAAACATGTCACTATGTCTCAACTGTGTCATTATTTTTCATTATTTAGTTTTTAGTAAAAGCATCTATAAACAAATGACCAAGAAACTGTGGTAGTCATTCACAAACAATGACAAACAAAACAAAAGGTGATAACATAAGTGACCAAAGTTTCCAATCTTGAAACATTAGAATCCAGCATCAATTTTTCATAACAGCATGATGTCACTCACTAAATTTATCTACCAAGAGAATTTATCAATCTCAAGCAGCATTACCAGGGAACTAGGTTTCTTGTAATTTTTGGTACCAGATACTATCTTGTATGCTAGCATGGCTACCATAATCCCATCTATAGAATTGGATAAAAAAAGACTAGTACATTAGCACAAATCTCAAATGGTATTGTATGGATAAACTTCTTGAAGCAATCTAAAAGAATATTATATGACATTTCATGTGTTCAGCAAACTTCTTGGCCTAAAAGTGCAGTCTTGAACAACATATAGAACAAACAACCACATTAGCACAGAACTCAACCGTAAGTGTAAAGATAAACCCTTTCAATCACAGTAAGACGACATGCTCCACCATTTCACTTGCTTAGGAGACCTCTAAATTTGCAATTGTAGTCTTTTAACTATAATTTTTTTAATGTAACTTTCAATTGCAATTTTGAGTCCAAGAGGACTTCACAACCAACCATCTTAGATCTGGAAACCTGCTTGGGGAGTAGATTAATTCAAGCTACCAATCATGTAGATGCTATATTTATTGATTCAAGCATTTTTTACTGATCTATTTATGACATTAAGTCTTCAATGGTGAAAGTGGTTGAAACGCCTAACTATGGTACAAAGGAAATGACACTAAACCGACCACATATTCCATGCAAAAACCCATATAAACAAAACCAAAAACAAATTATCAAAAAAAGTTAATCGGGCAAAACATCATACAAAATGATCCATGAAAACACGAAATAAAGGCTAAAAGCCACCTAAAATCTAATAGAAAGCTTGGAGAATAGAAGCGAGATGAATTTCTACTATGAACAGATTCAAGCAAATCCATGAGGAATTGAGAGTAGAATTAAAATAGAAATGAAAAAAATCTGGATAGACAAAGAACAATTCAAATAATCAATGGAATGAATTAATTAAGACCGATCATACCAAAGCAAATGTATAACAATGGGAAATACCCTAATCAATGCATCAATTATTTTTTGTATACATGATTATGGATTTTAAAAGTAAATGTATACAGATAAAAAATGAATGCAGAGTGAATGATTAAAAAAACATGACGTGTTTAATTCATATTGAGTTTAGTCACAAATTTGATGCTTTGAACAACTTAAAATTTTGATCCAGTAAAATTCAGCCTTGTGAACAAACTATAAGTTTCCTAATCATTGGACCAGTTTTTGTGCCCGCACTTTATGAATTCATTGCAAAAAATAGGTAATATAGAAAATTTATAGCTCATTTTTCATTTTAAAACAACATGTTAAATGCCATCAGATCTTGTCATGCATCACCATAAGCATAAAACATATTCTAATCGATGAAGTACCACAAAGTCAAGTGTATAATGGGTAGTGTTTCCTCCTACTGGAAAAAACACTAAAAAATGCATTAACTGGATTTAGAGTGGTTGCTAGTAGTGGAGGAAAATTTGGAAAACAAAATTATGTTCAATTGGTCTACATTAGAGATTCGAAGTAGGTAGCTTAGTAATATAAAAAAAGGGTTTAGGCAACTTTTGAATCCCAAAAATGAGTTCACATAAATGTTGATTGATTCTCTTTTCATTTAGACAGATCTTAACATTCTTACTTTAGATTGTTTTCAAATACTTTCTGAAGAGGTTGTAATTTGGAAAGGAAACATGCAGGCCATTCCAACAAGTTTTCCAAATTCCACCACAAGGATATACATGAATTCATGAAGGAAAATATTACTTTTAGTACCAAATACATAAGATTCAACAACTTATATGATAAGAATCTGCATTGAATAGAATTTTCATTTCATGTAAGGAGGGAATGTATGTTTGGGATATGTCGTCATCACATGATTAGTAGGAATTCCGCATGATGATTGCAGAGACAAATCAAATTCACATATGGTTCTACTGTTCTTTCACAAATTTCAATGAGCGGATAACAAGAAAAATTAGACGTGACATTGAATATCTTAACAAAGTTATTAGTACCTATCTTGAGCATTACACATTTGACAGATGGAATTATTATTACATAATATAGTAGTAACTGTCAATAATTATTCTTCAAAAAATTCCTATTTTAATCATGGATGACCCACATTCAGCATTTTTGTTTTGTGAACATATTAACATGATTTACAGGCAACCCATCCTTGGCCTGCGATAGATTGTCTAACAAACTAATGCTATAGATGCAAACTCAATGAATTATATGTTGAAGACAGACAATGTAGGCCTAACTCACCTTATCATGTCATTGACAAAACATAACAGATTTTTCATGCAATAAACTATGCAAACAAAGATAGAAAATCATTTCCTCCAACAATGGGTCCATCCCATGCAAACTCGAATATGTAAATTGGAAAGCAGTAAGTTGGATTCTTTTTAAGATTCAAATAGTGATCTCCTTTCACAATGATAAAACCCATAAACTAAACAAAATACACAACATGCACAATACCTTTATATTGCAACAGAACCAACTAAAAAATTCAGATAAAACCACAACATGATTCTAGACAAACAAGATTATGTGAATGCAATTCTAGTTTGAGCAATTTCAGAAGATATCAGATCATGGCTCTTTCCATCCCTAAATTCCCTCCATCCAGACTTTGAATTGCGTAAGCGATAATTCATTCAGATATTATATTCTTCTGTATTGAACTGAACACAAACAATTTTTCATTTGTACAAATTCCATGTGAGATTATAGCAGAACATTCACAACAGACTATTGAGTAAATGAACTCTAAACTTGATTAAACTTGGTAAGTATAAAGACTTATATAAGAATAATAAAAAACGATACAATTTTCAAAGCAATCAAAGTTGAAGAGGTCAGTCAGACAAGCATACCAAAATTAGTACAAAGAAACACACACACACACACACACACATATAAATTACATTTTGAATCTCTTTTATGTTAGTTGTAACATAACATTTGGGACCACTTTTATGGAGGCTCAATCAAACATATTTGAAACAAAATATTAATCATCCAAAACTGACCTGAACAACCAAAGCACAGAATAGACTAAATCATATATATACATATAATGGAAATAAGAATTTCGACTATCTGCAATTTATTCAAAACCTATGAGGCTAAATATAATTGGCTACCACAGAAAATCAAATCGAATCATTGAATTCAATAATAGTCAGTAATGTGGAATATATTTCTGCCCACAAAAGGGTTCTAGGAAAAACAGAAATTGAAAATTTTGGAATATACTTCTATTGCTTATTGTGAAAGATTTGTGCAAGATGGATGACGTGCGGAGGAATGACAGCAACGAGAGAGGAGATTCGAGCTAGGGCAGAAAAGGAGGAAGGAGAGACCGTTGGGAGAGAAGAGATTTGAGCTAAGGCATAAAAGGGGAAAGGGAAGAAAAATCGGGAAAGAAGTGATGGAACTACTGGTGGTGTAAGATGAGAGATGGCAAGAGGGGTGGAAGGAGAGATCACCGACGCCTGAGAGGAGGTTCAAGCTAGGATAGAAAAGGGAAAAGGAGAGATCGCTGGGAGAGGAGACTCGAGCTAGGTGCGTGCAAGAGCAGCTCAATCGACTCTTGTTGAGAGATGGCAAGAGGGGTGGAAGGAGAGATTGCCGGTGCCTAAGAGGAAATGAGAGATCGCCGGTTCGAGCTAGGGCAGAAATGGGGAGATGAGAGATCGCAGGGAGAGGATACTCGAGCTAGCTGCGTGTAAGAGCTCAATCGACTTTTGCTTGTGAATATCGAAATTACTCCTTTCAATCCATACTCTCAAATGAAAATAGATGGTGAATGTGTTGCTTCCTATGAGAGAACCATGGGAAGCACTTCTCATGGGTTGGCCCTCGATCGTACGTTGGTGGTGGTAACAAACGTAGACAAGGACCCAGAAGGGCTGCTGGAGAAAGTGACAGTAGAAGACTAAATATCAGACTTGGCTATGTCTACATTAGAAATCGCATAGGTGATGAAAGCCACTCAGATGCGCGGATGGAGGAGGCGAAACTATTTGATTTTCATCCTCTTCTTTCCAGGATGGACAAATCCATCGTGGGTGTTCCTGTTTGGGCATAGAAGCTTGTTCAAATTCAGGCTTCTAGCATATGCAGATCATTGCCCGATATAGTGAAGAAAATCAATGGCAAGCTCACCAAGAATGTTCAAGATTTAAACAAAATGCCCCAGAATTTAACATCGATAACAGACACTGTGCAGGCCTTTATGAGGGTCATTGGTGCTGCCAAAGAATCCTTAAAGAAAGTAATGGTGAGAGGGGAGATTGAACAATTCACGGAAGATGTTGACAAGAGCATGCACTGCACTGCTAGAATGGTAGAGATGCTCAATGAATACTAAGCAAGACCTCTATTGCAGGTCTGTAGTTGATGACTTTGCCCTCTACAACAATTTTTTGATGCGGGAAATCAGTGTGCTGGAGGAAGCCAAAGGGATTGGTCTACCCAATTTCCTCCCAAGACTTACTTTTATAACTATTTTGCAGTCTAATATTAGCAAAGTCGCCGTTGTACCTGTTGAATTTGTTCAAAAGCTGCTTGCCTACATCGAGGGTGTTCTAATCCGAATTGTCACCCAGCACTCCCAAGATTATCTACAGCTGCAGTCTCTGACAAAGAGAGCAATTCATAATATGATGGACAAGAAGAGGGATAGCTATCTCAACTATGTCAATGACATAATCGAAATGGAGAAGCTCGCAGACTATATGTCAAAACCAGACTACCTGAAAACATGGAATAGCTTGATGGAGAATCAGGGGAGCTTTATGGAGACCATAAGTGACCGTTCCCGTGGTAGTAGAATTGAACTAAAGGGAATTGGGGAGGTGAAATAGGCCATCTCAGGTAGTATTCTTACTCTATGATCGAACAAGCGTTCGACATCAAGATGAGGCTCATGGCCTATTGGAAGATCGTGCTATAGAGGCATGTTGATAACATGGCTCTCCACCTTTTCTTCTCCATTAAGAATTCGGTGGACAGAGAATTTGAAGCTGAAGTAGTCCAGGAATTGATGGGATCTCATGGTGGGGGAATCAAAAGGATGTTGGAGGAGTCTCCTCCAGTTGTTCAGAAGCGGGACCGCTTGAATAAGAGCATCAAGCTGCTTAAGGACTCCAAAGACGTGGTTACCAAAATCACGGATTGCATTGTAGTCAGTAATGATGCCTATGTTTTTTATGCTAGTAATGATGGCTTTGAGTAGGTTGGGTTGTTAGTAATTTTTGCTTTCTTAACACTGTGTGATGATTTTCTTCTTCCCATTTCGTGAAATGACTATGCTTTTTGCATTTGAATGAATCTGATGTGTTCCATTTTACGAGGTTTTCTTTCTCTTCCATATGTTTAACCAGTATTTGTTTTATTGGCGTAGTATCTTTCTGCCTGCAGTGCAAATGAGTCGCACGACTTTGTATGGTGATTCAAGTGTCAACAAGCTTAAAAATTAAAACTGTTGCCTGATCATGGGCTTTTATGACATCTCCGGTGGTTAGAGCTGGTTCGTGAATTCAAGACCAGCATCTGATAGTTAGTTTATTGCACAATATATTTCATGCGAATAATTTCTTTAATATCAAAAAATAATTAATTAGTTCAGAAATTAAATGATTTTTTATTGGTAGTTCAGAAATTAATTAAGTGGCTATATAGTAAAGAATTTTTTAAAAAATCAATTATTCACTTCAAATATGATAATCGCCTTCATTTGTGTAGAATTATTTATTTATTTATCTAATCAAATTAAATTTAATAATTTATATTACTGCATAATATGATATTGATCGCTAATAGGTTAAGAATAATTTTCGTTGTACAAATAACTAATTTCTCCTTATTTCATGCGCATAACTTTAGACGAATTTTTATGTTACGAAAAATAAATTATATTTGAAAAATTTTGTAGTATGAAGATGAATAATGAAACAGCTGAAGTCCTAGTTTTCTTCTTAACTCCCACACAATTCTATAATATTCTCAATGAACAACGAATAATCTAATCTTTTCCCTCATTTTGTTGACATCAGCAAAACACATATATGCGCACGTATTCCAATTAGTAAGCAAGCAGAAGGGTATTCGGACTCCATGAATGAACGGTACTAGTGTTTTTCAGTGTTTGCTGGCATTCTTAGTTCCCATTGAGAAGAGAGGAAATGCATGGCTAGCATCGTTAGGAGTTGACCGCAGTAGAAATTATAACGCAACAGGTACTATCTCCATTCTCCACTATTGCATGCGACCATTTGCAAAGGGAATTGCACTCTGATTAGCTATGACTAGAATCTAATTAATTTCTCCCAACATTCAAATGCCAAACAAGGAAGCAAAGGCAGATAGATGGTGACCGATAATAGAATGTGAGAGATGACATGTTTTGTGTTTCTTTTTTTCTTGGATGGAAAAGCTATATTGTAATTACAAAGCGGTAGCAGCTGAGTCCTTGCAAAGATGCTCAACCAAAAAATTTGGGGGGACAATCCCACCAAGTCTTACAATTTCCATAGGGGAAAAAATCCAAGTGTCTTCATTAAAGAAGTTTATCAAAATGAAAGGAATCACTTTCGACGTCCACCCAAGTTAGGTGAAGTTCCTTTGCCCATTCCATACCACATTGGACAATGAGTGCCTCCATTTTCAAAGCTTCCAACAATCCCTCCATCCTCTAGCATTTTGCCGCCGACCTGTTTTGTTGTGTACTATGAATAAGTAAAACTATATGGTATTTGAAAAGAAATTATATTGAAAATGAAAAAAATAGTTTGTTACTGTAACATATGGACCAAGCTCAATTACACATCCATAGCATAATTAATTATATAAATAACTTTTAAAAAGTACAAATTCCACTTGTCATGTTCTCTTTTATATCTTGGCATGAAAAAAATAATAAATACATCTAACCGCTTAAAACATACTTTTTAATAAATAACTAAAAGACCTAATGTTTTTACAATTAGCTTAAACTTTAGTGTTTTGCTTGATTTGGTCCTCCTGAAAAATATGAAGTTTGTCCTATAATGATTTATAGTCCTAGAATGATATTGAGAGGAATTTTTGAGCAAGTGACATTTAGTTTGAAGGTTGATTTTTTTGTTTAATGATTATGTATTTCATGATGTAATTATTTGTATATAAATAAATATGTTGTTTTAAGTATTTGTATAAAGCACGTATATCATGCATTTTTTTAAAAAGTTATGAGATTTTATATGATAGGCATAATTAAGTTTATAAGGATATAAAAATTATGCAAATAAAATATGTCTCAAATTTATGCCTAAATTAAGTGTGGTAATTTATTTGTGCTTTTTACTTTATAAAGGCATTGGTATAAGTTTAAATGTAGTAGTTGTGGACATTAAAAAAATACATACAATTTTCATGGAATTAAATTCGTAGATGTACAAGCACAATCTAAATTTTCATTGAAGCAAAATTCATTAGATGACTGAATTTTTGTTAAAGCCACATACGTTAGAGGCTTAGATCCTTTTGTTTATGAGATTTCAATTCACCAACAAAGTTTTGGTTGATATTGGTTTGGTGGCATAAAATAAAAGGAAAAAAATGTCCAGACTGTTGTAATTGGATTGAATAATTTATAATTATTATATTCATTCATGTACTCAATGAATTTTCTCTCTCATGATCTTACCTTTTTATGTTTGACTTTTGACAAGATGGTCAATTAAAAGATTTTACAAGAAAGGATGAGTCATTACAGAAAACAACAGTGATGATGCGGCTTAATAAGGATCGTTTATTTTTATTTTGTTATGATTTGTCAATTTTAACTCTCATTTATATTATTAAGTACTCAATTTTATATTTTTGATGTCTTTGGACTCAATGGAAGGGTTTAAAGCTAAAATTTTAAGTTATTAAATTAAATAATTATTTTATCATTTAATTAAGTTTTAATTGAGTCATTATCTATTTTTAAATAATTTTCTACTTGCTAGTCATGTTGAGACTAATCAGTTATTTTTACTGATGCACCAAATCAAGTAAGACACTGGGGATTTGCTTACTTAAAGGTTTTCAAGAACAATCATTTTATTTTATTTAAAATTATTTCAAGGTATGTATTGGAAATAATGAACATGTATTTTATTTTATTTTGTCTTGGATGTAATAATGGAAATATGACCAGTGAAAGTGGATTTTCAATTTTTTTTATAAAATTATATAATTAATTTCGCTATAAATGTGTGATTGACTTGGGAAGTTGCATTAAATACATGATCCAGGATCACTTTTCTAGACCAATATGTTATACATGGTATCAGAGCGGTTATATATATAAGTATGACTTATTAATTATTATATAATTTTTTAAAAAAAATTTGAAATGGATTTTTAAATCTAACCCTATAATTTTCTTTTTCTTTTCTGAGTCTAGAAAATGGTCTGTTTAATTCTATCGATATACCTTAATCCTAAAACACAAGGAAATACTCTCTCTACCACCTATGAATGATTGAGTACTCTAGAAAAATAAGTTCTAACATGGAGAAATGAGTTCTATTTGCAGTACCAAGCCCTAAATAAAAAGTTAGATAGAATCCTAGAGGCTATGGTTGATACAACCCCAATTATACCTGTTAAGCCCTACGTTAGAAATCTAAGTAAGAAGAAAGGTAAGAAGCCAATGACCCAGATATTGACTGACCTGACCTAAGTAATGAAACTTTGGCTAATAAATGTAAAAGGCTGCTTACCTAGGAACTCATAGAGAATGACAAGGCTAAGAAAAGAAAAGCTGAAGTTTAGGATGTATCTATATCTAAGAAGGTTGGACCCCTACCTCGGATGATTGGAATTCTAAAACAAGATAGTCCTTCAAACTTAAGGAAATCGTTTGTTTAGACTAAGGTTGTTTTTCAAACTCTAGAACATCACCTATTGTTGACTTAGAGCTGAGGATGTGTTTAGAGTTACTCATATACTAAAAGCCGTAGATGAGTCTAAAGCTACTGACGTACCCAAAAGCTGAGAATATGCCTAAAGCTATGGATGTGTTTGAAGCTGCTATTGTACCTAAGGCTGTGGATGTGCCCAAAAGCGGTGCATGTACCTAAGGCTGCTAATATACCTAAGACTGTATCCAAGCTAAAGGTAGTAGTTGAACCCCGTCCAGAGTTGCAGAAAGAAGTATCCTCTACTCAATGACCCAATCGATATCTTATCCATATTGAGGTAGAGACTTGGGAAGTACCTTGTGGTGCCCCAAACCCGAGCGTCACATCCTGAGCCTTACCTCGGGATCGGATTGATTGGTAAACATGATTAGGATTGTTGCCTTGCCACACGGCAGAATTTATTGGATATTTATCCTGTTAAATATGGTCATGTAACAATTCATATAATAACTCATGTTCTCATAATTTCATTCTCACACATTTCCAAGTCATTTCAATCTATTCATTATATAGAAACATGCTATTCAGCGACATTTCATTTTTTGCCTAAATCAGATGTCACTGCATGTACATATCACAGTCATCCATACAAAATATTTGAATAGTTTACATCTATTCAAAATAAAATACGGCATATAGTTGAACAACCATCTCTCATAAATTCCATAACATAAGTTTCATAAGTTTTTCTATGGAATTCTTAAGTCGACGTTTGCTCCTTTGCCATATCCTGTCCATCACCTGTCCTTAGGTTTGGAAAATAAAATTGTAAGTCGAAACTCAATAAGCAAGCTATTTGCATTTTTCAGGCAAATCATTTCAGGCAACATTTTGCATTTAAAATCAACTTGGAAAACAACTTATACCTTGTCTAAAGGTATATCTTGAAATCATGAAATCCTGTACCCATCACGGGTCTCATATACATAATACCATATGAAACCATGAACATGAACATCATATCTCCCTTAGAATAGAAACTAACCAGGCGACCATCCGTCACGTTAACTCCCATTTCAGAGAGGGCGCCGCTGGCCTTGGGCCTATTATAAGTGACTTGGTCACACGAAGGGGGGACAATCGGTCTGCTTATACCCTTCAAGTGGACCTAGTATCCTATGCACATGAACTTTTGCATAAATCCATCTTTAACATGCTAGCATAATTTTTCAATCGTAAACATCAAACTGCATCATTTTTCCATAGCATTTATCAAAGAAATATTTCATAACATTGTCTTTGAAATAGAAAATCATTTCAACATCATTTTGCTAAGGGATGACCATCTTTAAATACATTAGAACTAATTTTCATAGTTTCATCAAACAAATTAGAATAAAAATTACTTTTGTGGAAACAATTTAGAAAAATAAAAATTCTTTAGAAAATTTGCTTGCTTACCTGTATTCCTTAGATTTCTGTCACCACTTTTTCTTTGCCTTTGCCTATATGAAAAATAATATGAATTTTCATATATTTATTTTTTGTCATATTTTCTTTAATTTTTCAACTCATTCCATATACATATATCATTGATTTGACTTCATAAATAATCATACACAGATATAGCTCATTTTGCACATATTAGCACCTTTATACACATTTCTACGACTATCGTATAACATAACATATACACAACCCTAAAATTAGGATATTTATTTCAATATTATAAAATTCATTCTATAAACATCATATATAGCTTTATTAAGCTTACTTTGCTATTCTTCCAATTTTTTTCCAAAACATACATTTGGGTGTTCCTTCTATGTACATATCATTACCTTAGCTTTATAAATCAAGTCTAAAATTTTGGATTAAATACCATACAATATCAAACAGATACATAAACATGAGATTCATCTCATTTTCATGCATTTTTGCATAAAATCGCTCTTCATAAGTCATTCATCACCTGTTTACCGTTATCCCTTCACATAAACTCGTTTAGTACATAACATAATGCATTTCATAAAATTTGCTAACTTAGAAATTTAATCCATTTTTCAGGGGTTTAATTATCCTTAATTACCTTTGTATTTAGGGTATTTTCATGAGATTTAAATCCATTCAACCATAGGTTTCCAAAATAGTTTAGAACCTTTTTTCCCATTTTATGTGCCTTTTGACACATAACCCTAGCAGTCATATAATTCCGAATTTCTAGCAATTAAATCCATTTTTCTTAATCCATATTTAGAGATTTAACACATATATAACATCCATACATTATCATTTCTCAAAATAGCAAGTTACCCACACGTTTTGAGTCCTGTTTCACGTCGGTTTGACGTTCTTTCATAAAATCTAAAAAAAAAAATCAGATTTTGGGTTTATTTCTCCAGATATTTTTGGGCTTCCTGATACCTTAAACCTAGGGTATTTTAACCTACATAACATGCTTACAACATGCAAGTCCATTTCCATAACATTCTTAGCATATAAACAAAGGAAATTAGGTCAAAGTCAACGTTTTGCATTCCATAACTTCAAAATTTCATCACTTAAGCATAAACCATCATATATTTTACATGAATACATGATTCATAGCTTAATCAAATCATCAACCAAAACAAAAACTTGTCTTGGAGATTTAGAGTTTATCAACTTGGATTTTTCACTTAATACACATGCATAACTTCACTTTCATCAATCTTAACTTGAAAATTCACACATAAAACTTAATATCCATTTTATATTCATGAAAAAACATTTTGAAACATCATTTTACAGATCTTTTATGCATCCTTTTCATTTCCAAGTTTTGAGTTTAAGAACTCAAGTTAAAAACTTAAAATCAACACATACTTACTTGATTTTGAGCCAACTCAAACCCTAATTCTTAGAAATGCTTTTCTTCCCAATTTTCCTTCTTTTTCCCTTGGTTTTCTTCCTCTTTTTGCTAAGTATAGGGGACGTGAGCTGCTGGGTGGCTTTGGTGTGAAAAATTCCACACTTAGCAATTTTCTCAAGTCTCTCTCCAAGTGATGGTGCATGACATATAAGGGCTGAAATTTTTCCAACTATGGGGCCCACTTTTTGGCCATTTTTCCACACCCCTTAAATGATCCCTTATCTATCATATGTTTTGGGTAAATTCTAGCCAAGTAAAATTACATTTTTACCATTTTCAAAAATCATAAAATCTGCATCATCTTTGACCGTCCAATGTGGTCTCCAATTCACGTCCCAGCTGCTGCCCATTTTCCATTTTTTTCTATTCAAAAATGTGGTTAATTTATACCTCTAAATACCCTTTAATTTAGGTATTAATTTGGTATTAAAAAATTATAAAAATGGCAGAAATAATCAGATTTCTGCACGTCATCTTATTCATCATACCGTCCATTTTTTCAGTTGCATGTAGCTGCATTTAAATAATTTTTATTGCTGTAAATTTGCGTAATTGGTTGCATAACTTATGTACTTGCATCCCTGCAACTTATGTGTATTTTTAAAAAATTAAAAAATTAAAAATTGGGCACCAAACAGCCCCTTGGACGTCCCTTATGGACACCTTGGCTATACTCTCATAGCTACATCATATAGGGCATTAAATGGATGGAAAATTTCCATATTTATGCATTTCAAATAATTACATAAAATCCCCAAGGAATGGCCTACAATTTTCTACCTCAAATTCCATTTCCATCAAGCATTATCACTTGGTACTCTAGCATTAATGGCATGTTGCTTTTATGGAGCATAAGTCAAACATGCTCACCTTTTTCGATGGAGTCATTTTTTCAACACTTCATGCTCAATCCAATCCATTCAAAATAAATATCTTACCATTCTATTCAATCGTTTCAAATTTCAACTCAATTCGAGTTTCCTAGCTCCCGATATAGTTGTTTGAAGTTAACGGTTGAAATTGAAGTATGATTAAAAATTCATAATTCTCATTTCATCAAGAATTTTCATAATCCATTCATTCCATAATACTAATCCCATCATTAGCAATTTTCATTTCAAATTTCACTTGAATCCGCCTTTTAGGCGTTGAATTATGAATTTTCCAATATTTTCCATCAAACTTGTCAATTTCCATAATAATTCCCATAATTCATTTTAAATAATGAAAAATAAATTTTTTATGATATTTTTGCACATTTGAATCATAAATAATTAATTCTAAACCCATTGTCTCATTTTGGCTCAAAATGCTTAATCATATCATTAATGCTAACCCATAACCCTAATTGCCATAATTAGCAAAATCATATAATGCCTTCATAATTCCATAATTCACAAATAAATATTATATACATGTTTGATGCATATATATGGGTCCTATATTGGTTAGGGTTTTACATACCTTCTCAGGATAGTACCCTCTATGCAGTCATGGGATCAAGACGCATAGACAAGGGTTGAGTTTAAAGAAGCTTATGTTAGAAAGGAACTAAGAACTTTTTATTACTAACGACCCATTGTAATAGAGTTAGTGTGTTATTCTTGTTGTACCAATGGACATACAGTTAACACATGTTCATGTGTAATCGAAGTTGATTCCTATGTCATTCCTCTTACCATCTTAAGGAAAATTATCCTTTTAGTAAAAATGCAAATAAGGTTGTGACATTTTTTTATATATAATAAAAATTAAGATTATTCCTATTTGCTCAAGAAATAATGTGTATTAAGATCATATTCTCTTCTATGTTAGAATGAATATCAATTCTTACAATCTGAATGCCTAAATTGGTCATTTAGAGAAATATTCTAGTAAAAAATTGTAAAAGAAGAAAGTTAAGGACCAACCAGAAACTCAACCTATAAAGAGACTTAATAGAAAGAAGGATAAAGCTCTAGTTGAATCTCTAACCAAAACTAAGATGCTTGAGCAGCATCTAAATCAGCAAAAATAGACCTTTGTAATGTTTCAGGGAAAGAATTTTATCAGTGGGAACGGATGCAAGACAATTACAACATATTATCCAATAGCAATCATCAGCAATGCTAAGAAACTGAAAGTTTGGTCATAATAGGCATAATGAATAGTAGTCGACTGCAAATATGCGTGGAAGTCAAAGAGAAGTGACAAATCAGAACCTAGGTGCTTGAGTTCTATGAGAGAAGTCAGACTTTGATAGGTAGGAAGAAAGAGAGGTCTTGCACCAAGTAAATAGGAAGGTTAGTGATAAAGCTTAAGGAACGATTGTAGAAAGTCTAAGTATAGCAATCACGAGTTGTCCCAAACAACGAGAAATAAATTGGGAAGATGCCGATGCATTCTACAGTAAAAAAGCCTCATCCTTTGCTAGTAGTGATTACTTAATTGCCCAACATTGGATTGAGGGGATGAAAAAAATCTTTGATTTTTTTTGTTTGTGATGACTTTTAGAAAGTTTTACTTGCTCAATTTAAACTCAACAGAGAGGCTTACTGATGGCAGAAGATACAACAATGTGTTTTTAACAGTGGAAAAGAGAACGCGACTTGGGATAAGTTTAAAGAAGTCTTCTTCACTAAGTTTTTTCCATTTTCAGTTCAAATTGTTAAAGCATGAGAGTTTGCAAAATTGAAGCACGACACTATGATGGTGGCTAGGTATGAAAAGAAATTCAACTCTCTATTTTCGTTTGTTCCAAGCTCAGAATGAGAAGTATAAAATTGAATTTGCAAGTTCAAGGATTGTCTGACAGAAGTTATTTGTTGTTAAGTAATTTTTTTGCACAATAAAATATATAGTAATGTAGTTGATAATGCTCTCTTAGTTGAGAGTGATACTGTGCTGAGCTTGATAGATATTACCTAAAGATTGAACGATCACTAGTGGAGGGTCGATCATAAAAAAAGCAGATTAGATAATCTTCTTTGGGGCAAACTAAAGCTAATGGAGATACTTTATAAAAAAAAAAAGCTAATGGAGATACAAAGAATGAAGGATTTCAGAAGAAGAAATGGGTCCGCAAGTGCAATAGACGCAGAAAGTTTCATGTTGGGCTTCATGAATACTCCAGTGCGGGAAGACTAGCCATAGGCTATCGAACTATGCTGTGAGCTTCATGTGTTACAACTGTGGGTAACTTAGTCACATTATTAAAGATTGTTGAATATTTAGAAATATCGGACAACCACAACAATAGGGGAAAAATTGTCTAGTGGCCAAACTAACAGGATAATAATATCAAGGCAGTGAATGATAGCTAATTGCATAAGTTCAAGCTCAAGTTCATGTAATAATACCTAAGTAGGCCCAAGCACTGACAGTGATGGTGACAACTATTATCGATCTTTGTGGTATTTTTGCTTGAGTATTTTTTGACATGGGTGCGGACAGCTCTTTTATATCTGAAGAATTTGTGCGAGAGCATAAATTAAATGTCACGAAGCTAACTCAGGATGTCCAAGTGACATCACCTATTGGGGGTAGTTTATTAGTAAGACATATTTGTAAGACTTATGCTTTAGAAATTGAAAGTTTAATCATTTTAGTAGATCTTTTAATCATGCCTAAGAAAGATCTAGATATTATTTTATAAATGTATTAGTTAGCTAAGTGAATATACGAAATTTACTCTCGGGAGCACCTTGTTAGTTTGCAAGGATCTGATAAGAAAAGTATTGATTTTAAAAGAAGTCAATTGGTAGTATCTTACCTTATATTACCTTTGTAGGTTAGAATTTTTTTTCGAAAGGGTTAGCAATAATATCTTATTTCAGTTCTAGCAAAAAAGGATAAGGAGGTTAAGTTGGATGACATTTCGATTGTTCATAAATTTTTGGATATATTTCCAAAAGAGTTGTTAAGAATAGTCCCAGAAAGAGAAATTAATTTTATCATAGAATTGATGCCTAATATTACTCAAATTTCAAAAGCTTATTATCAAATAACTCTTATAGAATTGAAAGAATTGAAATGCACTTGTAAGAGCTTTTCAATTTAAGACTTATACAACCAAACAAATCATCGTGGGGGGCGCTTGTACTTTTTGTAAAGAAGAAAGATGATAGAATGAGGTTGTATATCGATTATAGAGCGGTAAATAAGGTGACAATCAAGAACAAATACCCACTTTCCCTAGTTGATGATCTATTTGATCAACTACAAGGTGCATCTATTTTTCCTAAAATAGATCTATGGTTAGGATATTATCAATTATTGTAAATGTCGAAAACTAATAATAATTTAAGTTGACTGGTCAAAATCCACGTAGGGCATCTTACGTGGCATAGGTAAACTTTTTGACCAACTGAGCTAGATAAGTACTAATGGGCCCCTAGGCATGTGGGCCCCACAAGATAGGATAGGATAAGATAAGAACTCTCCTAGATAAGATTAGTTAAAATAATATTTAAGTTTAAACCAAATTTTATCTTATTCCCTATATCTTAGAAGATATGAGATTTTTTAAGAATTGAGTTTGGGAGTTGATGAATTTAGGTATAGAGCATCCGTAAGGGGAGAATTTTTGAGGAAGTAGAGTTGCGTGAGGAGAGAGCTTCTATACGGCAAGTGGAATTTTATTGGAAATTGATTTTAGTTCAATGCTGTAATTATTTTGATACAATTGTTATGCATAAAGCATATTTATTTTATATTATAATTTTTAGACAATGCTTGACGTAAATTTTATACTCATAAGCTTTTAGGATGTAAAATTTTGCAGATAAATATATTTGAACTTTATGCTTAAAATTATATGCATTGAGATCAAGGTATTTTATTATGCATTTCATTAATAAGCAATAAATGTATGTGGATATTTAGAATGATATAAAAAATAATTTCAGTATGCTTGACAGCATCTATATATAACATAAGTTGTAAAAATAGTTCGAAGAAAAATATACAACTAAAATTCAAGCATGACAGATATGTACAATTTCTAAGGTAACTAGAATTCTAGAGTACATAAAATTTGAAAATTTGAAATTCCAAGATACGTTAGAGGTGCAGAATTGTTGTCAGAGCCATGCTTTTGGGTTTTGTGCAGCTAATGTTTTTTGTTGTGGTTGATGCATTTGATGATTTTGATAACTTTAATGCTTCTAAGTTTAAATATTATGGACTAAAATTGATGTACAACTATCACAACAGTATAGGCTAAGTGAGAGAGGCTTGGGTGGGTCCCATCTGTAGGAAGAGTAACGACGATGTGGCTTAATGTGGGATGTCCATTCTATTTTATTATGATTTATTCATTTGAACTCCAATTTGAATGATCAAATAGTCTAATCCTATGTTTTTTATGCTTCTGGACTCAATAGAAGGGTTTAATTTTGCATTTAAGGTCTAATTTTTTAAGATATTAAATTAAATGATTATTTTATTATTTAATTAAGTTTTATTTGGGTCATTATCCATTTTAAAATAATTTTCTACTTGCTAGTCATGTTAGAATTAACTCATTATTTTTACAGGTGTATTAAATCAAGTGGGACACTAGCATTTTGGATTTACGTAAAGATCTTTAAGAATATTTATTTTTATTTATTTATTTCAAAGGCATGTATTGAAAATTATAGACATGTAAAATTTCTTTTTCTATGTGTCTTGATGTAATAAAGGGAACATGACTAATGAAAGTAGAATTTAAAATTTTTATGAAATTATAATAATTAATTTCACCATAAATGTGTGATGGTCTTGGGAAATTGCATTAAATACACGGTCTGGGGTCACTTTTTTCTTGACCGGTATATTACATATGGTATCAGAGTAGTCAGACATATAAAATATGGCTTGTTAATTATTATATGAAATTTGTTTAAAAATTTTTTAAATGAATTTGCAAATCTAACCCTATATTTTTCTTTTTGAGTTTAGAAAATGGTCAGTTCAGGTGCATCGGTATACTTTAATCCTAAAATGTAAGAAAAGACTTTTTCTACTACTCATGAAAGGTTAAGTGCTCTAAAAAAACAAGTTCTAACTTGGAGAAAGGAATCTTATCTACAGTACCAAGTCCTAAATAAAAAGTTAGATAAGATCCTTGAAGCTATGGATGCTGTCACCCCGCCTACGCTTGTTAAGCCTTGACTTAGAAATATAAGTAGGGAGAAGGGTAAGAAGCCAGTGACCTAAGTAATGACTGACCCAAAAATTGATCTAGATAATGAAACTCTGGTTGATAAAAGTAAAAGGTTGTATACCCAAAAACTAATAGAGGAGGACAAGCTTAGGCAAAAAAGCTAAAACTCATGTTGTACCTACACTTAAGAAGGTTGTACCCCTACTTCAAATGGCTGGAACCCTAAAACAAGATGATCCTTTAACCTTAAGAAAACCCTCTATATGGATTAAGGTTGTTGTTTCAAAGCCTGAGATATCACCTATTGACATAACCAAAGACATGGATGGCTTCAACACTACTGATATACCCGAAGTCGTGGATGAATTCAAAGCTGCTGATGTACCTAATGCTATGGATGAGTTTGAAGCTGCTAACGTATCCAAGGCAGCGCATGTACCCAAGGCTGTAAATGTGCCCAAAGTGGTGGATGTACCTAAGGCTGCTGAAGTATCTAAGGCCATGGGTGAGTCCTTTGTTATACCCAAGCCAAAGGTAATGGTTGAACCTAATCTATGGTTGCAGAAAGAAGTTTTCCCTATTCAAGGACCCAGCCCAGATCTTGTCTATACTCAGGTAGAGAATCGAGAAGTACCTTATCAAGCTACTTGCAAGCTACCCTCTATATGTTATCATAAGGTCAAGATGTATAGACTAAAGTCGAGTCTAAAGAAGCCTACACCAGGAAGGAACTAAAGACTTTTTATAACAAACGACCTGTTATAACTAAGATGGTGTGTTATTTTTGTGGTACCAATGGACATACAACTAAGGCACATCTATGTGGTAGTTGAGTTAGTTTTTTATGTCATTCCTCTGATCACCTTAATTTTTAGACTATGCTCAACATATTTAAATTTTATACTCCTAAGTTTTTAAGATGTAAAATTTTGCAGATAAATATGTCCGAACTTTATGCTTAAAATTATGTATTGTGATCGAGGTATTTTATTATACATTTTATAAATAAGCAATAAATGTTTGTGGATATTGAATTGATATAAAAAAATAAATTCAGCATTCATGACAATATCTATGTATAATATAAGTTGTAAAAATAGTTCGAAGAAAAATATGCAACTAAAATTCAAGCACTACAGATATGTAGAATTTCTAAGGCAACTGGAATTCTAGAGTACTTAAATTTTGAAAACTAAAATTCCAAGATATGTCAAAGGTGCAAAATTTTCGCCAGAGCCATGCTTTCGGGTTTTTTGCAACTAATTTTTTGGTTGCATTTGATGCATTTGATGATTTTGATGACTTTAATCCTTCTAATGTTTAAATATTCTAGATTGAAATTGATATTCAGCCATCAAAGTAGTACAGGCTAAGTGAGAAAGGCCTGGGTGGTCCTATCTGCAGGAAAAGTAATGATGATGTAGCTTAATGTGAGTCGTTTATTTTATTTTATTATAATTTATTCATTTAAACTCCGATTTGAATGATCAAATAATCTATGCCTATATTTTTTATGCTTTAGGACTCAATTGAAGGATTTAATTTTGCATTCGAGGCCTAATTTTTAAGATATTAAATTAAATAATTATTTTATTATTAAATTAAATTTTATTTGGGTCATTATCCATTTTCAAATAATTTTCTACTAGCTAGTCATGTTAGGATTAACCCATTATTTTTACAGCTGTACCAAATCAAGTGGGATCCTAGCATTTTGGATTTACATGAAGATTTTCAAGAATATTTATTTTTATTTATTTATTTCAAAGGTATATATTGAGAATGATAGACTTGTAAAATTTCTTTTTCTTTGTACTTTGATGTAATAATGGAAACATGACTAGTGAAAGTAGAATTTTGAAATTTTTATGAATTTATAATAATTAATTTCATCATAAATATGTAATTGGTCTTGGAAAATTGCATTAAATAGATGGCCTAAAATCACTTTTCTAGACCAGTATGTTACAGTAACATTTCGGGATGAAGATATACCTAATATAGCTTTTAAAGTTGGATTACGAGTTGTTAGTAATATTATTAGGAATAAATAATGCTCTGATTGCATTTATGGTTGTAATGAATAAAGTATTTCATCAGTTCTTAGATTAGTGTATTGTAGATTCATTGATAATATTTTAGTGTATTTGTAAGGGCTAGATATTTTATTTTATTTTATTTTCATTATAACCCTTCTCTATTTATGCGGTAACTTATGAGTATGCCACTAGGAGTTTATGATAGTAATTGATGCATAACATATATGAATATGTCATCTAGGGGACGTATAGTGCATATATGCATGTATTTATGATCTTAGCATACTCAGTATAAATTCAAATGTGTGTGATTAGTGTGTTATTGTTGAGAAGTATAACTATTTTTCCCTTTGCAGAGTAAGTACAGTCAAGGGGGCAGCGCCCCTGGAGAAATTTTTAATTATTAAGTTGTAGGAGTGAGAAATTAAATTACTAATTGTGACTGAACCCGACCCATGCCCCAGCCCAACTCAATGGATTCAATTAACATGGGTGGCCCGCGTTCTAGGGTTTCATTTCCATTTCACGCCCGACTGTGCTTCCTTCTTCTCCTCTTCTGGTTCTTCGCTCCTCCTCTTCTTTCTCTTCCACTCAATTCGAACCACCCGGGGATCTCTTGCGGAAAACTATACCAACTTCCTTGAAGGTCATAGATCCTAGTCCGGCAAGCTTCAAAGCTCCGAAGCTCTACAATCCACATCTAAGGTTGCTGTTTTGGGAGAAATCACGGTCAAGGTAAGTAAATGTCAGCCCTTCTCGATTTAGTGATGAAATTTTATGTTAAACTTGATGTGAGACTAGTGGGAATGTGTAGAGCCTGACAACTTCATGGTGTGAGGCATAAGGTTCGTAACAGTTAGGGTTCATGGGAAATTTGCTTTGAATGTGCGATTTCTATGATGTAAGAGACTTTTTAGCAGTTTTCATATTGTTAAAATGTGATGTGAATTGATTTGCTTCAAACGAGAGTATGAATTTTAGGTTCTTTCACTTCACACCTATCATGTGTTTGATAAAATGCTTGTGTGATAGATTTATATGTTGAATTTAAATTTATTGATGTTGTATATGCAGTTTGCGACATGTTTTCTTGTCTGTTATGTATGATGTATTATTTCAAATGGTTGGTTGTAAAAGGATTGTTCATGGCCCTGATTGACATAAGGAGAGGGTTGTTCATGGCTCTTGATGGACATGAGTAGATGATTGGTTGTGCTATTCTTTTTACACGTGATTATATGCATACGATCTTTGGAGTAGGTATTGGACCCATATGTATTAGCTTCATCACTACATGAGCATCCATCATTATACTTATTTCCACTTTGTGCTAACCACATCTACTTGCTGAGTCTATTTAGACTCATATTGTTTGTTATTGTGCCTTTAGATCACAGGCCAGGTGGGGAACTTCAAGATGGGACAAGTTGAAGATCAAATCTGAGAGACCATAGCACAATATTTTAATTTTAGTTTTTTTAAAGTCGTGCTCTTTTGATAATCATATATGTAGACAATTATTTAATCGGATTCACTTTGACGATTATAATGTATTTGGTATTTCGGATTGGATTATAATCCATGTAAATGCACATATGCATGATCATTATATTTGCTTGATATGTAAGGGTAATATTTAATGATTTTTCTTCTATATGAATGTTTTTATTATATGAAGATGCAAGTATATAAATATAGGATTCAATGTTACAGATTAAAATGTTTATGAATATTAGGTCATGTATTCCATATTACCCCTCGTATATTATGGGGAGATGCTGCCGAATTTTTCTTAGGTTGTGTAGCACTCATTGAACAGTTATTGAGTATTTCTAGGAATGGGGTGTTACAATATTGCAAAGTAGAGAGAACATACTGATCATATGAGAGAAGTATTGCAAACCTTAAAAGAACACAAGTTGCATGTCAAAACTCAATAAATGTGAGTTTTAGATGAATAACATGACCTTCTTAGGTCATTTAGTTAGCAAAGATGAAATGCTAGTGGACCCAAAGAAAATAGAAGACGTAATCAATTGGGATAGATTGATCACAATAAATGAGGTTAGAAGCTTCCTAAGTATGATAGGATATTATCGGAAATTTATATAAAATTTTCAAGCATTGCAGTACTACTTACTAGGTTAACTCATAAAAATGATAAGTTCATTTGGTTGGATGCTTACGAAAGAAGTTTTAAGGAACTAAAGAGTTGTTTAACTTTAGCATCAATTTTGGCCTTGCTAATCACCAGCAAAAATTTTGTTGTATATAGTAATATATCTAGGAAAGGTCTTGGCTATGTACTCATGCAGTAAGGTAAGATAATTGTGTATGCGTCTAAATAATTAACATCTTATGAGCAACATTATCTTACCCATGACTTAGATTTGGCTCTATTGGTGTTTAAAAGATATAACGTCACTACTTATATGGTGAGAAAATAGAAATCTATGTAGATCACAAGAGTCTGAAGTACATCTTCTCTAAAAAAGAGTTGAACCTTTAACAGCAAAAATGGTTGGAGTTACTAAAAGCATACAACATTAATATTCAGTATTGCCCTGGTAAAGTAAACATTGTAGCTGATATTCTAAGTCATAAATTTTGTACTACAGTTTAAATTACTCGGCAGTTACCTTGGATATGAGAAATTTAATTCTTGCAATTAGAAGTAATGACTCTAGGAGAAATTCGAAGAAAAATTTCTATGCAAATTCAATTAATATTGATTGATCAGGTAAAGCAATCTCAGAAGCAGGATAAACTTGTTCTTCATATTTTAGAGAAGTTGAAAAATGGAGAACTTTTTTATTTTTGTTGCAATTTTAATGGTGCACTACTTTTTCAAGAAAGATTAGTTGTACTTAGAGATGACATGCTGTGATGAGAAATTTTAGAGGAAGCTCATCAGTACAAATTTTTTACGCATTCAAGTAGTACTAAGAAATGCAAAGATTTAAGATAGAGTTTCTATTGGAAAATGTTGTGTGTCAAGTATGATAAATTTATATCCCAGTACTTAGCGTGTCAACAAGTAAAGGCTGAACGGAAAAGATGGGCTTGGTTGTTACAACCTTTAAAAGTGCTAAAGTGGAAATGGGAGCACATTATCATGGACTTTGTGACTGCTCTCCTTAGGATGCAAGTTTGTTATGATGTCTTATGGTTAGTGGTGGATAGAGTTACTAAATCCATACACTTCCTCCCATATAGCATGATATTCAAAATGGATTAAATCACAAACTTGTACTTATGGGAGATTGTTCATTTACATGGTGTCCTTGATTCCATAGTATCAAATAAAAATCAACGGTTTATTTTTATTTCTAGCAAAAATTATACAAGTTTATAAGAACAAAGTTGCGATTGAGCACCGCATGTCAACCGTAGACAAATGATCAGTCTAAAAGAACTATTCAAAATTTAGAGGATTTATTGGTCGTTTTTGCCTTGGATTTTCCTAGTTCTTAGGATGAGTACTTAGCTTTGGTCGAGTTTGCCTATAACAACAGTTATCAAGCTAGTATTGGTATGATTTTTTCTAAAACTTTGTAAGGAAAAAGGTGTCAAATGTCTATCTATTGGGAAGAAATTGATACACAACAACTTTTAGCTTCAACCTTGGTTCAACAAGCTGCTGATGTGATTTAAGTTAGTATGTGACAGTTGAAAGCAACACAAGATTACTAGAAAAAATTATTCTATGGTAGACGAAGAGATCTATAGTTTACAATAGGTGAGTTGTTCTTCTTAAAGGTCTCTTCCACCAAATGTGTGACTCATTTTAGGATGAAAGGAAAGTTATCTCCTCTAAACATCAAATTTTCAAGATATTGGAAATCATTAGCAGTATTGCCTATCGGCTAGCATTGCCTCTATCATTAGCAAGTGTTCATAACATCTTCTATATCTCATAGTTGAGGAAGTATTGTCCGATTTGACTTATATTCTATTGCTGAACAATATGAGATCGAGGAAGATTTAATTCATTCAGAACATCTGTGCGAATCTTAGATAGTTGCGAGAATGAAACTTTATGAGGTGTTCAATGATTTATCTTAACTATTGCAAGTTTCGAGAACAAAACTTTATGAGGTGGAAAGAATATAAATAACCTAAAATCTTTAAGTTGACTAGTCAAAGTCTACATAGGATATCTTACACGGCAAAAGGTTGACCCTTTGACCAACCGAGTCAAATAATTAATAATGGGTTTTATCCAATTGTTATTTATATGCTATGGATTATATTTTTATTTTTGAATATTATTTCAGCAACCTATGTAGCTTGGTTGACATAAAGGTGGTCCTAAGGTTTTAGAGATCTAGGGTTTTGAGTAGAGGTTCTATAAGAAATAATAAAATTTTTACACTTTTCCCTCTGAGGCATATGGGCCACACATGATAAGATAGGATGATATAAGAACTCTTTCAGATAAGATTAATTTAATTAGAATTCAAGTTTAAATTTGTTTTATCTCTTATTCTTTGTCTTTGAGAAGCTAAGGAAGCTTTTATAAAATAGGTTAGGGAATTGACGGATTTAGAAAAACTTATGAGGAGAGATAGCTCCAAAGGCTACCAGAGGAATTTTTGAGGCAGGTAGAATTTAGTTTGAAGGTTGATTTTTGGTTCAATGATTATGTATTTCATGATATAATTATTTGTATGTAAATAATTATGCTATTTTAAGTATTTTTTGAAGCACATATATCATGAATTTTTTCAAAAAGCTTTGAGATTTTGTATGATAGGCATAATTAAATTTACAAGGATATAAAAATTATGTAGATAAAATATGCCTCAAATTTATGCCTAAAGTAAGTGTGGTAATTTATTTATGCATTTTACTTTATAAAGGCCTTGGTATAAATTTAATGTACTAATTGCAGACATTGAAAATATATGTACAATTTTCATAGAATTAAATTAGTAGATGTACATGCACAACCGAAATTTTCATTGAAGCCAGATTCGTTAGATGGCTGAATTTTTGTTAAAGCCAAATAAGTCATAGGCCTAGATGCATTTGGTTATGAGATTTCAAATCAACAACCAAGCTTTGGTTGCTATTGGTTTGGTGGCATAAAATGAAAGGGAAAAATCGTCCAAATTGTTGTACTTGGAATGAAAATTTTGTAGTTATTATATTCATTCATATACTCAATGGAATTTCCCATCTCATGATCTCACATTTTTATGTTTGACTTTTGACAAGATGTTCAATTAAAAGATTTCACAAGAAAGGGATGAGTCAATAAAGAAAACATCAGTGATCATGTGGCTTAGCGTGGACCATTCATTTTTGTTTTGTTATGATTTATCGGTTTTAACTCTAATTTGTATGATTAAGTAGTCAATTTTTATATTTTTCATGCTTCTAATTTCAATGGAAGGGTTCAATTTTGTAAATAAGGCTAAAATTTTAAGTGATTGAATTAAGCGATTATTTTATTATTTAATTAAATTTAAATGGGCCATTATCTATTTTCAAATAATTTTTTACTTAATAGTCATGTTGAGGCTAACTCGTTATTTTTATAGTTTCTCCAAATTGAGTTGGACATTAAAGATTGACTTGTTTGAAGATTTTTTGAGAAAATTCATTTTATTTTATTTAAAATTATTTTGAGACATGCATTGAAAATAATGGACATGTATTTTATTTTATTGTGTCTTGGATGTAATAATGGGAACATGACTAATGAAAGTTTTAAATTCTTTTATAAAATTATAATAATTAATTTTTTCATAAATCTGTAATTGATCTTGGAAAGTTGCATTAAATATATGGCCCAACATTGTTTTATTGGACCTATACATTACAATAGACTCCATAATAGAACTCGAATGTAAAACCTAACACTTTCAATATATTAAGAAGAATAAAAAATATAAAAACATACTACTTGATCATAAAATTCCTATTTCATTTCTCAAATTAACATTAAAAACTTAGATGCCTGATAAACTGCCAAGTCAAAATGCTCCTCGACTTGGTCATGGCGTAATTGGGCTAAACTCTTATAGCTTGGCCAATTTTGTAGTGGGCTCTGGCCCAAGCTCCTCATCATGAGTCCAAACAGCAGCAAGTGTTCTTGCAAAAATTTCAGCATTGTAACCCCTTTTTTTTGCAAATATTCCTACATGGGTTGCTTCCCAAAATTTCTCTCCAAAAGCCCGTAACAGAAAAGGAGGAAGCCCAGCCAAAGGGGTTTTTACTATATGCAGGGCACATATGTTTATTTTACCGATTTGCATATTTTTTGAAATTTTTTTGATGAAACTCTTAATATAAATGTATTTAATATATATGTCAATTTTTACTATTTTTAGAATTTTTTGAATTTTTAAAAATTAGTGGCCTATTTCATAATTTTAAATTACTAAAATGCAATTGATTTTAAAAAATTCAAGAAAACTAAAAATCTCCAAAGAGGGTAAAAATTAATTACTTGTTAAATAAACTTAGATTAATAATTGTGTAAAAAAATTTCAAGAAAAAAAATGAATATTTGCACCCAGGTGCACTAATTTTAATTGCACTCGGGTGCATATGATAGGAGCCCAAAGAAAAGGGTTTTTATTACACGCATCCGAGTGCACTTAGACTCAATGCGTTTCGGTATATTTTACCTATTTTTATTTTTTAAAAAAATTCACAAAAATGTTAATATAAATGAATTTAACATGTGTCTCAATTTTTTAACATTTTTAGAAAAATTTTTGAATTTTTAAAAATCAGTGGCATTTGTAGTAATTTTAAATTATTAAAATGTTATTGATTTTTAAAAATCTGAAAAAAATTTAAAAATATTCAAAAATGGTAACAATTGATATACATGTTTAATACTTTAGATTAACAGTTGTGTGAAAAAGAATTTCAAAAATTTTAAAAAAATGAGTATTTGCGACTCAGAGCACTAAGTCAGAGTGCACTTGTATGCATATAATAAAAACTTTCTTCTTTTTACCCTTAATTACTCTATATATTATATGCACTAAAGGAAGGAATCTGACACTTGCCAACGCACGCTCAGCTTAGCATGGCCATTGTGGGGCTCGAATCCCCGGGCCCGGGGGTATTTTCATGAGGAATTTTACAATTGTTACTCTCAAGTACGTAAGAATTTAGCAGAGGCAGCATTTATAAGATGTCTCTTCAGATTGAGAATTGTAAATTAACCTTATTTGTGATATTGGATATCAAAATGTGTATATAATGGACTTTCATTGTATACTCCCGGGTGTATATGCCTATTTTTTATTTTTTTTCAAAATTTTGTCATGAAATTGTTAGCCCAAGTGTATTTAACGTATGTATAAATTTTTAACATTTTTAGAGATTTTTAAATATTTATTTCAGATTTTCAAAAATCAGTGACATTTTAGATAATTTTAAATTACTAGAAAGGAATCTAGCACTTTTTTTTGATGAAAACGGTCACGTCCTATCCCCTCTCCCCACCACTATGATGGGAGGATGGGATAAGAGAGTCCGAGCAATTCATTGCTAAAAAATTATCTGTACAGAGTTTTTCCAAAAGAACAGGAGGAGGGTTGTCCCATCATTCCTGACAATCCAAAAAAGACATAGATACAAAATCTGCAAGAAAATGAGCCACAGCGTTGCCATGTCTCAATACATGACGAGTGGTGAAAAGTGGGGAGGAAGCTAGAAGGGATTTGATTTCCGCTATGATAGCCCCGGCCGGTGAAAAAATCTGGTCCTCCTCCTAAATGTATTTGACTAAAAGAAGGGAATCCGTTTCGAACTGAATATTCGTAAATCTTTGTTGAATAGCCCATTTGAGGCCCAAAATGATGGTCGTCGCCTCCCTACACAGGGGTTCCATGATACCGCTTCTTTTCCATCCGTTTGCAGCAATGAAGCTTCCGTTGGAGTCCCGAATGATAACAGCAAACCCCAAAGCGTGATTGTCATCATGTTTCCTCGCATCAACATTCATCTTGAGGACACCCCGGGGTGGTTTGGTCCATCTAGCCACCAGAGGCCTATCAATCCACCCATCAAGAATAAGCAATTTTGCCTTCGAAAATTGTTCAAGGTAGTCCATGCACCATTCCACAATATTACCAAAGCTCAGTTGGACCCCCTCTTTCCAAAGTTTGTTGCGCATATGCCACACCCGCCAACAATATAGAATAAAGAAACCCAAACCTCCTTGTCGATTTGAAGAGACCAAACACTGAAAAATATCCTGAATCGAGTCCCCAAGATCCGTGATTGGGACCACACTCAGAAAGATATTCCTCGTGTGTTGACAACCTGTGAATACATGATCAGCATCTTCCAACTCAGTTCTGCAAAAAATGCATGTAGGATCCACCTTGATGCTCCTACGCAATAAGTTTTACTTTGTTGGTAAGGCATCCCGGAAAAGTCTCCACCCAAAGACCATAATTTTGCTCGGCAACTTTGTCTTCCAAATAGCTTTATAAACTTCCATGTTTGCCAGATTGTCTATTGCCGCCCTCATGACTCTGTATGCAGATTTCACTGAATAATTACCATTTGGCTCATGAATCCAAAATATGCTATCATCCGTGTCCATATAGGGTAGTGGTACTTGATTGATTCGTTGCCAACCCATCTCCCCAACGGCCGCCATGAGTCTCTCCATATTCCATGAGTTCATCGTATCATCAATAAAGTAATTGACTGACACGTCTTTCGAGATTGCCGTAGGAAGGGGTCCCGCTTTTGTCAACCGGTCCTCAAGCCAAGTATCGTTGAAGAATTGTACCCGTCTGCCATTTCCAATTCGCCACCTACATCCATTTAAGATCATCTCCTTTGCTTTCATGATGCTCTTCCAGGTAAATGAATCAGAAGGTTTAACTTTGGAACTCCAAATGTCGCCATGCGGAAAGTATTTAGCTTTAAGTACCCTGTGGCATAGTGAGTTTGTTTGCGAAATAAGGCGCCAGACTTGTTTACCTAAAAGAGCAAGATTAAAAGCATGTAACTCCCTGAAACCCAGACCTCTCGAGAGTTTCAGTGTGCACATGTCCTTCCACGCAACCCAACAAATTTTCCGCTTATTTTCCTGCTCCCCCCACCAGAATCTGCTTAGCATGCTATTAATTTCCATACAAAAAGACTTCGGTAGCAAAAAAATGCTCATCGTATAGGTCGGAATAGCTTGGGCAACTGCTTTGATGAGAACCTCTTTCCCTCCCCAAGAAAGCATTCTACCCTTCCATCCTTGGATCTTATTCCACATGCGCTTCTTAAGACCACTGAACATGCATTTTTTGGCCCGTCCAAACCATGCAGGAAGCCCCAGATATTGGTCAAAGTCCTGACCCATAGATCCAATCAAATAGGTGAGTTCGCTTTTCAGATCACTTCTGACATTTGAGCTGAAATACATCACCGTTTTATCCACATTCACCACTTGACCCGATGCCTCCGAGTATTGTTGGAGAACTGCCATGAAATTTTGGAGATCCCGCCTCACTGTGCGAATGAAAATTATAGCATCATCCGAAAAAGAAGATGTGTGATAGCTGGGCCTCTAGGATTTAGCTTGATACCGCTAATTCTCCCCTCGTTTGCCGCTCTAGTAATAAGAGTAGATAGGCCCTCCGCACATAAAAGGAAAAGGTAAGGAGAGAGTGGGTCGCCTTGTCTTAATCCCCTCTACGGTTTGAAGTATCTGGTTTTGAAGCCATTCACGTTCACCCTATACTGCACTGTTGAAATACAGCACATAGTCCATCTGATCCACACCGGTCCAAACTGCATAGCTTCCATTACCTTCTGCAAAAACCCCCACTCAACCCTGTCGTATGCCTTGGACATGTCGAGTTTGATAGCCATCTCTTGCTTCATTCCGTTTCTTCGCCTCCTCAGAGAGTGGATAATTTCATATGCGACCAACATATTATCAGAGATTAGCCGACCAGGAACAAAAGCACTTTGATTTTCATAAATGAGGTCATGGAGGCATAGCTTGATTCTATTTGCCAAAACCTTCGCCAGAATCTTGTAGGCCACATTACATAAACTTATCGGGCGAAAATGGATCAAAGATTGCACTCCCGGCCTTTTCGGGATCAACACAATGGTAGCGGTATTTCGCTGTTCAATTTACATGTGCTGACGATCAGGATCTGAATGTTCCATAAAGTACTTGCACCACAAGAATACATCTAGGCCAACCGTTTGCCAATGCTTTTGAAAGAATCCAGCTGACATCCCGTCTGGCCCCGGAGCCTTCGTGGGACTCATCCCCTTACTGCCTTTGTTACTTCATCAAATTCGAGGGTTCTGATTAAGGATTGCCTTTGTTGATCTGTTATTCTAGTGGAAATGGTAGAGTTGATCCAGTCCCATTGGGTTGATCCAGAAGAAGAGAAGAGGGTGGAAAAATGTTCCGCAGTCATTTCTAGCATATCATCTTGATCTATGACCCAGTGACCATTGGAATCCATTAGGCACTCAATGGAATTAATCCTTCTGCGATTTGAGGCCATTCGGTGGAAGAAGCCCGTATTTCTGTCCCCCCATGCAACCAATGAGTCTTCGCTCTCTGTCTCCACATCAGTTCTTCATCCTCCAAAAGAATGTTGATTTGGAGCTTAACACCTTTAATAGCATCATCTCTAAGATCGTTGGTGTCCTGAGTCAAAAGATTTTCAAGCTCCCGATGTTTGTCCTCAATGTTCCTCCTCAGATTCCCCCTTCTTGAGCGGTTCCATTTAGCTAGTTCCATACCACATGCCTTAATCTTCCTTCCCAAAGGAATCGGGGAAGAAAGATCGACACACTGATGCGAAGTCCATGCCTAGTTGACAATCCAATGAGTTTCCTTATCTCTTGCCCAAAACAGCTCATATCTGAATTCCTTTTGCGGTTTCTTTTTGCGAAGCAATGTGTTCATAACAAGCAATATCAGGCAATGATCAGAGTATGCCACAGGTATATGAGAAATTTTCACATTCGGGAAAAGAGATAACCATGTGGGCGTTGCCACTCCCCTATCCAATCTCGCTTCAACCCTATGAGGACTCATTCGGTTATTACTCCACGTCATGGGTGGGCCTACGAAACCAAAATTCACCAAATCGCAGCTGTCCAGAGTCTAACAAAAAGAATCCATCTGTGCTTGAGACCGGGTCCTTTGACTCCAATATTCATTAGGTCCTGATACCTCGTTGAAATCGCCCATAACTAACCATGGAGAGTCCGCTTGATTGCTTAACATTCTCAGAAGAGTCCATGTCTGTATTCGCTGTTGCGTTTTTGGGTGCCCATATATCCCCGTGAACCTCCAACCTTCAATATCTGCGTCAATATGATGATTTGAAAAGTTTTTATATTGACGGGAAAATCATTGTTCCATAGTAGCGCTATCCCGCCCCTTCAGTCTGTCGAATCCACCGCCATGCAACATTCAAACTTGAGTTTTCATCTAATTCCTTCCATCTCCTTTGCAGTTCGTTTCATTTTAGAAAGGAAAATCAGCTTGGGTTCCTTTTTCTTGACCAAGTCAAGAATGCAGCGAATTGCTCGTGGGTTCCCAAGCCCACGGCAATTCCAGGCTAAGAGGGCCATTTTATCCGAGGTGGGGCTGAGGATCCCCCTCGACCGCCACCTCCATATCCTCATAAAACTTGTCCACCTTTGGACGCTTATGGTTGGTACCAATCACCTGTTGCTCATTTGTGATATTTCTTTTACCACTTGTTCCTTTGGTTATCTCATTTGTATCATTTCCAGGCATATCTTTCATTCCTCTCGCCATTCGTTTCCATCTGCCCTTCCCTTTCCTCACAGATTTCTCATCTTCACGAATCTGACCCGCTAACATCTCGATCAGCACCTCATTATGTCCGAGGACCTCACCCCCTACTTTGCCCCTTATAAATCCTTCCACTAGCTCACACCGTGTATAATTTGTAAGCCCGGCAGCAATCGTTGGTTCATTCTTGTCGTCAATGCGCCTTGGTTGGTCAATTAGCAAATCCCCCCCGAGTGTCAATGGTGATGACTGTTTTAAGTCGGTTGCCACGCTTATGGGAACCTCCTTGAGAGTATTTTGATAGGGAAACTCCTTCAATTCATTTTTCTGCTGCTGTTGGGGAAGGGCCCCTTTCATCTGTTGAAATGCAGATTGGTCTGGGGGTTGCAGTTTAGTACAGTTATTTAAATTGGCCTGAAAGCTGCTGTTCGATGCTGCTGTTCTGTGTCACTGTTCGGTATTGAGATGTTGCTGCATTTGGCTATAAGTCTGCTGGTTATCTGAAATATTCATCTCTTGAACAGATTGGGTATGTGCAGCAGATCGTGGATGTGCTCCAGCTGTAACAATGGCCATTTTACAAAGATGACTATCATCCCAATCCAGTTGACCCGCCTGCTTTGCGTGCACCATCCTCAGTGGCTGTTGGCCATTGTGAATTCTAGCCCCATTCTGTTGGCCCTCTTGCTGTGGACCAAAATGAACCAGTTGTGTCCTCAAAACTCCTCACCCTGCCATATCCATCTGTGTCTGTGGTGAAATAGCAGCAAAATTCGTGAGTGAATGTTCAGTCTGTGATGGAATAGTAGTAATGTCTGCCCATTGCTGCACTGTCTGTGAGTGGTTGGAATAGTTATGGAAAGTCAGTGTGATGAAACCACTGGTGGAATGCCAGAGAAAAATATGGACAGCATAATGAATGACTGTGATGAAACTGCAGTGGAATGTCAGCAGAAAATATGGACAACACAATGAATGATGAGGACAAAGGAGACAACTATGATAGTGCAGATAGTGATGATTCATTCACTAAAGTGCATGAAGACTATGATGGGAAAGTGACTTCGCATGAATATGATCCATATTTCCATGAAAAGGACCCATATCTACGTGTCGGCGTCGAGTTTGAAAACAGAAAACAGTTGGAGCTAGTGATCCGACAACATGCTATTGTGAACGGGTTTGACATTAAGTTTGTAAAGAATGAGTGTTATCGCCTGACTGCTACCTGTAAGATTGATGGTTGCCCATGGCGAATACATGCATCCAGAAAGGCTGATGGGGTCACCTTTGTTATCAAGACATACAACAATGTTCAGAACACTTGCACTGTGGCTGAAGCAAGTGGAAAAAAAAACAGCAAACAAGTCATGGGTCGCCAATTCTCTTGAAAAGGAACTTCATGTTAATAGCAATTTAACAGTCAGACAATTAAGTAAAGGGTTGCATGCAAATTTTGGGTTAAATTTGAATTATTGGAAGGTATGGAGAAGTAAAAAACAAGCTATGGGAAAGATAATTGGCACTGAGGATGACTCTTTTGCTTCCCTTCCGACATTTTTCAATACAATTAAGAAGACCAATCCAGGCACCATCACACATATCAAGACTGATCCTGACCGCCATTTTCAAAGAGCATTTTTGTGTATTAAGGCCTGCAAAAAGGCATTCATGGAAGGTTGCAGGCCATACATTGGATTGGATGGAGCTTTTCTGAAAGGTGGATTCAAAGGAAGTCTACTAGCTGTAGTAACTAAAGATGCGGAAGGGCATATGTTGTCGATTGCAATTGGAGTTGTGGAGTTCGAATGCTATAGTAATTGGATGTACTTTCTAACTCTTTTGAAGAGAGCAGTAGGAGAAGGGGAATTCACCATCATGTCGGATCAACAAAAAGGTCTAATGAAAGCTGTAGCTACAGTATTCCCAAATTCAAGACATCGCTATTGTATGCGGCACTTAGCAAGTAATTTGAAAAGTAAGATTTTCGGGCAGAACGACGTAGTTAGAAAACTGTTTTGGGCAGCGTCAAGATCATATACCTAGGCAGAATTCAAGCACCAAATGAGAAGAATAAAATAGATCAGCCCACAAGCATGTGAATAGATCGAGAAAATTGACCCCAAACATTGGTCTAGAGCCTATTTTCCTGACAATGCCCCATGTTCAGCAATTAATAACAATTTTGTGGAGGCATTCAACACTTGGATTAATGTAGCCAAGGAGATGCAGATTTGTCAACTTTTTGACAGTTTTCGCACAAAGGTATTAGAATGGTTCAATCTAAGGAGTGCTGAAGGCATCTCATCACATTCAAGTTTGTCAGAGAAATCTTCAAAATTGTTAGAAAAGATTGGAGTAGAAGGGAGGCGGGCCACTTTTTTGCATTGTAAAAATGAAGAGTATGAAGTTACTCATGGTCAAAACACCCATTTGGTTCAGTATGGCCTCAAAAAATGCAGTTGTCGGCAATGGCAATTAGAAAGAATGCCCTGTCTTCGTGCGTATAGAGTTCTTCTTTAGCGTCAAGAAGATCCTATTTCCTATTGCAATTGGTTTCATACCATCGATTCATATAGGAAAACCTATGAACATGGGTTTCATGCCATGCCTAATCAACGGTTTTGGGAAGCCAATATAGATGGTATTATAGTTCTTGCCTTCCTTTTTTCCTTTACTTATTGTGATCTCTAGCTGCTTGTGTTCTGCACTATATATTATTGTAGGTACAATTATCTTACCACCAAATGTTGAAAAGACTATGGGTAGACCACAAACTGAACGAAGAAGAGGGCCAGAAGAAGGACCACCGCAGCATATGAAGAGGACAAGTGGTAAGATACATTGTACCCTTTGTAGAGGAGAAGGCCACAATCGAAGAGGATGCCCTAATAAAGGACAAAAGGACACAAATCATTCAGGGCCTG
>JAXCLR010000001.1:30735479-30750274 GCA_035584095.1 Annona squamosa
CTATTGGGCCATCAACTTCACAACCATTGAAGCGTTGTATCAAGAAGCTCGCACGGAAGAGGACATTTGCGAGGACCAAATGACCACCTCATGAGATTTGGACATGAGATTTGTTGGTGAATGTTACAGCCAAATCTGTTGGTTTTTTTGTTTTTTTGTTATGGTGAATATAACTAGCTTTTAGCTATTAACAAATATTTCATGGATTTATAAGTATTCGTGTCGCACAACCGATAGGAAAATTCCATTTTCTTATTCATATGGATCCATGGTTTTTTTTAATTTCTTGTTATTGTAAATCTTTTGACATATAATGTATAGATTTACCTATTTTCTGGTGACCCGACGATCTGATTGGAAAATACCATAATTTTGTGTTATACGGATTTAATAGGAAAATACAAAAATGTTATTATTTTAATTAACTTATTTATTGTGGATCTATGCCATTTTGTAGCTTTTTGACAGATATTGCACAGATTTATAGCATCCATGCCCACATTCAGAAATTGACAAACAAGTTTTCAAACACGAGCTAATTCATTGTTCATTGTTCAACAATTGTCACCACAAACATGAAACGAACCCAACATATCATATGGTTATCCAGTTGACAATGAAACAAGTTAAATACATTAGTACAAATCATCCATTTAGATCATGAGCACAACATATGTTGACATTTATGGTCAAGTTTGTCATTCCTCTAGTGATCCCATCAGCTGAAGTTGCTTTCTTCATTTCAGCTAACTCTTTCTTCACAGCCTCTAACTCCGCCCTCAAGTTATCATTAGTTTCGGTGGAGCACTCGCTCTTGCCTTCTTCTACCACCACCATCAGTTCATTGGGTTCATATTCATCACACCATCGAAAGAAATTACATTTCTTCACATCCTACAAAATAAGTGCAATAATACAAAGACAGTTTCATCATCATAAGGAGTCATCCAATTCGCAAATGTAGTAATCATAGTATTTTGGCATACCTTTTTGGGGCACCAGTAAAACCACCTATTTGGATTCCTAGATGTCCTAGACATAAAAACTTTACAAGTACCCATTCCATAGGAGCATTGAATCTCCTTAATTCAACTAGGGACAGTCCTGCTTTCACATAAAAGATGCCATGCCGTCTACTTCAATTTATGCCATCTTAGTGAAAAATACAATGATATAATAATATAGATCACAAGCTATTGAGGCAAAAACAGACATTTTATTACTACCACCATCGTGCACTATTTTGGCCAATCTGTTGCGAGCGACAACTGATTATTTTTGCGGCCAACAACTGATTAATTTTTATGATCATTTTAATCATTTTATTACGGTTACGTAATAGTTGCAGCATCATAAATATTTTACTCTCATGTTTATGTACTTCCCGTAAGATCTCATTACGCTGCAAGCACATATTCATCAAAATAAATTAAAAAAAACATGCAAGATCTCAAACATGCTTGCAGCATATTCATCAAACAAAAATAACAGACAAGATCTCATTATGCTTGCAGCGTATTCACCGAAACTTTTTTAAAAAAAAAGCACAGCGTCAATCCACGCTCATCAATCCAAGTTCGATAAAATTAAATAAACAGATATGTTACCTCTTCTCAGCCATTGCGAATATCACCTTCCTAGCTTTTCTATGTTCGGTGAGTGAAACCCACCCCACCCCACCCATTCCTCCCCTTTAAAACAAAGACGAGGTTATTTTCATCTTTTTTTGGTCATTTCGGACGGCTAGGCACTGCTTTGTTGACAGCGTGAGGGCGCGGGGGTAAAACACAAAGGTCGAAACTTTCGAGAGTCTAAAATGCTAATACGAAAACTTCGGGGTCCAAAATGCCAATATGCATAGTTAGAGGGTCTATGGCACAATTTTTCTAAAAGTTGGTTTGCTTTTGACCCCATTTCCAACCCAACTGACATATGACACATTGACACTCGATGCGACGCAAGTGCTTGCTGCTATATTTATTCATGTATTTAGATAGTGTTCAAATAATTCATATAACTTGCGGGGAAGCAAATGTTTTTGAAAAAAAAATTTTTTGAAGCAAATATTTAGTAAAAAAAAAAAGAAATACACAACTTGAAATTCGAATCCAAGACAAGAATCCTTTACATAATTTATGCTATTTATTTACCAAATCATTTAACAAGTCATAAAAATTTATTTAAAATAAAATATGCATAATTTTCTATTTTATATATTTAAAAATATTATTTTAAATTCATATGATGATATAAATTTATAAATTAACTAGGGCCCATTTGGTAATAGAAAAAACTTTTAAAAATTTCCCCATTTTATTCACACTTTTGATATGATTTTATATTCTAACTACCTAATTATCATATTTTGATGTCATCGAATAATAATATAATCCACAATAAATTAAAATTTGATTTTTTGTAAAATTGGCTAAATTCCTATTCATTTATTTTAAAATATTAAAGGATTGAAATTATTTTAGAAAATATGCATAAATCTTAATAAATATATATAGACATGCTTTTATATTCATGTTGAATTAACAATTTTGAAATCGATATAATGATTAAATAATTTTATTATGTTGATTTTACATATATCTAGGATGTAGCCCAATCATAACAATTTTATTATATTGATTTTACACCTATCTTATATGATTTAGATGAAATTTAGTTTTCTAGTTAAACAAACAATGACTCCCCTTCTATGAAATTCTTTTTCTATGTAATTTTATCTATATTTGCACCCTTGGTGAATGGTAGAAAATACATTCCATCCATTATATTTAAGATGCATTTGGTAAATTGAAAGAAAATTGAAAAGTCGTTGAAGAGCAAATTTGAAAAGATAAGGGTAATGATTAGAAGTAGAAGATAGTTGTATAGAAAGATGAGTAGAAATGATGGAAAAGTATAATAATTGTATAAGAAGATGTGTTCTTAAAAGTAGATAGTTGCATAAAAAAAAAATTAGAGAATTTTTTTCTCGAAGTTTTCCAAATGAACCCTTAGTATCATTTATATCATTATAAAAATTTTTTGGTTTTTTAGTATCATTGTGCATGAATCTCATCAACGAGTGTGTAAAATTAATGTAATAAAACAGTTTAAAGCTAAATGTCAATTTTAAAGGTATAATTTTAACATCTAAAATATAATTTTTATGTGAATAAATAATTCTATAAAGTATTATTACATTCTAATATATACAGAGGAATAATTCTTTTAAATCGAGTTAAGTAATGACTTACTTAGCTCATTACAAAAAATCTATCCTTTAATTACTTTTTTTCTTTTATCAACTTGTTAATTTAGATATATTTAATGTATAAATTAAGTCTTACTATTTTTGGATATACACTTTTAAAATTTTGAAACATAGATATATTTGAGCTATTTTTAATTATTATAAATTACTAAAATAACCATATATTTAAAAATCTAAAAAAATATATAAATTTTCCAAAACGATAAAACTTGGTTTATATAATAAATACACATAGATTAATAAGCATATGGAAAAAAAGCAAAAAAAAATTAAACTATCTTTTCGAGTGGGCTAATTAAGCCATTACTTAGCTAGGACTAAAAAGATCATGTCTAATGTATATGTGCAGATATAAATATTTTTCATAATTTATACATGAATATATACCATTTTTCATAATTTATGAATTATTATATATATTTAAGCATATGTGGTTCACACACTTTTTTTTTTTTTTTTTTTTGTCTTGTCACCCATCTTGAATTAGAAGTGTACTTTAGAGGCAAAGTAACGAAGTCACTGTCTGTATCCAAATTTTGAAATTCGGACCCCCGCTCACGTTACTCTACATATATCAATTACTTGATTCATGCACATCTTCTTTTATTACAATAGGACTAAAACATGCTTCCAATAGTGGTCAGCCAACAGGGATCAACCTAGGGTTTGTGACATGAAAATCATCATGTGATTCCGGTGGGGCTAGGCCCTTGGAATCATGATCCATGCATATTTTTTTCTTTGATGAAACTTGATTTTTTAGCTAAACAAATTATGTTAAATATAATATATAAAGTAAATTTTCTATCAATCATTAAGATATTGAAGTATTACATAAAACCACTTCTTTAGATATATAGAAGCAAAACCCAATAAATATTTCTAAACAAATGAATAGAGTAAATTTCACATTATCACTGAAGTAGGCCAAAATTGAAGGTTCCCACCAATAAATAATAATATTGAAATTGTACATTCACATGTATTACTTAATGAGTGCAACTTGGGTCAATTAGATTTAATTTAGGGTTAACCTCTACCCAAATGTATTTTAAAAAATTTCTATCAATCTTATTTAGTTGAAGTGGATCGAAGCTCAATCTATCGTATTTTTCAAGGTAGTCTATTTTGGTTCCAAATGTATTCTTTAAAATTGTCTTTATTTATATTTAAAAATGATCTTTAGATAAATATCTATTAAATGTTGATTTGTTTCATTTTAATGTAATATTTGCAACAAATTATTAAGAAGAAGTTTGGAAAATGAGAGGGAGCGATGTAATAAACAGGCAATGCTGATGAGTAAAGGATAGTTTGATGGAAAGAATGTAAAGAAATGATTGAAAAAATTAATCGTATAAAAAAATGTGCAGAAATGATAAGAAAAAAGGATAATCCTACAAAAAATTGTATAGAAAATTTTAAAAAATTTTCTACTAAAACATCTTAAATTTGTTTGCATTAACGTAAGTAATTTCATTGCAATTATTATTTGAAATATGTTGGTCATCTATTTTTTTTATTGAATATTCAATTTTATCAGCATTATTGCTTAAAATTGTAACAGCTGGCGGACATATTTGTTTCTAATAGCTAAAAAATTAGGTAAGAATTTCCACATGCTACAAGCAACAACTCAACAAAAGCAACACTTTTTTCTTTCAAAAAAAAAACATAAAATTTCTTGCCTCTAACTAAGGACCAGGATTTTGTCCAACGTACCCCACAACGCAATTTTGTGTTTATTTTTTAAATTTTTTAAATTTTTTCTTAAACATATTTTCCTATGTATATTTAACACATATACCAAGTTTTATATTTTATAATATTTTTATACATTTTTATTTTTATTTTTAAAAAACCATTCATCTCAAGGTCATTTAAGCCGTTTTTCACCCATGAAAAAGCCAACTTTTGAAAATAAAAATAAATATTCAAAAATATTATAAAATAGTAAAACTTAGTATGAGTTAAATATTCCTCAGAAAACTTGTTTATGGAAAAGAATTAAAAATAAATATAAAGATGCATGTACAACGTGGAATGCATCTCATATAATAAGCCTAAACTAATTATTCGGTGCTACAATAGTTAGCATGCTTCGGAGCGTTATTTAACATGCTAATCAATACAGCTTGTTTTCTAATACTACACCTTACGGTTGAGATCGTCGTGTGCATGACTTAGTGCAACTAACTATATACGCCGGGGCCTTTACGTACTTGGTTTTAGTATTAGTATTTGAAGAATATATAGATAATCTACCTTTAAAATGTTGCACAAGTATATGACTAGTTAAGGTAATGTTTGCAAGAAAAATATATTTTAAATATAAGGTGCGGATTACATATAGATATAAGTGCCATTGTACATACCCATCAAAAAAGGTGCCATTGTACAATATCACCATTTTAGTAATTCAAAATTACTAAAAATGCCAATAATTTAAAAAAAAAAAAAAACATATGCAAAAATGTCTAAAATTAGTACAAATTTATATACATATTAAATACTTTTAGATTCATAATCTTATAAAAATTTCGAAAAAAAATTAAGAAAATGAATATTTGCACCCAGGTGCACAAAATCTGTTTCCTTATAAATTAAAAGGTAATTTGCATATATACCTACATAGTTTCACAGATATTGTAGATACATCCCACGTAGTTTCACGAAATGCATATTACTCCCACGTAGTTTTACCAAAATTGCGTATTAAACTCACGCCGTTAACTGTCGTTAATATCTGTCGTTATATTTTTAAAAATTACGAAAATGCCTGTATCTTCGGGTGGTAATATGCAATTTTTATGAAACTATGTGGGGTAATATGTAATTTGTGAAACTATGGATGAATGCATTTTCGTTATTTTTGAAAATATAACGACAGATATTAACGGTAGTTAATAGCGTGAGGATAATACACAATTTTGGTAAAACTATGTGGGAGTAATATGCATTTCGTGAAACTATGTGGGTGTATTTGCAGTTAACGTCAAACTATGTTAGTAAATATGCAAATTAACCTAAATTAAAAACATAGTTTTCTGAAAAAAACTATTAAAAGAAAATTATGCCGGCCTAAAATGCGCCGGCTGTAGCAGCATGTGCCTTCAGTGACCGGGACATGAAGGCAGCCATGAGAAAATCATTCAAGCTTCTCACAGAAGAGCCCATGGACATTTCATCCTCTTTAACAGCTTCCTCCATCATTTGCTTCACTTGCAACACCTTCTTCTTCATCTCCTTTCCCTCATCGCTCCCATCTCCCATTGCCACCTCTATAACTTGTTCCAATCTCCCTTTCTCAATCATTGCAGTGTTCCCCCTCCAGAACTCAACGCACACCCCCAACTCCACCAGCATCATCACGTTGTAGAACTGCTCCGACGCCAGCGGCCAACCGATCAACGGCACGCCTCTGCTTAACCCCTCTATCGTTGAATTCCATCCGCAGTGGCTAAGAAAGGCACCCGTCGACGGGTGCGACAGAATCTCCACCTGAGGCGCCCATCTCCACACCAGCATCCCCTGTTTCCGCTCTCTAATCCTCTCTTCAAATCCAGAAGGCAACCATTCTGCTCGGAATTCTTCGTGAACATCCCACTCCAGCGGAGGCCTAATCACCCAAATGAATGGCCTGCCACTCGCTTCTAAAGCCATCGCCAGCTGTATCATCAGAGAAGCAGAGAGGGAATGCTGGGAGCCGAAAGACACGTACAAAACGGAGCTGGGTGGCTGGAGATCCAACCACCTGATGCATATCTCCTCAGAAACGCCGGCTTCTTTCCTTGCTGTGTTGACATTGACCACGGGCCCAATTGCCCAGCCTGGTTTGTTGGCCTTGCTTGTGAAATATTCCATACCTATCTGTTCGAGGCCTAGAACATTTGTGTTGAACAAGAAGCCATCGGTTTTGAAGCAGAGAGGAAGCAGTTTCTGGTGCAACTTGGAGCATGCATCTGAACCGTCGGCGAGTTGGAGATGTTTCGGGAGCTGGGAGCGGTGGATGGAGGCAGGAAAATCGGGTAGAGGGAACTCATCAGCATCGGTGTTTTGGTGGGGGAGGTTGAGCCAGAGCGAGAAGGAGACGGCAGTTCCGAAAGCGCCGCTGACAATGAAAACAGAGTGGAATATGCCGAGCTTGTGGGCGATGTGGGTGGTCCAGCTGTGGAAGATGCCGGAGATGATGGCGAGAGGAGGGCGAGCATGTTGGGTTGTGATTTGGGAGATGAGGTTTTCGAAAGCGGGTTGGAGTGATTGGGCGGCGTGGAGGAGGCGGAGGGAGAGATGGTAGGGGAGAGTGTCAGTGGATTCGGAGTTGGGAGGGAGGCCATGGTCTACGCTGTTGAAAGGGAGGGAAGTGAATGTAATTGAAGTGGTAGTAGTGTTTGGATTTGGAGGGAGGGCTGAGATGATGCGTTGGATGTTGAGAGGGGTGCTTACGAAGGTGATGTGATAGGCGTTTTTGCGCTGAAGATTCTCAGCTAGTGCCAAAAAGGGATGGAAATGGCCTTGGGCTAAGGAGGGGAAGAGGATTATGTGTTCTTTTGCTCCCATCAGAGAGAGAGAGAGAGAGAGAGAGAGATGTTCCTTGGCGAATGGTGATGCCTGTAGATGATATATTAATCTTGTTTTCTGGGAGGAGATATTGGGGGGTGCATGTGTTCCTTGGTGAAGTGGATTACCTCCAGAAGAAGATGAGATAGTTAATGCTTTATACTAGAATAGAATATTTATATCTGGAAATAGCCAAAAAATAGAATCGGTGAATAGAATATTTATATCTGGAAATAGCCAAAAAATAGAATCGGTGAATAGGTTATATCTGGAAATAGCCAACCAATAGAATCGGTGTACTTTGAGAGGAAAATAATCTGTTTAGATCAAAAACACATATCTTTTATTTTTTAATTTTTTAATAAAACTATTAAATGATATATATTTCATCTAGGGTCAATTTCAAATATTTCAAAATACCTTCCTGAAGTTCAAACAATTCTATTCATACTCGTTAAGTACTAAGAGTGCAACTCAGGTCGAGTTGTACCGGGTTTAGGTGAATCCAAACCCTATGCATACCATGTTTAAATGAACTCAAACCTTAACCCTAGTATTGAAAATCTATGTTCTGATTGGGTTTTATGACCGAGTTGACATTGGTTTTAGGTTAAATTCGGATTACTTTCAAATAGATAAAAGTTGAAATTTAACAATAAAGATAATGAATTTTTTGAACATTATTGCAATTGCACCAACTAATTCTAAAATTATTTTTTGATTATGATAACTTATTTATTTATAATTTAAGCATGAATATATTTTATGACCTATGATATCTTTGGTTTGAAGAAATTGGTCTTCTAATTAAAAGATAATTCTAAGTATAATGAATGTAATAAATTTACCATTAACAACCGAAGTAAAAAAAAAATAAATGAGATTACATGAAATCACAATATACAATTTAATAAAAGTGAGACATATATCGCACAATTAATAGGTATATATGTAATAATTTTAAAGAGTTGATATATTTGTAATTATTTACAAATAAGTTATGTAAATATAATAGATCCAACTTTTATAGACAAATGTAAATGACATTTAGGTTTTAAAATAAATATTTTATAGTTTAATTAGGTTATGATTACATGGAAGAACATTTATTATAAAAGTTAAAATACATAATGCATAAATAATATAATTATTTTATAAATTAAAGGGAATATCGAGTTTGGACTGAGTTGAATTTTGGTAGCGAGTTTATGTAAACTCGGTATTGATTTTGGGAATCCAGTCTAATTGAAAAAATTCAAAAAATAAAACCCAAATTCATAGGGTTGGGTCGAGTGGGTATAGACCAGTCTGGAACCAAGTTGCAGCCTTATTAAATATGGAGTGTGATTCCATGTGTCCAAACCAAAGGCGGAATGACTTCGTCCACTCTAGCACAATGAGCGAGCGTTCATCGGATGGCATAGGTGGAACAACAGCTGTTGGATCAACCTAAAAGGGACTTTTGCAAAATAGTCCCTGCAGGTAGTGACTCAGTGTGGACCGAAGAAAAAAAACACTCTACTCTCCTTCTCCAAATCATACATAAGGATCCTCATCTCTCTTGCGCACATACCCTCTTACATTGGAGTGGCCCCTAACTGGTTGTCTTCTTTACTGCCTCTTGCTAGTAGCATTCTGTTGCTGACAACCCTCTCTTCCTTTTCTCCTCTTTCCTCTCTTTTTCTCTCTCCCACTCAACTACACGTAGATGTGCCCCTATCCATCGATTATCTTCCCTAAATAGGGTGGAATTGTCGTTGCCTGTCCTCTTTAATTACCGCATCTTCTTCCCATTTGGCAGCAAGATCAAATGCATGTTATCAACAAACACTGCCATTGCAATAATTGCCATAGTTGCCAACAACCTCCATTTCACTTTCCCCTACTGCAACATTATTAACCACCCATGTCACTTATGTTGACATGTTCTCCATATTTGGTGTTTGAATAAGCTCATGTGTGACCTTACCTGACACTTTTCCAGCATGTCCCAAAAAATGAAATTGAATGTGGGATGCATATTTTTCTAGAAGCAACCCCTCATGCATTTTCTAGATTTCTTGACCTTATATGACTTCTGGGGCACTCTTTATTTTTGAGTCGCCACTCTTAATTTAGTGAAACATTTTCTTGTGTAAATCTAGTGAGTGATGTCATTTTCATGTTTAGTTTATGATGCTTTATAGCCTAATCACATAATGGTTCTTCATTTCTTTACAACAAGTTGGTTCAAAGTCATTTTTTAAGGGGAATTCAGCTAGTGCTTCTAAGACTAGCTTACTCAAACTTCAAGGTTAAAAAAGGTCTAAAAAATAATTTCTTGGGATGAAGGAGGTTTAACTTTGCTAAAGGAAAATATTTTGGAATTGGTCCATTAATTTGTAAACCAATTTTTATCTAGGGGCTATAATGGTTAGTTGATTTTGACGAAATGTGCATGCAATTACTTCTAGCTTATCTTCTACTATTGTTGTTTTTCCTTGAGCTATGTTTAGTGGCACATGTACATGTTGATGCACCCCATGCTTGTCAGTTTTGATGCAGTCCATCCAAAAGGTTATTGAAAAAGAGCATCACTTGATTCAAAGTAGTGATGTAATTATGTTTTTTGAGGTTACTAATTTATCACGGCATTTCCACCACAAATTCTTAACATTAAAATCAAAATAAAGCTTTAATGATTTGAAGTATTCCTATTAATTGCATTTGCTTAAGTTTCTCCAAATTTAGTTTTTAATTGACATATCCAAGCATATCTTGTCAATAAGGGCATTGATAGCATGATATTTTTTGTAGATATTTGTGGACATATTGCTACAATGATTAATGAGGCAATGTTTGCATTAGCCATATCTAAGTGGCCTAATGCATTTAATAACTTTTCTTATAAGCTCCTTTTCGCCATCAGATTTCTGAAGTGTGAACTCTATTGTAGCAAATTGTAAGTTAATGATAATTTTAATGATTAACAACTCAATAGAAATAAAACAAAACACCTAGCAAGGTTTTGGTTAAGTTTGTATAAGATAAAAATCTAAAATTCAAAATATAAAAGTGCAGCAACTAAAGTCGTACACCAAGTTGATTTCACTATGTGACTTAAATGAAGTCATAAACTTAATCAACTCCAAAAATGACTTCAAATAGGGTTTTGAAGGGTTTTGAAGGTAGTATTGAAAAGAAGAATTCACATAGAGTGAGGTGGTACCCTAAGTCAACTTCACTATGGAACTTGGGGAAGTCACTATCCAAGTTGACTCTAAAAATGACTTCAAAAAGGCCTTCAGAGACAGAAGCAAAAGGGAGAAACCAAGTACATGTGAAGTCATACATAAAGTCAACCTCAACTGTGATTTGAGTAAAATCACACCTAAAGTCAACTCTACCTATAACTTAAAAGGCATGTAAGAAAAAATACCTTACTGGAAGAAAAAAATCAATTTGAAGTAGATAGCTAATTCAACCTCTACTGCAACTTGGGCGAAGTTACATTTGAAGTCGACTCCTTTCGCAACTTGAAAAGCACATAAGAAAGAAGACCTTGCAAGAATGACAAATCAATTTGAAGTGGATAACTAAGTCAACCTTAGCTATGACTTGGGTGAATTCACATGCCAAATTGACCTCACTAGCAACTTCAATTATAACGATTAAGAAAAATCTGAATATTGGTACATTAAATACGCGTCACTTATCTCTAAATTGTTATATTTCAAACCAACATGAATAGTTTGAAGGTTAGCTAGAGAATTTACTACACCTTCGCCTTGTCATCTTAAAGCATTAAAAGCTTATATATTCGACAACTCAAGACAAGAGCTCAAGTGCATTGAACTAAGCTTCATCGAATGCAGCTTTTGCTACATTTAAAAAGTTTGATGTGCAACAAAGTTCTTCACAAATCTCTTTATAGTTTTTCTTTTATTAATTCTTGATTGTAGTAATTGATTTGGTATTGGATACTAAGGCCACTGTTTAATGCAAACAAACAATTGGTTGGAGTGATGCTCACCAACAGTTTATGTGCAATGTGTAAAGCTCTCTAAAGCTAAAATTTAGAAGAGAACTAATGCTATATTGTAGTCTAAATCTATAGTAGAACCTAACTTATTAGAAACATGTGCTTGGAAGAGTAGAGAAAAGTAGAGAGCTACTCGAACCACTAAAAAATCTTTGTATCTTCTTGTGCCTTTGCTTTACATCATTTCAGTTCTCACTTCATTTAATTCATGTCATTTAAGGAGAATTAAAATTATAAAGGGTGGATACTTAGACTAAAATTTTTTTTATAAACATAATTCATTGTTCCCCTCTTAGTTCAAACCAAGCTAACGGGACCAACAAGTGACATCAAAGCACACTTAAAACTATCTTTGAAGTGATCACATTTCTATTTATAAATACCTTAAAATTTTAAGGATCGACCAGTCAAAGTCCACGTAAATTACGTGGCAGAGTCTAACCCTTTGACCAACTGGGCTAGATGATTAATAATGGGTCCTGATTAAGTATTATTTATATTTGTTGTGGGCTGAATTTTTATTTTTAGATGTTATTCTAACCCATGTAGCTGTTGGAAACAATAGCTAAATCAAATTGACCAAAGTATAAGTTTTGATGACTAACAAATACAAATTTGATTATGATATGATTACTAATGAGTTCTATAAATGTCTTTAAGGAATGAAAAATTAGCCCAAGTCGATCCCTAAGTTGACTCCAACTTCGACTTAGGCGAAATCGATCCCCAAGTCGACTCCACAAGCGACTTCAACAGGTACTTTATGGATAGCGTTGAAACTGGGGAGTTGAACAACCGAAGTCACAGATGAAGTCGACTCCACTTGCGACTTGAGGCCAAGTCGCAGATGAAGTTGACTCCAGTATCGACTTGAAGCAGCATTTTCTCTCCAGCGTTGATTTTGGGGGACAAAACAACCGAAGACACAGATGAAGTCGAACCCATAATCGACTTGAAGTGGTGTCTTCCTTTCAAAGCTAAAATTGTGCAACAAAACTTCTGAAGTCGCAACCGAAGTCAACTCCACATGCGACTTGGGTAAAGTCGGAGGCAAAGTCGACTCTAGCTATCAACTTCAACATATTTTCAAGCTCAAATCTAAAGCACAAGTCCACTTCAAGATGAAGACAACTCAAATTTCTCAAACTTGAGTATATGAAGACTAATTCAAGTTTAAAGCAAGTGAGACACATGGATTCATTCATTCCAAATCAAAGATGGATTTGTTCATACGAGATTCAAGTTCTTCAAGTTCACGAGATTTAAAGCTAATTCTATACAAATAAGCTTCTAGTATTGAAAGACAAAAGAAGAAGAAGAAGTTAAGCAAACAAGAGATATATCAACAAAGATCAAACTGACTTGGCACAAGGAAATAGCCAAGTCGCACACCAAGTCGACTCTAAGATCAACTTGAGGTCAAGTCGCACGCCAAGTCGACTCCAAGATCGACTTGAGGCCAAGTCTCAAACCAAGTCGACCCAGAAGATAGACTTGGAAGCTGAAGAACAACGGAAGTTGCACACGAAGTCAACTCCACCTGCGACTTGGAGACATAACGTTCGAATTTTTGAATGTTAGGACATTTATTACGCGCCAACCAACTCTATAACGTTCATAGACATGCAAGCAAGCGTGGATACACACAACAAAGAGCTGAAGAGGAGGAAAGAAGTGCTACTAAGAGCTTTTATCTACTTTTCTCTACAATTGAGTGATCTATTCATTTTTAAAGGAAGAACAAGTTTCAAAGTTGCGGTTTGCTTCAACGTAATACGATTTGTTACTTCTACAGATTCTTCCACGAGCTGAAACTTGCTACACAAATCAGTAAAGTGTAGATTTCTTCTATTTTCATATTGTTGTTTATTTTTGGTGCTTTGTTTGAGTTTGGTGGTTCAAATCAATACATTGCAAGTAGAGTTGTGGTTAGAGTATAACTCATCACCTACTTGTGTTGATTGTATATCCCCCCTAGAGCTAGAATTTAAAAGAGAGCAATGGCTCTGGTTGTATATGCCCCCTAGAGTTAGAATCTAGAAGAAAGCGGAGACTCTAGTTGTATTCACAGAATACATAGTGGAACCCAAGTAACAAGGGTGTGTGAGCTTGGAAGAGTGGAGTAGGGAAAGGTTGCCCGAACCACTATAAATCTTGTCTACTATTTTTCATTATCGCTTTCATTATCTTATTGTTTTCTATCTGTTACATTCAAGGAGTTAAGTTTTGATTTACCAAAGAATTTTTAAGAACCCAATTCACCCCTCCCTTCTTGGGTTTTGCCATTAACTTGGGACCAACAAGTGTATCAGAGCAGGTCTTTGAGTTTTACCAAAGAGATCTTTTTGATATGGCATCCCAATCTTCCGTTCCCGCATTTGCTGAAGGCCAATCCTTTACTAGGCCACCATTGTTTGATGGGAATAATTTTGGATATTGGAAGCTACGTATGAAACAACTCATCATTGCTACAGATATGGACTCTTTGATTGCTATTCAAGATTGTGTGACTTTGCCTAATGATGAAAAAGTTTCCAAATGGACCAATGAGGAAGTGAAAATTGTAAAGAGCAACGCCAAGGCTATGAATTCATTATTTTATGCTCTTACGGCCTCTGAATATGATAGAGTATCCTCTTGTTTAACTGCCAAAGAGATATGGGATATACTAACATCTTTCTATGAATGAACTTCTCAAGTCCAAGGGACAAGGAGAAATATTTTGATCGAAGAATTGGAAAACTTTAGGATATTAGAAACTAAAAATATTTCTGAAATGTTTGCTAGATTTTTCAAGATTACTAACGCCTTGAAAGGGCTAAGCAATTTTTGAATCTGAGCAGGTCATGAAGATTCTGAGGGCACTATCCAAATCATGGACTCCAAAAATCACGACAATAGAAGAAGCCAAGGATCTAAACACGTTGAAATTGGAAGATCTTATTA
>JAXCLR010000001.1:30770567-30818626 GCA_035584095.1 Annona squamosa
ACTACCCATACAATTAACCTATCTATTTTAACTTTATCATCTTTACTCCTCATTATTACCCCTATCATATCACATCAATTGACAACTTTTACTCTCTAAAACTTTTCATCAAAAGTTTTATCCATTCCCAAACACACCCTAAGTATATATGATCCTCTATAAAGGCTATACTTAACTGTCTCTTTATTACATTGTAACCATAATTATGTCTAAACATATAACTCATTCATATAAATAAGCATAATTAGTCAATCAGTGAATACAAGCAAGTGACGTGATATAAAATAATCTTCTCTTCATACATGTATTCTTTAATCATAAGCTAATTGCCTTTCTAAACATGTTCCAGAAAACCACATCACTCATAACTTCTAAGCAACATATTAAAGTAGCAACATTAAAATACAATATCAAAATATAATCTAAAGTCACATAATATATAAAACTAAAGTTATTCTTGATTCAAAGGCTCTCATAGTAAAAAGATAGAGATTATTCAAGAAGAATCTCAATTCACTTCCCTTATTGATCACTAAGGGCACGGTATGAAACATATGCTATTGTGGAATAACCCCTAACAAATAGAAAGCGTACGTCATTAACTTTTCAACCTGAGTTCTCAAAGTGCTCACGTTCTTTGAGCATCAACTAAGATCTCATATATGGATTAAATAAAGTCTAATAGGATATATGGGGCTCCCGAGAGCATACGATTAGCGCCCCATATCCCCCAACTAAATGCTTAAAGGAATCAAATTGGGAGAGGGAGAGTATTTTGGATTTGGCTTCTACTGTGATGGGAGCAACCGAGGCTGGGAGTCTCATGTCATCCTTATTTAAATAAGATGCTCATCTAATAGGATATCCATTTAATCAAGATAAGCGAATCTTGTCTTGATTAGGGATAAGCCCTATCATGAGTGCTAATCCCCTTACTTCTCTTATAGAAATGTTGAAATCTTTGTGGGGCTTTTGTCATTGGCATTAGGTTCTAGATTTTTTGGGCATTCGTCGACAGTAATGAATTTCTACAATAGGGTGTTTCTCTATTTCTATTGTTGACAAAAATTGTAAGAGGCAGCATTAGATTTGATGGAGAAGATTCTTCATTACTGAAAATAGATTTTGAAAAAATGGATGCCAAGTCTTTGAAAGCAAAATTTGGTCGCCACTAAAATACAGAAGAACCATCATGGGATTTTCTGAAATCGAGGTGAAGAAGAGGATGAATGTGCTGCAATAAAATTCAAGAATTGCTACAATAGAAGATCGACCATGAATATCTTGCAAACTCCTTAATCATCTTCTCTTGTGCTTCCATCCAAGCTGGTTATCATGGCAGCCACATCATTTTTGTTGTTGAGCTTCAACCAATCTACCATCAACCCATCCAATATACCCCTAGGATCACCCTCTATTTCCTACAATTGTCATCCTACCTAAAACCTCATCCATGAATCCAACAATTTCCATCCATAATCAGCACTGACCATCGTCATAGTAGAGCACTAACCACCACGATAGCCCAACCTCGTCCGATATCAACGATGGAAGGACATATTTTTCATTTCAATCAGCAATTAACAATCATTATCGGTCTCCATCCATTCATAGATACGGAAGGAGGAATTTCAAAGAAAATGCTTTAAGTTTCGGAAAATTTTTAGAAAATTTATGGGTAAATATGGAAATAGTGTCAAAATTCATGTGTACATTTGGAAACTAAGGGCATATATTTTTTCAGTTTCCAACACTAGTGTATTGTGGTTATTTTCAAGAAAAAATGAGTGCAATACTTCTATGTTTAAAATTCAAAAAAAAAATTATACATATTCACAAATGATGAAACTTAATTTCTAAATGAAATAGTACTAGATTAACAAGTTTATAAAAAATTAAACAAATTTTAATCAGATTTTGTGGCCAATAATTTAACCATCATATGATCATGTCTCTTTAAAATTAAAAAAAAATTCTAACGCATACTTGTAAAAACATATGAATCTTGTGGTGTTTTAATGTCTGATCAGTAGTGATATTTTCCTTTGCGGATTTTTACCCTATGTAAGGATTTAACCAGTCCGACTCGGTCGGCTCAAAACTTATTAGCGTGATTTTCATTTAAATTTATAAGATCATGTAACTTATCAAGAAATTAAAATATTTTTCATATTTCTAAAATTTTAAAGTAATCATATATTTAGCTTGAGAAATGGAATAGAACTTAAAATAGTTATTTTTGTAGGTTAACCATTTAAATTTGTAGAAATTTTTTCATATGATAAATTTAATAATAAAAACAAATATGAGTTTTTATATATAGGAAAAACAAAATTAGTTAAATTTAAATTATCTGTTCCACAAAAACTCAGAATTTTAGTTAAAAGAATTTAAATTTGTAGAGATTTTTTCTCATGATAAGTCTAATCATCAAGATAACTACGAGTTTTTAAATATTAGAAAAAATTAGTTAAATTTAAATTATATGTTCCACAAAAATTCCGAATTTTAGATAAAACACTTGCTAAAATTTTTAGAAGTAAATGGATAAATAATAAAACTTGATTACTTATATAATTGTCAAAAATGAAAACACTAGTGATTTATTTGGGCCATATAAAGAAAAAATTAATAGTTGTTATGACATATGATTTAATTTATAATGGAGATAAATATCTTTAAGTTTGATAGGGTCTAGTAGGGGATGGCTAAGATGAGTTGTATTTAAGGAGAGCTTTGCATGTGGGACTACTACTAGGTAAGTAGGCTTGGGCCTACAGGCCTGCATTATTAATAGCCCAAATATGAGAGAAATAGGGGAAGTTGGTTTGATATTAGTTCATAGCTTATAGAAAATGGTTTTTTAACTAGGATCTTTGGATTCCTATCACTTTTCATGTAATTCACTATAACTTGCTTCTGAGCCAATAAAGATCTGTGATGGTGGTTTTGATCACAACAAGGTATCAAAGGCCCCTTTGACCCACAATAACAATGGAGAAATCATTGGTTAGGGCAAGATTGGTGAACAATAAGGGGCTCTAGAGCATTCAGGAAAATTTTATTAAATTAGTGCAAAAGGTTGAGAAAATATGTGAAGATTGATAAGGAAACAGCATTCAAATGCAGATCAGAATTCGCTTAACTCCACCAAAGTGGATGGAGAACTTGGCTATTATATTTACTTTAGGCTAATTACTACGGTAGCATGTACGGCTAGGACCACCATCAGAAGAGGAGAAAACCCAATGACAACAAAATCAATGATTGGGTCATTACTACTATAGAAGTCCAAAAATGGATCTTCACACACAGGTGGTTTTGTGAATGGGACTCTCAAAGGGATTAGGATCCTTAAGAGTATGGAGAGGAGTATAGTCTTAGTTGGAGTCTTGGGTCCCTAATTCCATGGACTCTCATTCATTTTACAAGTCGCCCTAGCTGTTTGTTAGGACCCATATATGTAGGAGATTTTTTAGTGTTGTGGCCATTATAGCCCGGTTTTCTTGGAGTAGAGGCGATGTGGGGAATGGAAATGGGACACATGTTAGAGATTGTTTTTGACCAGGCGTCTACACTAACCCCTCTACCTCCCCACTCCTTTTTATTGTTATACCCTTTGTCATTCATCCCCTTTATATTTAGGCAGGAATAAAGGACCTTTGCTTGTATGTGTTTTGTTTTGAATTTTAAAATTTAAAGTGAGATAACAGTTATTTTGAGTGTCTTGTCCGTTCAGCCTGTGCTTATTAATGTAGTCTTGGGTCGTGTTCTGACGGCTTATAATAGTTGTTACTATTTTACAGTATTGAATTTTACTAGAGAAGAATGCAATTCTGAAAAAAGAGTTTTTCTGAATTTATCACTGTCCATTATGTTTGCCTTGTGATATACTGTTGTTTTTGTTTTCAGCGATGAAAAGCCGTGGTTCTACCTTAATGGAGGAGGGACTTCAAGGGGTGTAACTGATAAATTAGGAAAGCTTCTGTTTGGATTGATCTTCCGCAAGTACTAGTTTAAAATTTCGCAGGGATGAGTCGCAAGTGTCTTCGATTAGGATTTTAGGATCAAACTATCCAAGCGGGGAGATAATTCAATCAATCATGGTTCTATAATGAAGAGATGGAGTCCAATTACAATTGTCAGACGGATCTCTCTCTCTGTCTAAACAAGAAAAGGAAAAATGTGGAAAAGGATTACAAATCAAGCATACCATTCTCCTTCCTGTCACTCTCTATTTATACTAATGGCTACTAGCTACTAGATCCACAACAGGCCAGGCTCACCTACCCTCCTAGACCCTATCATTCTGCCCTGCCTAAAATCCACCTTGCCTACAAGGTGGAAAAAAAATCAAAATTATTTACAATTGCAAAGAGCAAGACCAAATTAAAGGCCAACAAAACAAACACTCAAGCGACAGAGATGAATCCATCCCAGCATATCTCTGACTTGGAACTCTCCTCAAGATCCTCGCCTTCCAATCTCTTGACTAAAGGATCAGACTCCATACCATTGTCTGTTACAGACACATTAAAACCTTCATTTGGATTAACCATCTCATAAGTGCCAAATTCGTTGCTAGTTTCATTTGTCTGTCCAATGGCATCTATTTCCCAATCAATCTCCATGTTATCCACAGAAATATCCCAATCAATATCTATTGGCACATCAACAACTACTAGCTGATTGGCATTAGACTTTGATGGATCCTTTAGAGAATCAAGGACCTCGTCGGGAGCTCCAGTATGGAAAAAAAGAGACATCAAGCTCCATGAGCAAAGCACAAAGAAATTGGACGAGCCACCGTTGTCTTTCCACCACCCCTGCGTTGACGCAAACAATGCCACCTGGGTCCTAGACCCACCTGGCGTCCCTGAAAGTAAGCCATGTAAAAGAAAGTCCTCCCGGATCCGAGGTGCCCCTTGCCCATACACCCTCCTATTTCAGCCCCATAACCCATCCACCCGGGTTCCATTCTAACATTTGATCAAACATCTCCAGGCCATCTAATTCTTGCAGCCCACTGCCTTTTGATTTTTCTGTCCCTAAAATAAGGATTGCATGATCCCTCTTCATCAACCCCACCCACCACCATAGCTCCATCCTTAGCTGTTGTGCATCGCCCCTACTGATGCAGGGGACGAAGAGCCCATCACTGCTAGAGACTTCCCACGCCATCATTCTCGGCCCTTCGATGACATCGATTATCATCTTCTAGTAAAGCCGATCAAAAAGGTGGCTTAGTATTGTACCCATGTAGTATCCGCAGCTACTGATTCTTCAAACGCCTCCCTTGGCTCTAATGGCTCATCAATCAACTGCCCCCTAACACCACCGTCCTATTCTCCCTTATTTGGGTTAGGATTACCTCTGACACCCACCACCTCTGCCATCACACTACTTGCTTGCTGCCTCCTCTTCTCATCGGCAATCTTGGCCACGCATGCAACCTTGATAGTCGGCCCTGATGTGAATGCGGCAGCCGAGCTCTCCTTCAACATTGATGGCCTAGGGCGAACCTCAATTTTCATCTGGTCGATGATTCCCAAAGAATCTTCGCACATTTTCTCAACTTTGTCCTGCATTTTGATACCTTGATAGAAGCTAACATGTCTCGGCAGATGCAAGTGATGTCCCTAAGGCTTGCTGTTATGCCAGGTGGGTTCCTCCTGTCCGAATCTCGGAGGAATGGGCGGAGTGTTGCGCAAATCAAGCAGAGTGTTGCGCAAATCAACAATCGTATCAGGCTTCAAACTGCGCTCTTAAGCTGCCGCGGACATCCACCAATTGCTGTCCAAAGCTGTCTATGCGATGCTCGTATGCTGTCGATCGCTCCAATACTTCTCTCTCGATTCGACCGAGTCTCTCTTCTTGACTGGCCTGCGAATTCTGTTGCAGTATCAAATCCTGCTCCATACGATTAAGGTGCTCGCCTTGCGTCCCAGCTCCTAGCATCGTTAGGATAACCTGGCTCTGATACCTTGTTAGGATCAAACTATCCAAGCGGGGATATAATTCGATCAATCATGGTTTTACAATGAAGAGATGGAGTCCAATTACAATTGACAGACGGATCTCTCTCTCTGTCTAAACAAGAAAAGGAAAAACGTGGAAAAGGAATACAAATCATGCACACCTTTCTCCTTCCTGTCACTCTCGATTTATACTAATGGCTGCTAGCTACTAGATCCACAACAGGCTAGGCCCACCTTCCCTGCTAGACCCTATCATAGGGCTGCATATTTTTTTCAGAGAGGTATGAGATTGTTATTCCCTCAATAGAGATAGGGTACATGAACGCTCAATGAGGGCGATGACAGTATATGGAGAAATGTTTAGGGTGGGGATTCGTCTGCCATTAAGTAGTTTTCCATAAGAAATTTTGCATGCATATAACATTTTTCCAGCACAATTGACCCCCAATGCATGACCTAGATATTGGTTTTTAAGATGTTGGAGGAAAAACATAGTGTGTGAATGAACTAGAATGTTATCTCTCATTTTTCTATGTTGATGAATCTAGGAGAATATAATTTGTGCTATTTCATGCCAACAGTTGGGGTAGTGAAATTAGTAGGAAAGGCATCTTCTGTTTATAAAGGATGGAAGGGTAGATTTTTTATGTGCTTGCAAGCAAAGGCCAAGAGGATTAGGGTGTAGTTGTAGTTTGGAACTCTAATCCCTCTATTAAGGTCGTTCCTTTAAAGGACACGGAAAATTGGGCATTGAATAAACTGTCTAGATTGCTGAAAAGACTAGATAGCCTTTTGAGGCAGGAGATGCTAGCTTATGGGGAAATTATGAAACCAGGTGGTGAGGATGAAGATATGGAGAAGATTTTGAAGGTTGTTGGGGAACCTAATGTTGAGACGATGGCAACAAGGGCAGCCCAGATTAAAGAAGAGGGCAACTTCGACAAAAGTGATTGATGTCCTTGTCTTGGATGAGGTAAAAGTTTGTGGTTCTGTTAAGAAATATTTGTTAGAGGGGTGGATGATGTACAAGAACAAAGGGTTGTTTCAATGCTAGAGGTGGTTTTTGAAAAGGAAATTGTTGTTAGGGAAAATGGAGATTTTGTCCAAGAGAATGTAACTGTGTCTAAGCCTGCCATGCTTGTACCTAGCTGAAAAGTTTGTTCAAGTCACCACTTGATTATGAGGGTATTTGTTCAGATATCTTAAAGGGGGCTTTTCTGCCCAAGGAAGAGAAGAAACGAAAAGGAGAAATTTTGGAGGAGACATGGGAGCGTCTGAAGAAGGGATATGTTGATGATATAGGTTTTATTTTTTTCATGGAACTGCATTGGCGTGACATGGTGAAGGAATTGGGTATGTCTGAAGACTTAGAGGCACAGTTGAGTATAAACGTTGCTCTAGTCAAGCAATCGAGGAGGACAAAGTCTGAGGCAGAGGAGCTAATTGATTTTACATTTGTATTTGTGTATTGGTTGTTGGCGATATTCGAGAGACATGGTAATTGGAATGGGATATTTCAACAGGGAAGATTACTTATATGTCATATACGAGTTTAAATGAAGCGTGCTTTGTTGCTCTTCTAGGAGTGGTATTATAAGTCCAAATTACACTAAGCAAGATATCTGTCCAATTTTTATATTCATCTTGTAATCTTTTTTGTAGGACTTCTTTGAGAGTCCTATTAGTTCTTTCAACTTTCTTGTTGCATTGGAGATATGCAATGGAAGAAAATTTGAGTTGTTTATAATTGCTAGTGCAGAATTCTTTAAAGTGTTGGCAATCAAATTGCTTCCTATTATCTGTGATGATGATTTGGGGTAGGCTAAATCTGCATCCTATTTAATCCCATGTAAAATTAATTATTTGGTTAGAGGTGGTGGAACTAAGGGCTTTAGCTTCCACTCATTTAGAAAAATAATCAATGGCAACAACTATAAATTTAAGATTTTTAGAGACAATAAGCAAGGGTCCTACTAGGTCTATACCCCACTACTTAAAAGGCCATCATTTAAAAATTGGGTAATAGGAATATGGGAAAACAAGGTATACCTTTGACATGGAATGCATTCGTGGACATAATCTTTTGCGTCTTTTTGAATGGAGGGCCAGTAGAAGCCTACACAAAGAATTTGGTGTGTTAAAGTACGAATTTTCATGGGTGAGACGCAATGAAGCAATAGGGTAGAGAAAGATTTATAGTTATGTTCTCCATCCACCATCGTATAGTGGAATGCTTGTCTCTTTATGCGTTTTGCTTCTTTGTCATCATTAGGTAGGTTATTATTAATGAGGAATTGTATAATGGGGTCTTTTCGGCAAGGAGAATTTGTATCTTTGTTATTTACTTAGTTAGGGGTGATACTTAGGTGTTTCAAGTGACAAATAAGTATTTGTGTGTTAAATGATTTGTTAGTGGCTAATTTGGTTAAGGTGTCAGCATAAGTGTTTTGCTTTTGGGGTATTTTTTGAATAAAGAAATGGGGAATTTCTTCGATGAGGCCTTTGCAAAGTTATGCATGAGAGATTATGTCATTACGTTTCACTTCAAAGTCTCATTTAACTTGGTTGACCATTAAATTAGAATCAAAGAAAATGTTAATATGTTTTACCTTAAGGGAGGAGAAGATATTCAATCATTGGTAAAGGGCTCATATTTAGAGATGTTGTTAGAGGCATTGAACGCAAATTGGATGGCGACTTCTAGTTTGGTTTTGTCTGGGGTGAGTATGAGAAGACCGGCTCTACTACCCAATTTATCGCACACTCCATCAGTGTACAACTCTCATTGTTCAGCCATAGGTGCATTAGTATCTACAATAATAAATTTGTTAGCTTCATTAGAGTGATGAAGGTTGTTTATATCATAATAGCAATGGAAGGCTTTTGTAAATTTAATTACTATATCAACAAGTATCTACCATTTTATCGCTTTAAGTGGTTGAAATTGAATGTCGAACTATGATAATTCCAATGCCCATTTCATCAGTCTTCCTGAGATATTAGGCTTGTGTAAAAGCTACTGCAATGGGTGGTTAATATAGACAATGTTAATATGAGCTTGAAAATAGTGACGTAATTTGTTGATGTAATTAAAAGTGTGAAAAGTTGATTTTCTAATAAAGAATAACAGGTCTTTGCATCATGTAAAACTTGACTAATATAGTATATGGGATGTTGAATCCCATTATTCAATCCCATAAGTACAGAATTGATGGTATTATTTGACACTGACAATACATAAAAAGAGTCTATCTTGTTGTTGGCTTGATCGTACCTTAGAATTGTTATAAAAATTAGACTTATGCACCTGAAGTATTTAAGGAAAAGAAAACATAATACATGCATTTAAAAAGATCATAGCCAACTCAACATGTCCATCTATCATTATGATGTCCATCAAACACTGTCAAACTTCATCAAACCTTAAAATTAATTTACACATCTTCCTTGCTAACACAAGCATAGCTAGGGGTATTATGTCTCCTATTTGAGGAGCATTGGTCTCCTTCCTTGCTTATGTATATTTGGTACTTATCAGGAAAGATCATAGCAAACTCAAATATATTCTTATCGATCGTTACGGTGTCAAACTTTATGAAACTTTAATATTAATCCTTATATCTTCTTTCGAAGTTTATGGAACCTATTTGATAGTCTTCTCAAAGCAATCAAACCATATCAATCCCATCATTAGAAAGATCGCGAAGAACTCAAACGCATATCCATTATTGTGGTGTCTATTAAACCTTTTCAAACTTCACCAAACTTCACCAAACCATCCATCATTGCGGTGCCACCAAACACTACCAGACTTCATGAAGCCTTAATATTAATCTGTACATCTTCCTTGAAACTGTTAAAACTATTTCATGTTCTGAAAGTAATCAGTCCTCTCAATCGATGGTCGAGGTAGATGTGTATTGTTATAGTACTAATAAACCCTATCAAACTTCATCAAAAAAAGCCTATTAAAACTCACCAAACTTTGAAAGTAGGTGAATTTCTTTTCCAAAAATTGAGTTTCTAATGTCTAAATGACATAATCCAGGAGTTAATCTCTATGTTCTTGAATATTCAAGTTTAATAGAAAAGTTGGATTGACCAAACAAGGCTTAGGGTGCTAAATATTTAGGGTGGTCCATATAGAAAAATATTTCAATAGATGTAAATGTACTGTAACTTATGATGCATTTGGCTAAAAATGGGCCCCATATAATTATAAAATATACACTTAACTCACTCACTATATTTAGAATTGTTTCTTTTATTAGTACACCGATTTTCGTCCAAATTGAATATGTATATAGACCTTATTTAAAAATAGTACAAAATCAATATAATAAAATAGTTTGATATAAATGACAATTTTAAAATTATTTTTTCAACATGTAAACTATCTAAAATATAATTCGTATATAGATAAAGAATTGAATAAAGTATTAATATATTTAAATACATGTAGGACCTATTTCTAACCGAATGCACCATAAGTTATAGCAAGTTATAGTGCATGTAATTGTATAGTAACATATCTCATCTATATATTCCCAGAGTAATGATTTTAGGGGATTCCGCCGTGGGATGGTTAAAAGGTCTAATGGAAGAGTGTATTCGAGATACGCGCAAATTATATAATTAGTCCTTTAATTGCACTTCCGATTTTAATTGCAAGTTCTTTTTGGACTCCATTACATTTTTCAATGAGGATGTTTCAATTCATTGTATGGATAGATCTCTGGTAACTCAGCACTTGAGCTTAAGATCATGGTGAATGTGTTGATTTTGGTTTCGAGCTGTTACAATTGGTATTTAAGCAATTCCAGGTGTGGAAAATAGAGAACACATCAGGAGCATTGTGGAAAATTATTTCATTTAGTACTCTTTCGTTTTTGAGAATGAAAATAGTGATTTGAACGCTTACTCAAAATAGAACAAAGGAAGGGGGAATAGATGGCCTTCATTCTCTCCCCACTGGTTCTGAGAAATGAAGACCTCGTGAGTGGGAGAGAACTGAGGGGAATTCTTTCTTTTTTTTTTTTTTTTTTTTTTTTTTTGTTTTTTTTTTAACGATCCAATCCACTCGCGGCTAATTATATAAAGAACTAATTAGAATCGCCGTTGATCCTATGCGGCCTGACATCTTTTTTTAGGGCTGTTGGATTATACTGGAACTGGAGGCGCCAGTGCATGGAGAGCTTGGTGACATTTTTCAAACAACCCCTTTGACCATACGAACGATTTCAAAATCAATTTTTCATCCCATTTTTCCTTGCCTTTTGTTGCGCACTGAGGAAATCGTCTCCATCGCCGTCAAGGCCGCTTCAGTCACAGTACCCCCTTCTTCTCTTCTCGCTCCTCTTCCTTCTCTCTCCCCTTTCATATCTTCAACTTAGCAAAGCGGGGAATAGAAGTCCCCTGAGTCCGGCTCCCACGACGATGTGTTGGCAGCTGTGGTTGGCCCGAGAATAGCGTCGCTGGTGAGTTTTAATTGGATAGCGATGATAGTAGAGGCATTGTCGCATTAATAAAGACAACATCAAGCTGGATGGCAGCGTCACTGGTGATTTAGGGGAAATAATCAGAGGCAATGTGGTCGATAATTTCTTCTTCCGCTGAGTGGGGGATTGTCCCCTTTTCCGATTTTGAACACCGTCAACATCAAATCAATTCGGACGGCAATTGGAGAATTGGGGGTATGTTTCAGTTTTGTTTGCAGTATGTTGGGCCTGTAACTACCCTTTGCGCTTAAAGGAAGGAGAGCAATTCGAGCAACGCCGTCTACATGGCTACCAGTTGGATACCAATATTTGATGTTTGAGTTTGCTCATCTGTACCGTCAGTCAGTGCTTGCACCCAACAAAGAATTTCAATAGCTATCATTTGTAACTTACATCAAATAGAGGAACACATGAGCCACATGAGCTGCTTTAAGCAGAAGAAAGGAGAAAATACACAGATGCAAGTTTTTACATGAATTCAGGTTCAAATCATTGAGCTCGAGGTTGTTTAGATAAAGGGCCTGCTGAGGATAAGTTTTAATTCCTGAAATTTACCTCTCAACTGCTATGTCGACCACTTTGCATAACCAGAAGGCACAGCGTGTTGGTCGTAAATTTGGTAATTAGACGAAGAAATTAATAGACAGGTGTCATGCTTGTGTTAATCTTTTTCATGCTTTAAAGAAGCAAGATATGGTTGTTAAGTTCAACAATTCCTGAGCCAATCTATTTTTATCAGAGAGATGAGGCTGCCTTCTTTCTTTTTTTTTAATCAGAGAGGTGGGCGGACAAATGGATGCGGCAACGGAAGAATTGATTTTGAAATCATCCCTATGGTCAGAGGGGTTTTTTGAAAAATTCACCAAGCTGTCCATCCAACAGCACCTCTAGTTCCAGCATAATCTAGCAGCCCAAGAAAAGGACGTCAAGCAATGAAGAAGTCGGAGAAGTCGGGGATTTCGGTCCGGACTGATTGAAGAAAAAAATCCTGTTAGCCCAAACTAAATAATAGCTTACTTAGCTCATTTTAAAAAAAAACTAATTTAAAAAAAAAAATTAAAACTTTTCCTGGGCTCACAAGATCATTTCTCTAAAATGATTTTCCATAACGTATAAATATCTATGGAGGAGAATATGATTGATAGCTTAGATCGAAAATAATTGAAAACCCAAAGGGCTGCATATCGCACCCACTTCCATGGGAGAGGCCCAATGCATTAAGGGATATTAGAACCATATTTTGATCATTTCATAAGTTAAATAAGGCTTCACCTAATGGGACACACCGTACCTGCAATTTTCTGAAACCTAACGCCTCTAGCTAAATATAGAACTTAAGGGTAAAACCTACAAATTTCACAAACTTGAGGCAAGTATATACAAAAGCCTATCCTTCCTTATTATGATACATCTTCCCTGCAAAACAGGTGAAATTGATAAATTTCTTTCCATCTAGAAGGCAAAACATTATCTTCTCACAAGTCCTTAAAAAGTAGTCGTAGCATATCGCCATCGAGGGGACAACGCCCTGCAAGAAGCACAGCTGGTAGCATGGCCATTGGACTATCCAGCTCATAGACATTCCAATCAAGCATCTCATATCTGGAAACTACAACAGTAGTGAATCATGCATTTCTTTCTTAATGCATACTTTTCTTTAGTATAGATTACCATTTACAGATTGATTTACAAGCTTTGCTACACAGTTCAATACCTTGCACAATGCATAAGGATTTTTCCATACATGAGGTAGTCGTCCCACCCAAAAAGCATGCTGCAGCATTCACTTCTGCTACAGCACTGTCATCTTTTCAAACCATTTTCATAGGTCTTGGGGGCAAAAAAAAAGATTTCATACATGTAGCTGAGAGCACTTACAACAAACGCAACTAGGCTCTGAGGTTGGATGCACAGCACATCAGGTAGCTCGTTCATTAACCGAAAAATCTTGTCAATTCCTGTGGCACGTTTTTGCCTCTGGAAGCAAAAGATTTCAATGGCAAATTCCTTAAAAGAATGGAATTCACACCTGCCTGCATGGAAGAAAAATTCATTTGAGTATAGGAATCAGGTAACCAAGGAAGCCAAACAAAGAGAATGTCATGAATCACAAAAGAATCTGTGAAAATGTTTCCCAACAAAATGACCTCCCCAACAGGCAACAGCAGCATGAAGGCTTCGAAAATAGGAATCAAATACACAGAATAGCTCGTAAGCAATGATCGTGCCCCATAAGCAATACTCAAGACCACTGATAGGGGCTGCTGTTGTTCTTAGAGCCGGGGAATTACGAAAAATAAACCATTATGAAGTAATATTACTTTCATAAAATAGTATGTAAGATACAAATGGAACACACCTCCAGCCGCTTTTTCAAAATAGGTAAGATCCAGAAGACTCACAGAACAATATGCCATGCATTGTATTATGAAGTGCCCAGAGAACTATGAAAATAAGCGATACTGAGACCACTGATGGGGGCTAATTTTTAGCATGCTTGGAAGCAAGCACATGAAAGCCAGTGCTTCAATACAAATAATTCTATGGCCAGTATCAACCCATGTACTACACATAGAAAAGGTAAATGCCAACGTGCACTCGACAATAGCACATCTCCATGATATATGTGGCTTGTATTTGCACAGGAATGTTTCCGCAGAAATGAGTTAGAAGTATATGCACGGTTTGTATTCCCAAAAATATTTCTACACATACATACAATGGTTTGTTCATCACCTACTGGTACATGAATGTGTGAAAGCTTGCCCAAGTATATTTCTAAATTACTGTTTTATGCATGTATGACTGTCTGCTCAACACCCAAGACTGCTGATGCATGAATGTGGAAAAGCTGGATACATACGGACTCATAACACAACATATGGGAGTGTTCTGCAGCTGTGCGTGTATCTATAGAATATTTGTTGGTCATTCAAGAATACTTCCATACTTCAATCCAAAGAATGCTATAGGCACACTTGCAACCATAGAGTATATATAGGCCATGTTATGCTCATGTCAACTCCCTCATTAGCATGTATCTCCCACGTGTTACACACATCTTCTATAGGCACATTTGCAACCATGGAGTATATACAGACCATTTTACGCTCACGTGGACTCCCACATTGGCATGTATCCCCCATGTGTTACACATCTTCTACAATAGGATGTTTTTAAAAAAACGAATTAAAATTACATGAATGATTTGTATGCCCAACAATATTTCTAAATGACTCTTTCTATGTGTATATACTGTCATTTTCTTCAACAACTTTAGAGGGACATCATAATTAATTTAGTGAAATTAATATATCTAAGACACTAAAATAACCAATGGTTAAATGGATTTAAATATTACATTTATTTCTTAATGCTTCCGTGCATCAATTATGTATCTTTATTAAAAATAAGAAAAATAGTCAATAATTTAATATTTTTGTTATCTAAGCTTAATTATCGAATTTCAGACATCAAAACAATTTAATATTCAAGTACATTCAATGATATCTAAACAAAAATTATAATAAAATATATTTCTATCATAAAGTATGAAAGTCTCATATGAAAGTGAATATCTTCCTATTGATATCAACAACATTCTGGTTCTAAATTGATGTCTACACCATCATCGAGGTGGAGCATAAATAGGGTGACACCCGTGAAATCTTCAATGGTGTTGCCACCATAGAAGTATCTCCCTTCATAATCCTCTTTTTAATTTTCTTGCACCACTAGTCATTCAGAATTATAGAAGTATATCCTTCATAATCCATCTTAAGTTTCTTTCACCACTAGTCTTTTAGAATCTCCATTTCACTATTATTAGACAAATTCAAAACTTGTGCATAGTGCATACTGTTTTAACATATGAGCTAAATCATTATTATTTTATAAGATAAAGCTTTTATAATTTTTTTTTATGCCTAGTTGTATTTTTCTTCCCACACTATTGAATTTGCACAAACACTCCATTAATAAACTTTGTTTACTATACTGCCTTGTTATCAAACTTAAATCACATTTTTAGCCTCCCTAGACACAACTAGAATCATGAAGATTTTATAAATTTTTTATGGCTAGGTGCTTTTTTTTATAGGAAGGGCAAGGTCCATTTTACTTCCCATAACTACCGAATTTGCAAAAACACCCCCATTTTATAAATTCTGTTTATAATACTACCCTTGTTATCAAATTTAAATCAGATTTTTCTGCAGATCATTCCTCAATTAGTCTTTATAAAAATTTTGCTCAACTAGATATGATCAGTCATCAGAACCATGCAATGGTATCTTACAATCATATCCTATAGCCGTTAGGTTAGAGTTTATCAGCCAAAGTTTGACAGCAAAGGTAATTTTGTAAACAAAGTTCATAAATCAGGGTGTTTTTAAAAAATTAATAGTTCTAGAGTAGCCAGCGTAAAATTCAAAAAAATGGGAAGGCAAATGCAAATAGCTTGATGTTTATTACTTTATTGTATTTTTGCTAAAATCAACAAATATAGATAATTCAATAATTTAGATTTTAAGGGTTCTACTTTGTGGAACTAGTTCCAAATATGGAACCTCTTGGTTTTTGCAAACCATTAAACTTTTGGTAAATCCAAGCCACACACCATGTTAACATTTATTAAGTTAAGACAACAAAAATCACATTGATTGAATATGGTGGGCCCCAAAAAGTACGAACTTGCCACTTTCCCCTGAACTCGTTATTGCCACCATATTATCCAATCAGGCTGATTCTTGGTATATTAACCAAATAAAAATTACTAAACATGGCACCATGGATTTACTAAAAAATTATGTTTGCAAACAACTAAGAGGTTCTACATTTGGAAACAGCTCCACTGATGCTTAATCCAAATTTTAAAATATTTTTATTTTGAAATTACAATTTAGACTAAATCGTAATTTTTTAAAAACAATAGTTTTGCCACTGTTCCTCACCATAATGTTAACATAGCTAAGTGACGTTTGATTTTTTTTTATTTTAAATGAGTTGAACAACAAGCACATGCCTTTTGGGGAGTCACAAGGACAGAAAATATTTTACTACAAAATCCATCTATTTCTAAATATGTAATATGTCTACACTCTTAGGACAGAATAAACAATATTTTGGGAGTGTGATGGCAACTTTGTGGGATAGAAAGAGAAAAGGAAAAAGAGATGCTAAAGCAATTTTTATGTTTATTTTCTTTTATAATATCATTTTATCTCTTTTTTCAATTTTCAATTTTGTAAATCTTAGATTAAGCTTTTCTTCTTTCTGTAATATTTAATTTCGGAAATTATAAATCTTATTTATTTTTTCAATATAAACATTTCTTATTTAAAATATTATTATCCTGTCCATAAGGTTCCAGTTCAGCTGCCAAATGCATGAATACAAGGTTGGATGCATGGACACATTCACAGCACAGCCCATGCATAGAAGTTCGCACAGCTGTTAGTATACATAAATAGCAAGATTTCCTGGGAACCTAACAATACTGCAATATGCATATGCATGAACCCAAGTCAGGCACATGAACCTATTGCAAATCCTACAGAGAATATAGCTCCATGAACGTGTGCTGCACAAAGATGCTTGAACACAGATTTCATGTGATTCTCACAGGGCCACTAAGTACTGACTGTGGATACCATGTATAGAATGTTGCCTCACACGTGCATAGAGAAAAGTGCAATGCAAGCAATAAATTCACAAGAATCCCAACAACTGCTACAAAATAAGGCATGCAGAATGAAGATAATATTACCGAATTCACATATGTATGCATGAATTGCCAGGCACACTCTACATCTCCACCAGTATCTTCTACATTAGTGACCCTTTCATTTATATTATATCAACTGCATGACCGTGATCCTTTTTTTTTTCTATATTATATCGACTACATGTTAGCAGTCCTATATTACTACTATATATACTACATAGAGCTTTTTCAGTGGCACAGTCCAATGGCTTGAAATGTTAGCAGTCCTATATCATATCTACTACATCAAGTCATTGGATGAAAACTGTACATAAAGACACATCCACAGCTATTCTATGTTTCTCCTTCATGTAAGTAGATATTTATACTGCCACAATAGGTAGAGACTGCAGAAATGGAGGTGCACATGCAGAAATGTTCTCACGTGTTCACCAAATTCCCCCTTTCCGTGTGGCCCATATGCTGAGCCAATCAGCCCAACTGTTTACATCATGTTCCATGATGTATCAAACTTTATGATGCACGAAGGGTTTTGCTGTCTTCCCAGATAAAACTCAGCTGACAAATTGAGATACAAAATGTTAGAAAGAAGTCAAACAAAAAGCATGCAGCCATCATGGAAGCACTATCCTACTAAGTAAGGTAAGCAAGCATGTAGCTTCTGACTACATCCATTAGCTTAATCACTCCCATCCTTTTCCTAGCAATCTCCATCAAAATTCTTCTTAGGCTTTTCTTGCAGTATTTTGTTATCAAACTCATACGAACTCACCCTGAATCCTCCTGGGTCTTGAGCTTCATGACACATTAGCAATTGTACCATGTTTATCTTATTTGTGTTCCCATGAATACTTTCCATTTACGATTTAACCATACAGTGAATCCTAAGCCTGCATGCAATGCGAACATTGATAATCTCATGCAAATTGTAGACAGATAATTTCCATAAAGCACTTGTATTTATAACAGATGCCATATAAAGCAAAGCATTCATATGGAAATATTCTCATTCATACATACATAGGCATGCTTATATCTATAATAGTAACTACATAAAGAAAACCAAAGCATTCATATGGAATAGGGGTGCAACTTAGTTCGTGTTATACCGGGTCTAGGTGAACCCTAACGCTAAAGCCTATTGGGTTTAATTAAACCCAAACCCTAACCCTAATATTAAAATCTGGATTTAGACTGAGTAGGCATTGATTTCGGGTTGAAATTCGAGTTACTCTTAAATCAACAGAAGTTGAAATCTACCAATAGAAATAACAAACTCTGTGAACGTTATTGCATTCGCACCAACTAATTCTAAAATACACTTTTGACTATGATAACTTACTTATTCATAATTTACGCATGAACATATCTATATGACCTATGGTATCTTTGATTTGATGAAAGTTGATCTTTTAATTAAAAGATAATACTAAATACAATGAAATAATGAATTTACCATTAACAATCAAGGTAAAAAAAAAAAATCAAAATCCCTATCTAAATAAGTTTAGTAAAAGTGAGACCTAGACATCTCATAGTCAATTGGTATGTATGCAATAATTTTAAAGAGTTGGTATATTTATAATTATTTAAAAATTAAGTTGACGTAGACACAGTATATTTAACTTTTTATGGACAAATGTAGATAATATCTAGGTTTTAAAATAAACATTTTACAGGTTAATTAAGTTATGATTACATGAAGTGAATCAAAAAAATTAATTATGATTACGTGAAGTGAATCAAAAAAAAAAAAAAGTTATGATTGCATGAAAGAATTTTTATTATAATTATAGTTAAAATATTTAGGCGTTGTTTGGGAATGCAGAAAATTTTTTTGTTAAGTTTTAGCACCCATTAATAATGCAACTGCCAAACAATTTTTTACCGTTGAGTTTGCATTTAATTTGCTTATACAAGTGCAACTGTTTGTCATATACTCATCTTCTCATCTCAGTCGTCCAAATCAAAACCATCAGCATGGCACAAAATTCCACCATGCTTCTACTGCCATCAATTCAATCTAGATCAATGCAAACAACAATACTATTCTCAGGTACGAATGACAATGCAGATCTAAAAATGGTTGACATGACAACTTTGGAATTTTGGGCTCCAAGGTTGATGGGTTTTACACTTGAGCGCAAGTTTTTGCTGTTACCAAACAACCCCTTAAGAGGGATGATCCTGCTAGCCCAAGCTAAGTAAATACCATACTTAGCCCACCTCAAAAAAACTCATTTACAACATCTTTTTTTTCTTTATACACTTGTTTATCTAAGTGCATTTAACATATAAACTAAATTTTACTATTTTTGGATATGTGTATATATTTTCTTAAAAAATATAAACTTGTTGAAGGGGATATATATAAAACAATATGTGTAAACTAAGTTTTACCAAGTATAAACTTGTTCATTCCTCAATACTTAATATATAAACCAATAGAATTTTTTTAAGATACTTAATATATAAACTAATATAATTCTTTTAACAACATATGGGTATATCAGGTTCAGACCGGGTCAAGTTTTGGTACTAGGTTAACATAAACCCAGTATTGGTTTCAGGTTCTCTTGGGTTAGGTTGAAACTGGGTCTGTTTTGAACCCAGAAATAAAACCTAAACTCAGTTTCGAAACTGGATCGGGCGGGTTCGAACCGACTCAGTACCAAGTTACACTCCTAATATGGAAGCATTCATACATTTTCACATAAGCTAGAGTAGTCAACGCATCAAACCCTCATTTCTATGATGCGACACATGGTGCATAATCGGTCTTAATCCATCATACCACAGCGTGCCCACATGTAGCAAAAAAGTTCTCATTCAAGCAAATAAACAAACAAAAATAATACTAATAGTGATAGTAATAGCAATAATAATCCTGATGATGATGATGATGATGATAGAATATACTATAAGATGGCTCTATACTATAAGATGACTCGAGGAAAGGCTGGCCTGACAAATATTCTTGCAGACACTTCATGCATGCGCTAGCAAGCACAACAATGATGATCAAATAGCAATAACATGGTGCATGATCAACCTAATCCTTTTGGATCAAACTAGACCATCTATGTGCATAGATAGCGCTTAGACGCATTGTGTAGCATTTATGGGCACGGGTGGGTTTTTGGAGAAATGTCGGAAGGAATGTTCTCAAACAGTAGTAGGCACTCTGTTTCCAACAGCCTTCTCATTGTCGAACACACCTAAGCCTAAATCTATCTCAAAGGTGTGCGAAGTTTTGATGGTTCAACTACATTTTTTTACACATTTCATTAAAGGATTCAACACAAGCATGGCAACCAACATAGATTTCTCAATACATAAAGAATTTCACTAGTTCACTTCTACACCTAGAGCATGCAAATAGGTTGAAAAATGTGAATTCTACCCTTGCATTGAAGGGGAAATGGCCAACTAAGTGTTAATGATTACTAAATGTTAATAAAAATGACCATGTAAAGTCATCGTTGTTGTCGTCATAAGATGTTTCCCACATGCAGGGTCAACTGCATGAATCCTATTGTTATATTCTTTACAATTGGTTACTATATTTTCAATAATTTCTAATGATACTATATTTTCAATAAATCTTCATATCTTTTTTAGTTATTCCGATCCATGTTTTTCTAATGATACTATATCCTAACGAGTTTTGTTTCAAGCCTCTGCTAAACATGCCTAAACACTTTTAGTCACATCATCATCAACAGCCATTTCCCACCTATGGGTTCAAATGCATGGATTCTGTTATGTCATTCTTGACAAGCATAAACTAAGTTCTCATTAATCTTTAATGTTTTCATATTCTATTAGGTACTTTCATCCATATTTTTCTCCGTCTTCCTCTCATTCTCTTACGTCTTCTATTTGAATGAACTTAACTCTCCTAACCGATGTCATTTCAAGCCTACATTTAATGTCCAAATGACCTGAGTCTGTTTTTCCTCATTTATTATCTATCGACTTCACATTTTCATCATCGCAAATACTACATTTCTAATTTTATCTTTTTTATTTTATCATTTATCAACCTTAACATTCTCATTTCTGCTACAACCATTCTATATATATGTTGTTTTTTAACTGCTCAACATCTTATCTCGTATAGCATAGTTGGCCTAATCGTTATCTTATAAAAATTTCCTTTTAATTTAATCTAATTGGAACATGGTCGCATATAATTCCTTGAGCACTATCATTTTTGAAATTTTTGCAAATATGCTTACAAAGTTTGGACAACATTGCATCAGTTTTCCTAAATTTTTTGAAATTATAAATATGTCCACAAAGTTTGCACGAAATTGCAAGCATGTCCCTTCTGTTATGACGTCATTATATTTTTCATAAAATGACAAAAATGCCCTTTAAACCAAGTAATACACTTGCAATATTTCCAACTATTGTAGACATATTTACTATTTTGTTATTGATATATTTTATATATGCTATTATTTTATTTTTTTTACAAATATCCTTATTTGCAAAAATTGCAAATGTATTACTTAGCTTAAAGGGGGTATTATCGTCATTTTACAAAAAAATCTAATGCCGTCATAATGGAAGGGTTGCGCTTGCAATTTTATGCAAATCTCGTGAGCATATTTGTAATTGCAGCAAACTAGAGGACGTTGATGCAATATTAGTCAAACTTTGTCCGCGCATTTGCAAAAAACTCTTTTTTTTATCCTACTCGAATTCTAGTAATGATGTCTTTCTCAATTTCTCCATTATTTTGAACTATCAATTCTAAATACTGAAAATGATCAATTCTTGGTACTACTTGTTCTATAATCTTAATTGGTTCCTTGTCTAAGTACTTGCTATTATTAAAGTTGTATTTCATAGATCTAATTTTTTTGCAACTAATTCTAAAACCAAGGTACTTCATCTTGTAAATGTCTAATAATTTCATTTATAACTTCAATGAAAAGGTAGGAGTTGAGCCTTAATGCAAACAAACAACAACTGAGAAATCAATCTCTGCTTATTATCCTCACAATTGTTATAGCACCCTCACATACTCTATAATATCACTATATCTATTGTTAATTTCATTCTTTTCTATCACTACCATATTAATTTTCTTTGAATCCAATCATATACTTTTTCTAAATCAATTAAAATCATGTATGGGTTTTTTCTCTCTATACTTCTCAAATAAGTCTAAGGACAAAAATAGCTTCAGTAGTCAATCTTCTTGGCATAAAACCACACTAATTTTCGAAGACATTTTTTTCTTGTCTTAGTCTATTCAATCACTTTTTCCACAATTTCAAAATATGACTCATTAGTTTTATCCACGATAGCTAACTTAAATATATGCCAAAACACTTTAGTGCACTTTCCCTTATTTTACTACCTATTGGTTTCACCTTCTAATTATCTTGGATATTCATTTCTAATTTTATCTTTTCCTATTTTATCACCCATCACCTTAACATTCTAATTCTTACTACAATCAACTATGCCTATGTTTTTTCTTTAATCATCCAACATTCTACCCACAAAGCATATCTATTCTAAATTTTGTCCAATAAAATTTTAGAAATTTCTCAAATATACCCATAAATTTTCACCATATTTCCCAATGGACTCACATATTTTCAATAATTCCTTCTACGCCCACATTTTTTTATCAAAATTCCTCCTATACCCATGATATTAGGGTCTGTAGCAACCATTGTTACAAACGTGTGAAATGACTAATGTACCCTCACTGATTTAGGGTTGTGGAAGAATTTTTTATTGAAAACATCAATATTCATCACTTCTACTTTTTCATAGGTTGCTGCTATAGTTAATGACAACTTTTTTTTCTTATTTGCAAATATACACACATGTTAATGGCAATTACTAATGGATCCAAACGACATTGAGCTGAAAGGAATTTTGGATAAAATTAATAAGTTTAGAAGGAATTATTGAAAATACATGGATTATATATACAAGGAATTGTAGTCAAAATTCGTAGTATTTGGAAATTTTCCTAAATTTTTCCTTTTAGGGTGAGTTTGGTAATCAATAAAAGTAGAAATAATAATAATAATAATAATAATAATAATAATAATAATAATAACAATAATAATAATAATTTCCACCACCTTTACCCATTTTGAGGCGATTTGACATCTTAACTACCCAAAAGCACTACTTTTCCAGTTATTACCTATTTCCAATCATTAATTTCACAGTTTTATACAACTATTCCATCTATTTTATCCCAATCCTCTTTACTCATGATAATTGCCCCATCCCATCACATCATTCTTTCACTTCTGCAAAATTTTCTAGAACAAATTTTTTTAATCACTACCAAGCATACCCTTAGTTTAATTAGAACTTAACAGTCGCATAAATTCTTAGGCGCTTCAGCATTACTTCCACCCTTGCATTAGATTCTATTTATGATATATTTATCCATTACCCTACTTTACTAAACTATTCATCCTAGACATACCACTTCATCAAAAACTTTATTTGATTCCTCCTCTATATTCTCATTATTATTAAAGTGGGGAATGATTTAAAACAACCACGTGGACAAAATGAGTTGTCCAATCAGTTGCTTTTTATATTTTAAAAATCAAAACCTTTTACAATGTTCACTCATGTATTTAATTATGATATTTTAATAACTTGTTTGTATGAGATAGTTGTTTCTAAAATTTAACAATTTCATATCCACTCTCAACAGATGTTAAACGTTTACCATACCTAAGTTGTCAATCAAAATGACTTTTGGCATTAAAAATATATTCATATAGATATAGAGTCGCTTCTATGGAATCTCATTTCAATATAAACCCATCATTTTTTTCTACCTTGATACTTGATAAAAAAACTCACCTCATCCATTATCTTTGGCATCATTAATATTATTATGTAAATCCCATCATTTGTCCAGTATCATTATGCAAAGGCTCCATCTAAAAATGTGTAAAATTAATGTAATAAAATGGTTTAATGTTAAAAATCAAATTTTAAAGTTGTATTTTCAACATTTAAACCGTCTTAAATATCATTACTATGAGCACAAATGCTTTTATAAAATATTGTTATATTCTAATGTATATATGAATAGATTCAAACATTTTTTATAATTTAAACATGAACATATATATTTAAGCAAATGTGGCCGATGTACATCTTTGATTTGGATGAAACTTAGTCACAAAGTTAGACAAACAATGCTAAATACAATTAATGGGTTGGATTTCTCATCGATAATCAAGATGAGAAAGATAGAGGAGACTACATGAAATTGCTTATATAACCTAGTTAAATAGAATAGGGACTCATAGATGTGTGTGTGTGTGTGTGTGTGTGTGTGTGTGTGTGTGTGTGTGTATAATTCACATATTTTAATAAACAAAGGCATTTTTTAAATTCAAAAAGGAAATGGTTGGACAAAAGTTTTATTTTTTTAAAAATATATTTTTATAAATATGGAAAAGCAACCAAATGAACAACCCATTTTATCCAAACCTATTGTTTTAAATCATTCCTCTATTATAATTCCATTTCATATGTTCAATTTTGGTCAACTAATTGTAAAACCCTTAGATTCTAAAGCATTTCATTTAATTTCAAGTTACTCCTCTTATTTCATCTATTATGTCATTTGTAAACAACAAGATATTTATTCTAGTAAATGTCTAAGACTACAAATAAAAGGTATTGCAACGTTGCAAAGTAATTTCTTAAAATTCGTCTCGGAAAGGAGTTCAAGTGGCCATCAATCTCATGCACAAGTTGCAAAATCAAGTAACAAGTGAAAGGAAACAAATACTAAATGATGAAAATCAAAACAAAACTAACTTAGAAATCAAGTAAAACTTCAAATAAGATTCAATCACAAGATGCAAAGGTTGGATCAATTTAGGTCACAGCTAAGGTTCAATTTCCACCTCAGCCAACTTAGGTTACAACTGAAAGGGTACGGAAACATCCAACTCAATTCAAAAGGCTCGATCACAAGCTCACCTAACTTTGAGCAGCAATTGAAGTTCAGTCTTTGGTCAATCAGCTGAAGACCGCGACCAAAGAAGAAATGCATCTACAAAAAGATTCTCTGGAAAATGACCAAGCGTCAGTCAGTTTCAGGCCTGACTGACTTAACCTACAGTGGAAGTTTAGTTCCAAGCTCAACCAACCTACCTCAAAACCTCAAAACCAAACCACTTCAAAATTGTCCAGTAACAAGTCTCTCAAAGGCCTTATCAGTTAGCATAGTAGATCAACTGAGCATGATCAAAAAAAAAAAAAGACCTTACCTAGTTTCATGTTCAGTTGATCTACTATGCTATCAACTTAGGCCAAAACTGAGTGTTTCAATTTCCAAATTAAATACATTTAAGGTAAGCAATTCAATTTCCGCAAAGCTGCCTCGCATGGCTACTGGGGTTCACTCGCAAACGAACCCCACAAACTTGACCAATTGAGGTTGCAACTAAGCTCAGTAATGGTTGAATTTTTTCAAATGTTTGAAACATAAATGCTTGCTAACAGCTATGAAATGGCTTTCAAACATACAAAGCATTAACTTCAACTGTTGGGAAGTTACTCAAGCATTCTGTCTTCCATCTACACAAGCTCTAAGGATTGAAACATTCTCTAAAGGCATTAAGAAGCTGAAATCTTCAAAGCATTCGGACTCTTCAAAAAATTACTTCTCCTATGCTCAAATGACTAGGTCAGTTGTATTTGTTAAATATATAATGAAAAATAGAACACAAAGGTGTGTACTGCAGTGCACGGAAGAGTGAAGTAGGAATAGTTAGCTCAAATCATTCTGTATCATACCTCCTACTTGTGATTGCTTTTCTGCTGTGCTAATGTGATTGTGCCTTCAATAATTTCATTCAAGGGGATTTCGATCCAGGGGTGACCATTTTGTGATAACCAATTCATCTCTTCCCTCTTGGGTTAAGTCATTCTTCAAAACAAACAAGAAAAGAAATGACTAAAGCACTAGTATTGCAACTCCTAAACTTTGCAAAGGGTTTTGAAGCTATTTGAGATGCATCATATAGTTTAAGAATTGCAACACTAGTGGTTTAGTCATTTCTTTTTTGTTTGTAAAGTCTAGGAGTTGGAGTTGGAGGCAATCTAAGCCAAGAAGACCATCCAATTGCATATGTTAGTGAAAAATTCAGTGAGGCTAAATACATATGCTCAAGATATGATAGATAACTTTATGCTATATTACAGGCACTAAGATTTTGGAGGCATTATTTGTCGCTTGAACAATTCGTTTTATAAATAAATCATTTAGCTTTGAGAAATTTGCAATCACAAAATAATATAAGTACTAGACATGCAAAGTGGAATTAGGGTGTGTTGATTTCAATGTAAAACTTTTCACTCTCCACAACTAACCTATTTTTTAATTATTTTTTCATATCTTCCTATATAAAATACTCTACTTTTCAATTATTTCTACATAACTACTCATACAACTAACTTATCTATTTTAACTTTATAATCTTTATTCCTCATCATTACTCTTATCATATCACATCATTTTCTCTCATTTCAAAAACTTTTACATGAAAAAGTTTTCATCCAAATGTTTCATCACTTCCCAAACACACCCTTGGTTTTTCTTCTAAAAGTAAACATTTTTTCCTCAAACATCATACCGATGTTGAAAAGTGAAAATGAGCCCATAGATGCTCTCAGCTAAGCTATTACCATTGTCTATACCATGAATGTTACTTGTCAATCTTTTATAGGGCATATTTGGGAAGTAATAAAACTTTTGATGAAAAGTTTTTGGTATAAAAGTTTTTAAAATGGAAAAAAATGATGTGAAATAACAGGAATAATGATAAAAAATAAAGAGAATAAAATTAAAATAGATAGGTTAAATGAACGGATAGTTTGGTAGAAATGATTGAAAAGTACAATAATCATATAGTAAGAAGTAAAAAAATAATTAAAAAATAGAGTAGTTATGAAAAGTAAAAAGTTCTAAATTGAAAAGTTTTAGTTCGAAATGTTTTTGGAATAAACAAACACCCCATAAGTTGAAAAATGAATAACCTTCTGCGCTAACACTGGAAGTATCTTTCATAAAGTGCAAAATAGAAATTGTGATGATTATGTGATTTATAATGAGTACTTGTCTAAAGGAAGGGAACTATGTATGACACATAGGGCTAGGCATTGCCGGGGATTTGTAGGGATAAAACATTGCTAGATCTAGAGGAAGCAAGAATTCTATGTGGGGAATTGTTATTGTTTGAAAAGCAACTAGGAAAGCATTCTAGATATTCCTTTAAAGAGTTGCATGCATAAGCCAATAGCCCCTTTCATGTACTAAGGGAATTTCGCCCGGATGCACATGAGCTTGATTTTCCAACAGATGGGAACTAGTTCCACTCTTAAATTAGAAAATTTGTTTCTTTAACCTTTATTAAAGCCCTGTAAGCCTTCAACTTTGACTACAAGTGTCCCAACAAATAACACCTCAACATCAACAACTATTCATGTGCTACCACAAGCTCCATCCACTTCTTCATATCAAATAGAGACTATTCTTTGAGGTGAGCTTGTTACTTTTGCAAAGAGCATAATCCAATAATATCTAGTTAGTGTGGAGAAACAAATTAGAGTCAAATGACATATGGATTATAGAAGATGGACTTTGCCAATTTGCTCCTCATATGTTTAAACAATATCACAATGAGCACTCTCCACTGGCGAATTTTCCAAGTTGAGGAGACTTTATGAAACCCAATTTGCTCCTCATATTTGTAAATGGTATCACAGTAAGCACTCTCCAATGGTGAGTTTTCCAAGTTGAGGAGACTTTATGAAAATCTTGAAGAACCATATCTTAAACATAATCATGAAAGGCACAAGTGTAAAAGCATGAGTCAAGAGTTTCTTCTTTAGGTAGTTATCTAAATATAGTTGTAACTATGTTTAGAATCCTTTTCTTAAAAGTTCTCTTTTTGGTGTAAAAAACTGAGTTTAGAATCCTTTTCTTCAAAGTCGTCTATTTTTGGTTTACTTATCCTTAGGAGGTAAATAAAAATAGCTTCACTATTCTTGGTTTGCTTCTCCAATGATTTTACGAAACAGTGGGTCTATTGCATCTACATAACTACAGCTTGTATAAACTTCAAGAGGGATTTAAGTTCGTAAATCATCAAAGTATATTTTCTCCTTCTAAGATATCCTATAACAGGAATTTCCATATTTCTACTTGAAGCCTAAATGAAAATCTTGTACTCCTTCAGCACATCGCCTAATGCTTCTTCCCAAACGAAAACTTAGCCACAATAATTTATTTCAAAATTAGCAAAGAATAGGATAAAATGAAGAAAGAAAACAAAATCAAACAAAAAAGAAAAAAACCACAATAGACATATTTAAAGAAATAAAACAGAAGAACTTAGATGCATATACAAATCTGCCATGTTCACAAAACCCTTTTCTTGGTAAAATAAGCAGCACCACCAGGAATTAGGATTGAACCGTAGACAATAGATACAACAAACATGTAAACAAAAATGCATCTCTACTAGTTACAAACTCACAATAACTCATAAACACGGTGGTTAAGACTAACTTTACATTGATTTATAACAACAAAAACACCACATGAGAGCAGTATTCAATTTAATAGCCATAAGATTTCACATGATTAATTCAACATGAGTGATGCAGCAAGCATCCACCACTATGAAAAGGACAAAAAAAGAATAGAGAGACACATCATATTAAGGGTATTTGGAAAAGTATAAAACTTTTCGAATAGCAACTTTTCACTCTCCACAAATACCCTATTTTTAATTATTTTTTCACATATTCTTATACAAATACCCCACTTTTCAATGATTTCTGCACCACCCCCATATAACTAACCTATCTATTTTAATTTTATTCTCTTTACTTCTCATCATTACCCCTATTATATTACATCATTTTCTCTCAATTCAAAAGTCTTTCACACCAAAAACCTTTCTCCAAAAGTTCCATCACTTCCTAAACACGCCCTAATTTGATTGCAAGCTAGTTCCATAAAGAATAAAAGAAAGAATGAGATCAATCGCAAGCATTCATCTATATTTATAAGGCCATCCCTTTGATATAATGCAGACTGCAGACCACTGAGCCATTAGTTGGATCTAGATTTCATGGAACCATTTGTCAAATCTCATGCAGACCATGGGATCATTAATTAATTCACACAAAGGGACAACATATAAAGAGCAAGGACTTAAATTAGAAGCATGAGTTGTGATAACAATGCAGGTAACCAGATGTCTGTTATATCACTAAAAAAAAATGGACGCAGAACAGATTTCAACTGAAAATACAGAGGCACAAGAAGTTCTTATTCTTATGTGTTATAGATAGAAATTATAGTTAAAGCTGGCTCCCTATCTGCAAAATTAGCAACAACTAGCTCCATAAGTTCCTCACTCACTCAGTCTGCATCATATAGGTTTCACCTCCAGGTATTTGTCAGGAGGAAACTATATCCAAATAAAGAAATCTGGTTATAATGCCAGTTTATTGGGACACATATGCTCCCTGTTGGCAGATAAATTTTTGAACTATAACAATTCCATAAACATGGAGAAATGGAAGCTTATGATAACTTCTGTTGTTTAGTGATCATTGTTATCAAACTCAGGAGCGGTCTCACCTCTTCAGCCACCTTGACCAGGAACGAGCCTCATGTCACTCCTGAACTGCTTTGGCTCATGGAGAAATAAATAATATAACCCATGCAAACCAGCCGTTTGAGCATCTAAACAGATTCTACCACTCTCAGTAGATTTCAAATTCATGCTCTGGTTTAAGATATATGCCTTCCTACCATGACTCCAAAAGGTTTGTATTCCTTCTTTCCTTTTTCCTCTTTCAGTCCTAGATGATAGACTTAAGGCCGTTGTACATTTGTTCTTCCATTTATAACTGAGATGGGTGTGGAAGGGTGACTACCAGATGCCTGTTTAACAATGTTATGATAGAAAAACAACTATTTAAGTGCAGTGTGTTTGTCAGTAATTGAAAGGATAAAGCTTGGGCCTTTATACACAGAAGTGTATGATCAGAATTCACACCCATAATTTGTGTTACAATTAAAAATCTATTCCATTCAAGAACTTAAAATTATTATGAAGCATAAAGTTTAAGATTAATACTATTAAAGGTTTATTTTTTAAAAATCAAACTAAGAATATACCAACAATATCATAGTTTAAATCAGTTCATACTGATAGTTGAACTGATCCGAAAAACTGGAACAAAGTCTACTGGTTACCAGTCAGGTAAGTGTACTGGTTCAATCATCAGTCTGGTCTTGATGACATTCATAATGACCATGGCATATCTGTGCAGAATCTAGGGAAAAAACTCTTACAATGCAACAGCTACATCACTAGATAAATACAATTAAAAAAGAAAAAAAAATCAATGACATCCACCATTTCCCGAACCAGAGATTTTAAGAACCACAGTCCATCACTGTTAAGGGCTAGTCCAACATTAAAGACATCATGATTCCCTTTCACCAGAAATGGCTTCATCTCATTAAATGACGTCAATTGTTGAATAGTGACTCCCAAGTGTGCATAATCCGAAGGATAACATGATTGTCGTGCCTTGAATGGTGGAACTAGAACGTATACATGAGCATTACCTTGCATATATAGATGGTAGATATGGCATGCCATATGGAGGAACCAAGCATATTGGGTGTACATACACACACACAAATATAAGGAACCTCGCCATTTTCATGCATCATAATTCTCTTATCAAATCCAAGCCAGCCATTAAACTTGTCTGTGGGCCTTAAAATTAAATTTCAAGATTCATCTTGATTGAATTCTAAGATGAGACATATTAAATGCAAATTATTTGCATTGCTTGAAAATATTTTTTCAATGTTGTGCCCTAGATAGGCTTGTAATGGAGATCATTTTTAAGATCTTCATTAGATAAATAGTTACAAATACAATGTTGTTACATGTAATGAAAACATACCATCGTCGTCATCATCATAAGTCGTTTCCCACCTAAATGTAATGAAAACATATAGTTCATGAAAAATGTAAATATTTCCACAGTGAAACCCCATTTAACAGAAGATATGCATATAAATATATGCTATGAAAGCTTACATCGTATTATATGTACATACATACACCTACATATATGCTACAGCTATTTATAAGTTTTCCACAAAAGATGTTTCTCATGATAGTACAGTACAAAGCAGCAATTTTGTTTTCCCTTTTTTACACAGCCACACCAATTATCAAGCTCATAACAAAGATTTGAGAGATTTGAAAGAGAATGCTTTACTTTTGATATGTAGAAAACAGAATGCAATGGAATTTATGACATCTGAGTATTCTTGTACAAGCTTGAGCTAGAGATGAAGAAAAACTATATGCGTTATGCGGCCCGCAAAATTAAAGATTATGCGTTCCACATCTTCCAGTTTCTGAAATATTGAAATCTAAAGTTTACACTTGCATGCACCAGAGGAACAGTTAACTAAATGATCAGAAAAGATATGACAATTGACAAAGAAAACTTTTGATATTATAACTTCAAAATGTTTCCAAAAACATTCGCATCTATATTTACACTCTTCTTGCAATTTACATACTGATGTGTTGAATGTGCAACTACTTGCTGATTAGGCCTAAACTAAACAAATAAGATAAATAATGTAATGGAACCAATCCATTTTTATGTCAATGAAACCTCTCTGATGCCCCAAAGGATGATTGGAGAAAATATAAAACAAATATCAAATTTTATTTAAGTCAAAGGACCATGTGGGCTGCACCATTTGAAAACATACAAAATTACCTCAAATATAAATTATTTCGTCAATCTACTAAAGTATTAGGACCAATTGGATTTCATCAATTTCTATGGAATGGTTCGACCAAAGTGATTCTCAACAAATAAAGTCTGAACATCTACTTATAAAGTGAAAATAACTAGGAAAATCACAAATGGAAATAAAACATTTAAGGTTACTTAAGTAACAAATTGGGAAAGTAAATGAATAATCAACCAGGCCACATTGTACAAAATTAGAAAAATACAAGCTGCTTGACAGTTTTTCAGTAATGCCTGGTGGCAAAAATCCATTGATTGTTGATTATTCATTAGTTAGCACTGACATAACATTATCTGCATATTATCCTAGACAACTGTTCATGCATGCAACAGTTGCTTGCTTGCCCATGCCTAGATCGGTTGCTTATGTTCATGGATACATCAGCTACTTGCATATGTGATGTTCCTTCCCATTGTGCATAGAATTGTGTGCATGGTGTCTGCACTGGACACCATGTACAGGAATTTTTTTATTTCTTTGTTTGTTTTGCTTTAAGTAGGGTTTTGTGCAGTTTGTGTGTTGCATTAACTAGGATTCCAAATTAGTAATAAGCCCACAAGGATTAGGAAACAAGTTCATGTTGACTTTTGAAAACTATAAATAGGAATCCGTAGTCTGTATTAGGTGTCAAGTCTTATTCTCTTCAGTTCATTAATAAAATCAGAGATTTCATCTCTATCATTTAAGGTTTTCCTCTTTTATTTCCTCGAAGATTCAAGGAACGTAAGCTAGTCTGAAAACTAGAAAATTTTTGCTTCTGATCATCATCAGTAGGCATGCATAGAAAGGGTTCCTGGAGTATGATGGGATAAGAATGAAAACATGGAGAAAAACAGAAAACATGCAAAGCAAAATTCAAAGAGGTAAATTTTCAGATTTTGCAGACATGGTTCTTAACTATTTTGATCCATAAGCACTTTGTATAAGCATAAATCTTCTGATTTAACTTGAGAGATCTATCAACACTCCACAGATTATAAAGATTTAAAAATGCTGTTTCTAAACGTGGAGATTAATGACTTCAGGCACAATCATGAGTTTTCTTTACAAATGAATGGACTTCACCATTCACAAAGAGAAAAAACAAAATGACGTACAAAAAATATGTCAATGATATCCTGACGTGGAAGACTATTAGAGTATTAGTTTATGTTAAAAATTAGAATTCATTTAGTTTAAAAGTTTTTTATTTTAATTTTGTTATTTTAGGTATCTGATATTTATTATTTAATTTGTGTTTTTACATTGTGTTAAGGTATTGTCATTGCATATCCCACTAACTAGAATTCAGACTGAGTAAGAATTGCATTAGTGATTTATTTTCCTCATAAAAAGATACATTGCCTTACAGTTTTAAAAGAGGAATGATCCTATTAACCCGAGCTGAGCAAATGCCCTACTTAGCCCACTCGAAAAAACGCATACACTTATTTATCTAAGTGTATTTAACATATAAACTAAGTTTTATCATTTTTTGATATGTATATATATATATATTTGATATTTTTAAGCATCTATGTTTATGTATGTATTTAAATACCCCTATCTTTAAAAATCTAAAAAAATATATACACATATCCAAAAATGGTAAAACTTAGTTTATACGTTAAAATAAACTTAAATAAACAAGTGTATAAAGAAAAAAACAAAAAAAAGTTTTATAAATGAATTTTTGAAATGGACTAAGCGGGGCATTTGTTCAACCTGGGTTAACAGGATCACTCCTAGTAACTCCTCGTTTTAAAAATACTGGATTGACTTAAATGGAAGCCAAAGTTGAAGTTTGCTATAACTAGACACATCATCTTATAAATAGATACATTGTCACTTCATTTTATTCTCAAGAGGATAAGGGGAGAAACTAAGAAGAATTTAGGGAAAACGACATAAAATCAAGGAACAAGAAAAGCATCAAGAAACTTTAAATTCAATTCAATCAACATCTATAGAACCCTAAGACAAAGCGTTATTTATAAAAATAAAGCCATAAAGCAAATTTTATACAATACTTTAAATTCAATTCAATCATGGAATCATTCCCCTATAATGTATAATCTTGTCAATGACTTTAAAGAAATAATATAAAGAACATTAACATATCAGTTCTAACAATACTTAAACCACATAATATAGCCAAACATTGTTCTTACAATTATTGGTCATTACTGAAAACATAGTTTATGATCTTCAAAAATAGCACAACAGTATCCATGCAGCTGACTCCATATAGGTGGGAAACAGCTGATAATGATGATGATGATGATAACGACAACAACGATGATGATGACACCTGATTGAACACTAAATCAAAGACAATAAATATCATTTATCTTTATAGGAATACAACTGGAAAATTAGAAGCACGCATGTCATAATGACAGAACAATCAGCAAACATACACTGCACGTTATGATGTACTTGACAATCTTTCACTCAAACATTATGAATAACATTTTTCAATGACTTCAAAAGGAATGATATAAATAAGATTAACATATCAGTCCCAAGGATACTTAAAACCACATATATAGCCTATATTATTCTTACCATTATTGTCAACTACATCTGATTGCAGTAATGGATATCTTACAAACTAAATATCATTTCTCTCTCATTTTCACAAAATAAATATATACCATTTATCTCTAGACGGGCAAAAAAAAAAAGGAAAACTGAAGAACAGATGGTGTACCAACGCATCATCCAGCACTTCAAGGAGATAATATATGCTGCAAGCCACTATCTGAAAATCTAATCCATGCCACAGGTGGCCATTATAACAACCTCAACAAACAAAAGCAGGATGATGCACTGGCAGAATAGGAAGTATCTTTCCTTATACTGACTACATCACCAGTAATAATTCATCATATCAACAGTTTTCAAACTGCATGCCTAAGGTGTTAATAATAATTTATCATGATCATATGTCATAAAACCTCCAGTGATTGAGATAGTTCTGTATAGCACAGAAATGATTAAGACTGTGTTTGGTTCCTTTCTCTGATTCTATTGCCTTGAAAATGTATGCAGTCATCATTCTATTCCCTAAACCTGTTTGATAAGTTTGGATAAATAGTACCAATAATTAATATAATTCCGTACTTATGCATGAAGTTTTTGCAGTTTATAAGCCCTGTTCCCAACATTGACAGTACTTTTTGAAACTACCAAAAGAAGGAAATCCGGAACCTACTAAGACTTTAATCTCATGGTTAAATTGTTGAATTTTAAAGCAGTCTATCATGCATGTGGGGAGTTTCTTACAAAAGAACAACGAGACACTGCCCCTACCCTTTCTATTAGAGAAAAATCTGGACAAACCATCATTTGAAATGAATTGAAACAGCTAAAGTTGTAATGCATGTGATTATAGGTTAATCCGAACCATGGTTCAGAATATTGGTATCAAACAGCATATTGGTCCCCTCTAAAAATGATATGATATGGCTGTATCATATTGATATCAGATTGTATCGGACCATATCAGAAGAAATTTTATTTAACATCAAAAAAAGAAAAAAATGTAAAAAATAGACAATTGGGAAATACAAGAAATATAATTATTTAGCATTTTGCCTATATACAGAATAGTCATTAGTCCATTTTCTAAGTAGTAGTCTATGGTAATGGTGTATGGATGAATTTTATATTAAAAAAGAAATCATAAACAAGACAAGTAAACTCATTACTAATTCAACGTATAAGAGACATAGCAACATAGCAAAGTCAAGCACGACTAAAGTAAATATATATGATAAATCATAAATCAATTAATTACAATTCATGAATAATATATATTTGCATAAAGACAAGGTAAAAACCCACCAAAAATCTGATAACTTTAAGTTTATTTTTAGATTTTTAATTTTTTTTATAAATTAAAAATAAATGGCAAGAAAAAATCAATCATGATACTATAAACAGATTCATGTAAATGATAAAAAAATTCTTTTTTTAGTTTTTTAGAATAATTTTTAAAATTTTTCCATTTCTCAAAATTAGAATATATATATAAAGGAAAAAATAAAATTTTACCTAGTTGCAAGAAAAAACAACGAATATCAGTGCAAAAATAAGTGTAGAAGAAGGGATGAGTTTTGGAATATAAAACATATGCAAAAGAGTGAGCTAATAGAACTTTCCATAATTTTATTCATTTGGCCAATACACCCTAACCGATACAACCAGTAACTGATCCATGATCCGAGCATAGTAATACTACGGAGCCATATAAAGGCAGCAATGCCAGCAACAACCTAAAAGGAAATCTGCATTGTAAAATAAGTGCTTCAGCATAACAAACAAAAAAAGAACTCCCACCATTAGGATCAAAAAACTTTCCAACAGCACAATGATTAATAAAACTCATGTCCAAAAGTAAGAGATGTAAAATCCACCATGGCTTGAGGAAATCCTTGTAGTAGATGAATGCTTATGTATTCATGCAATGAACTTCTAATCCATTCCATCACCAAGTTCTATTCGAGGCACCACAATTCACTACAACAATCCTACGCACCTAGTAAATGTTGTCCCTCTAGGTACACATTATGAGTCAAAGATGAAGTAGTTCAATAAAAGAAAGAAAGAAAGAACGACATGTGCATATTACGTCATATGAAGACTCATTATCACAACATACAACATATTAAACATGGCATAGAAATGTGCAGCCATAAATGATACTAGGAAATAAATATAGAAAATTAGTCCGATTTAGAAGAGGTGATTATTACCAAGGATGGAAACTTGCTCCAATGAAAGGACATTCCAAGCAGCATGTCCCCAGTAGAAAGCATTCCACCACATTGATAATGTACAACAACTTAGAAAAGAATTTATTTATGGAGTAAGGTTCTCCGGCCATCTATCACCCACACCATAATCAATGCTCAGCTCTCTCAGGGGTGGGATATTCTCCATTGCAAAAAGCATGAGATGAGGGTAGGATAAGTTGAAGTGGTCATACAGTACAAACTGCACTAGCACATTAGGACTGCAGCTGTGGCTGAAATAGCATGCTACATTCCTCATAGTTGACACATCCATTGCAAAAGTCAATGGAGGCAAAGAAGGATATGCAGGTCGAACATATTCAGGGAAAACGCGAGAGATGTCTCCCCATTCTACCCATCGACCAGGAAATCTGTCAGGATAGATCAGACTGTCACCATTCATAGCAACCACTGTTGCCTGCTGCTTGGTAAGGATTACTCCTGTGTACTCACAAATGAACGCGCCAGCTCGAATCATATCCAAGGTCCGGACTCCCCACCCAGTTTCTCTAGATCTAAAGATCTCCAGTCGATGCCTCAGGCCTTTCTGACTGACACGGTTTCTGCAACTTTCAGGGCATCGACAAGAGCCACCACATTCATATACCAATGGCTTCCCACGCAAAAGAATTCCATTGTTATCATATGCAAACTCACCTCCATTTTTCGCAAGGCAATAACAACCATCTTGACACACAGAAGTGCAATCACACCCATGGATATCCCCATTCTCCATACCCGCTCCACGGTAGCCAAATGGATAAACAGGACGAACTAGGTAGTCAAAGAACATGGGATCCTGATCAGAGTCAATGTCATTGAATAGGTAAACAGGTAGCCTCTCCTTTCCCTTAGAAATATCAAGACTCAAGTAACCAGACGGCCTAACAGACAAAGGATCTCTTTTCAAGTCCTCAGCAAACCTCCTAACCACAGTCCCCATATCAGGCTGTCCCTCAATTCTCAATAGCTTATACTTGTATACACCAAATCCAGACTTACCAATGTCAAACCAGTACTCAAGAACGCGATACAGACCATCATAAATATACACCCTGCCAGTTGGGCTGCCCTCGCACTTGATTCCACGAATTACCCGGACCTCGATCCCGTAATGCCGGCTCCTCTCCAATCCAAGGTTACCACCTTCGAGCTTCTGATGAACACTGTGCTTCATGTTACCAACTTCCTTACCTCCATGGCCAGTGTAGATAATCATATCACCACTGTCCTCATCATCTTCATACCCGCCAGACACGATGATGCTGGTGCCAATCGGCTCCCCATTTGTGCGTCGCGTGCCCGCAACATAGTCAATCCCGGCCTGTACCTGCCCATGCAGCCCCACCACGCACATCTCCATTCGGAAAAAGAACTGGTCCCCTACATGGATGCCGGGTATCGACCCGATAATCCGCTTATCCCGATTCAACCACATCCCACGATCCATCATCGCAGCAGAAGCTTTCAGGTCGCCTCGGACCCGCTTCGCCGTCACCCCCGAAGAAAGCATGGCCCGCTCCTCCTCCTGGATCGAGAACAACCGGAGAGACTCGAAGATCATCCTAACCGACCGCACGGACATCCGAAACTGCTGGTGATCCTGGATGCCGAGCTGGGTCACGCGCACCATCTCCTTGGACCGATACCGCTTCGCCCGGTTAGAGGCGACGATGGCCGAGGACGACGCCGACAGCGGCTGCTGTCCGGCGGGGATGATCGCGAGGCTGTCCGGGTCGAGCACGTCGACGTCGCCATAGCGGCGACGGAGGCGGTCGGCGAATGCCGAGCGGAAGAGCTCGGAAATGCGGAAGAATTCGGAGTAGACGTCGTCCGCATCTGCGGAGGAGGAAGGCCGTTGGATATTGGTTGCGGAGGGGATCTGCTGCAGGAAATTAGGGTTAGAGTTGGGAGCTGCCGGGGGTAAAATTTGGAGCGGCTCTTCATCGTGGGGTTCGGCTTTGGGCTCGAGCTTTGGAGTGAGGAGAGGGGAGTCAGGAAGGAGATTGAGGTCTATAAATGGGATGGGAGAAGTCATGGAAACGGAAGAGGAAGAAGAAGAAAGGAGAGAAGAGAGATTGGAGGTGGGGTGGGTTTTTAAAATTAAAAAAACTACTTAGGACAGAAGGGGTGCCATATCAGGACATTTCTTGTTCTCAACGGCGATGGCTGTCTCAGTCTCAAGCGAGGAAGAGAGCGAAGGCCCAGCAAATTCCTGAGGGCAGTGGGGCTGTGGCAGAGGTGACGCATGCTTCACTGACAGGTGGCATCGCATGCGGCGGGATGTTCGGATGTTTACTTTAGCGGGTGTTAAGAAATGTACGACTAGAAGAAGGGTGCGTTTTCAAAAGCGCGGGGACTTACGGGTGGGAAAAAATAAAAGAATTATATGAAATTAAAATGGATAAAATAAAAAATAATATAATATAATTTACTTCATAAGGATAAAGAAAATAAAGTTGAATTGGGTATTCAGTTGCAACTTAAGCTATAAAAAAAAGGAAAAATGTTTGGCTAATATCAACTATACTTATTATATTTGTCATTAATATGCTTATATGCCTACTAAATTTGAAAATTTTGATATATACTCACTTATTATTTCATTAATTTCAAATACACTCAAAATAAGACAGTGAAGTGGGATAGTTTGTTAACATTGATTTAAAACAACAAAAGTAATAATGTAATTTAGGTTTAGTTTCGAAGGTTAGAACATATGGCTGACACTTTCAGAATACAAAGTACTTGTAACTTTCCACATAAATGGCCTATTAAGGAACATTTGTAATTGCACATTTTCAAGAAATAAACGCATTTCTTTCATGTGTTAAAGTTGGTTATAACCATTGTTTGAAACTTCTTTACTTTCGTGATAAATTCATCTATTAAAGTTGATTATAACCATTGTTTGAAACTTCTTTACTTTATGAGAAATTCACGTCGATGCAAATTATCAAGTGTCCAAATTATTATATATATCTCCAAAAATGGTAAAATATGATATATATATATATATATATAAGTTAAATATATCTTTATCCTTTTTTATAAAAAGATTTTCAAAAAATATTTAAAAAATCGAGTTTTACTCCTTGATGCATTAATATGCATTGAAACATTGTTCCTAGTAGGTAATGCATCTTTAAAAATTAAGCTATTAAATTGTTATTAAAATAAATAAATAAAAAGAATAGATAAAATTGAATAAATAAATCTTATTTTTAATCATTTATTTATGTATTTTCAATCATTTATTTGAATTTATTTATTTATTTCATGTTAGTTTATTTATTTAAATAGAGAAATAATCATGTTAATTTAGGCTAAGTAATAGCTTATTTAGCTCATCTCGAAAAATCCATTTAAAAAATTTTTTTAAAATTTTTCTTCATTCACTTATTTATGTAAATGTGTTTACTATATAAATCAAGTTTTACTATTTTTGAATTTATGTATATATTTTTCAAGACTTTCAAATACAAGAGTATTTTAGCAATTTTCAACCATTAAAAAAGCTAAAATATCCTTTTCTTTAAAAATCTTAAAAAATATATAAACATATTCAAAAACGGTAAATTTTAGTTTATATATTAAATACATCTATACTAACAAGTTTATAAAGAAAAAATAAAAAAATTATGATTTTTTAGGCTTACCATTACTTAATCTAAGCTAACAATATCATATTTCTATTTAAATATTAATTAATTTATTTCAACGTAGTTTACATATAATCTATGTACATTGCTTAGATATACAACCCCTTACATGTTAAAGTTGGCTTTGCTTCTATAAGAAGTTTATGTTGATGCAAATTATTAAATGTCAAAATTATATTAGTGCACTCATGGTAGGTAATTTCACTTTAAAAATTAAGCCATCAAATTTTTATTGAAAATAAATAAATATTATTTTCAATCATTTATTTATGTATTTTCAATCATCCATTCTAATTTATTTATTTATTTATTTATTTAAATATTAGTGAATTAATTTAAATTTATTTATATTCATTTATTTATTTATTTAAATTGTTGTAAAGTTATTTAAAAACATATGACCTAAACTAATAGCAAATTTTACATATTAATAGCTCTCATTCAAAGTGAATTGCTTCTTTATAGCAATTTTTTTAAGTTAAATTTTATTTATTTATTTTTATCTTGGTTAATAGCTTGCCACATAAAAGGTTTGTTATCAAATTTGGACTTGTGTACATGACACCTTGCCACCCCTAATTAATAACAATGTATGATAATTTGAAATTTTATATTTATATGTTTAGTTTAAACATTAAAAATATCAATCCTCTTGGTTAAAAGAAAATAATAAAATAACTGAAAATTTTGATCTAGAGATTCGAACCTTCGTATAACATTTTCAAGCCATCGCGACTTTGGTAATGGCTAACATTAGTAAAACATAGAACAAAATATAATAGGAAAAATTTCCTACGTATCTACAACATTTTACCATTATTCTCCTTAATACTCAAAACATTTCCAACATTCCTTCGATGCCTGTGATATTTTACCCGTAATTCCTCCCCCTGCCTACGCCGTCACGTCTCGTGAAGTGCACTTGCCCCTTTTTTAAATTCCGAAAATGCCCTAAATGACCGGCTTCGAAGGAGAACGCCACAGGAGACAAATATTGCCACTGAAATTAATCGAGGTTGGGGCTATCTGCACCAAAATTGTAGATCCGCTTTTTTTTTTTTTTTTTTTTTTGGCCAACTGTTTGAACAGTTTGGATCCCAAGATTAGCGGAACCTAGAGATACAGAGCGAATGGGTTTTGGGCGTGAAAATGGACAGGGGTTTTGAACAATTTGGATCTTTGGATTAATTTGATTTTAGTCCTTATAGAGGATGATGCCAGACTCCATGACCGTATGCACATGACCAGATTTTTGGGGAAGGAAGACAATGATAGATCATGTCGGAGAGATGGAGATCATCGCTGCTACAGCTGTGCCGCCAGAAGAAATAGAGTTTGGCGGTCTTTTCCATCTCCTAACCAGCAGCAGCTTCCCGATCGTAGCACTTATGCTTCGATTCTCTTTCACTGAGCAGCCGATTAACCATCCAAGTTGTAGCAATTAAAAACCGACAGGCACAATTTCGATTTTTCGCCACAACCAAGACGATACTTCAGCCAAAATTTCATAGTAGCAGCCGACAACGGCGACCATTCTGAGAACTACGACTAGCTTCCTTTAATTTAGACTACTAGCTCCAATTGACAATGGTTTGCACCCTTCTGCCTTCTGCACAACAATAACATCATCTTCGACTGCCCCTGTTCAAGATTTGCCATAAAAATTCAATATAACAACATCACTGAAAATCAGCGACTCTCTACGTTAACATCGATTCTAGCCACCTATAGGTTACAAGCCATGCCCCTACCATTTTCAATAGAAAGATCAGTAGCAAAACCCACCACGCTGCAAGCTCGTCTCCGTCTTTCTTATTCAGCAAGCATTAGTTTGCCCAAAATTGAAGAACCCAATTTCGGTTGTCCAAATAATTGTAGCTGCTGCAATTGTTTAGTTCGTCAATAATTCTAGTTCGACGATGCATCGCAAAGAAGGCAGCTATGATTGGAGAATTGCTTGGTTGGAAGGTGAGTGTCAAGACAGACGAGCAAGGGAAGGCTTAGGAATCTTCTCCGTTGTGTCTTCTTCAACGTTGATAGTATCTTTGCTGCCATGATTCTCATTTTGTCCATCCCCGAACACCATAGTCAGTCATGGTGTCGTTAAAATCACTGATCTATTTGTCCATCCTCACCGAAATCATAGCCGACGAAGATTTTGAATGATAGATTTTCCTCCTTCTTGTAGCTCGTTCACCATTTTCACCTGGCTTGTTATCCCCAGTGACGAACGGCGACATTGGCGTATGAATTGATGTAAACAAGCAATAGAGGAATTGAAAGAGGGCATTTTTGGAATTTAGACAAAAAGAGGCGAATGCACTTGACAGCGTGGCTATTGGAGGAATCCGGGGTGGAATGCCGTGGGTGTGTGAATAATTTTAATGGTAAAATATTATTGATGTGTGTGGAATTTTTGAAATGCTGTGAGTACAAGGAAAATAATGATAAAATATTGTGGGTACGCTGGAAATTTTCCTAATATAATATATTTTGAACTTTTTATTTAGTTCCAATTGCCACGACCCATCAATTAATTTGTTGTTTTTTCTTTAAAATATAATTATAATTTAAAACTTTTCATTTGTAGAGATGTTAAACACATAACTGTAAATTTATTTTTTTGCACGATTATATTTATGTGTTCCTTAATTACACATTTATTATAGTATGGGTATCTAGAATTGGTTACGTAATTTTAATTAAAATTTTGAAAAGAAATAACTAATTAAATTAGGTGGTGCTATTTAAATAATTAGATAATTATCTATTATTGTGTGAAATTAATATAGGGGATTAAAGCATGAATTAAACCAAGGCGATTTCTCATTATAAATTAATATTTGATTTATAAGTATAATATTTTTATAAATAGTTATATGAAATAAAGAATGTTTGGCAAAGTAAAAATGCTAATTTTAGAAATTATGTGAGTTAAATATATATGTATTGTATATAGGTAAAAATAGTAATAAAAAAGAATGCCCAATATTTAAGCCTTAAAAAATATATATTTAGATGGGAGCGATGAAGTTTAAGTGAAATTTATCTATATAGATAAGATTTAGTATATTAAATTATGTAAATTAATGAAAATAACAAAGTTTGAAAAGATGAGATAATTTTATAAAGTCATGTATAAGTAAAATTGATATTTATAATTTCATTGATGATATGAATGAGGGGTACTAATTATATAGAATCAATATATAGATGAGGTTTAATATGTTGAAATTATATAATTAATTTTATGAAATAAAGTGTAACAAAAGATGGATTTTTAATTTATCGTTCTATATATGAAAAATATAATACACTTATTTTGTGCCAATATTTATAAAAATATTTATTTGGCAAAATAGAAGTATTAATTGAGATGCATATATATACGATATATATTAGCTCATGTAAAATAATAAATAAGTGGGGTCCATAAGCAGATAATGATACAAAGAGATACATTTTAATTTAATGTGAAAAGAAATTTCATTTAACGCGGAATTTCTGAAAATGTGCGTTAAGGAGGATGATGATTGATAAGTGTGCGTGAGGTTACTTTTGAAGTCATAAACGGGGGTGAAGAATAAGGAAGAGAGTCATTATAGGGGTGATAATAAGGGAGAGAGTCATAAATAGGGATGAAGAATAAGGAGGAATGAAAAATAAGGAAGGTAGTCATAAATAAGGACGAAGAATAAGGAAGGAATTGAAATTCGTTTTTCATTTCTGAAAAGAGGCAGTGATAGCTAATAAGTTGAGCATCCAAACAAGGAGAGATTAACGGAAATTGAGGTAAGAAAATTTATTTATTTTTCTAAATTTTTATATTATTGGAAATATGGTTGATGAAAAATAATAATGATATTTTATTGAGTTGTTTAGATTGGAAATAATGGAATTATTGATTCTCAAAATATATTATTTAATTATTATCGAAAAATATATTATGTAAGTTTCTATCAGGGCTGTCGGAGGTTATATTCAAGTTTAGCAAGTTATAATTTCTGAATTTTATAATCTTATATGATGGGATTTGAGTTTTATGTAAATTTATCACACAAATAAGAAGCGAAGTTGGATGATTTATAATAAAGTTACATGTATATTTATAACATAGTTATACGTATGGAGATGCTTTGGTATTTAAAATCGTTATATACTATGTATATATTTATTATAAATGGATGGATAGATGAATAAAAGAACTAGACGATGGATTATACCATTATTCCATAAATATGTATGATTCCACTGAAAACAGATGGGCATAATTGAAAAAATAAATAAAAATATAAAAAATATAAATGACATATTACCATTAGCTTAGTAGGCCTTATTTCTCTCTGGGATGAACCTATATTAATATGAAGCGCGAAAAAAAATTGATTGATAGTAACTACGATTCACAATTTAAAAGTTCTGCCTGTTTTAGTTTACTATTAATTTGTATGTATCGCAGTAATAATGTTAGTTGTTGTTTATATAATTAAATTATATTGTTATGTTGTTGTTTAATATTAACGTCTTATCTTATTAAATTAAAAGATTTAGAAATTCATGTGTATTACAATAATAATATTAATTATTGTTAATATAATTAAATTATATTGTTATATTGCTGTTTAACATTAATGCCTTATATTATTAATTATAAGATTTAGAAATTCATGTATACTACAACAATAATATTAATTGTCGTTTATATAATTAAATTGTGTTGTTATATTGTTGTTTAATATTAAAATTTTATGTTATTAAATTACAAAATTTAGGAATTCTATTATATTTAAGATTTCACAATATGGCAGAGTTGACTAAATTGAAAAAATAATAATAATAAAATAATGGGCTTTCCTAAATATAGCCTGTGTTTGACCCTAATCCCAAATATACCCATGACGTTTCCAAAATCTCTATTATATTTACTATGTTTGCAATTAATCTTAAAAACACTCAATCAGCGAGTTAACATTGTTAATTAATATGTAAAATTATTAAATGCCCATCAAATTTTGGACATAATTAAAAAATCGAATGTCATAACTTACCAATGCTCTAATTACACATGAGCTCTAATTTTAAAGAGCTATAATTTTATTTTCTTTCTATTCATTTTATCTTTTATTATCATTTATAAAAATTTAACTCTTTTTAATGGAATAAACATTTTTGGGATTAAATATAAACATAGTGGGTATACTTGAGATTTTGAAAATGTAGTGAGTATAATTGGTATTAATGTCAAATGTAGTAAGTATATTTGGAAAAAGCCCTAAAATAATAAATACATAAAGAAATGAAATAAGTAAAAAAATTTTGCATTTGGAAATTGGTATAGGAACATAACAATCATTATTAGTTGGAATTATGAAATTGTGTTGCCACATTATGCAAATTAGAAAAATGGTTGATAATTAAGAATTTATATTAACTAGAGTTATGTACTTTTGATTCAGATTTGCACATAGAGGGATAAGAGAATAGTAGTTTGATGGTTAAAAAGGTAAGTAGTACTCTAAACTAATTTAAATGTTTGATATGTTTCTGGGGCATGTATATTTTAAATGTCGTTGATTTCCATTTTTATAAACAATGATTAAACTTGATTTAAAAGATGATTTATTATAATGTCAAATTTGGAACTTGATTTGTGAATGCTAGCATTGTATGCTTGCAATATCATGAGTCGTGATTATAGAAGTTGATCTAGAAGTATTGTTTATAATCATGGATGTCAATTGGTAATGTACCACCAAATGAGGATTGGGGTATGATTTAACCTCTAATGGCTGTGGGCTATGACCTGACTATCGGGCCATTATGGTAATGTGATGTTGCGATTAGGCCATGGATATGTAACTAGCTATTGTGATGTTGTGTTTGGAGCTGTGAATGTATTCGACTATTTATTGGTAATATTTGACGTAAGACTAGTATGTAGCTTGGAGATAAGTGTCTAGATTAAGCCATGAGCGTAAGTATGTGACAAGGCTATGGATGTGTGAAGATTAGGTAGGATATCTGTTGCACCTTCTTGTTTATTGGCTTGTTAAGGTGATTTTCGTATTTAATCTACCCATGTATAACAATGATGTAAAACAGGGCAAGATATCAACTTCCCCTTGTTGTATTGATTATGTTGATGTGGAGATCATGGACATATTGCATTGGTTCAATACTTGATCATGGCATGCATATGACATTGATTTGATTATGGTGTATAATTTATTAAAAACTACTCATGTTGTTTGATGCTGATTTTATTCAATTTATGTTTATCGTATTGCTTACTAAGTTTGCCTAAACTCATCATATTTTTATTATTTTTAGATGATAGGCATGCTAATGGAGATCAACATGCGTTGGTGTATCATTCAACTATGACTTAATAAATCTATGTCAAGAATTATTTATTTTGATCTTATAAGAGATGTAATAAGGACATATGATGTAATATATTTTATATACCTGGTCTTTTGCATGTTACTTGCTTGAAATTTGAAGAGACATTGGGGTTAGTTGGACTTTTGATAGATTTTATATTAAGTTATGACTTATGTTATTACGCATGTGTATGTTCTGCTATTATTATCGATCGTCTACATGAAATCGCTAATTAAGGCTTCGACTTGATTAGTGGACGCTACAATAGTTATATTATATTGCAAAGATATATAATTTGGATAAGAAATATTTAACTTTCAAAATAATAATAATAATAATAATAATAATAATAATAATATATTAATTAAAAATTCAAAAGAAAAATAGAGGTAAAAATATATACTTGAGAAAAAATAAAGTTAAAAAATAATAATTATATAACAAAAAAGCATAAAATATAGTCAAAGTGTACTTATTATGCTTGATAGTGAGTTAAGAAGTAAATAGTAATTATTTATATTTGTAAAAATATTTTTATGATACATCTAAAATTGATAATACGTAAAGATTTCACTTACACACTAGTCAAATTAGTAAGCACAAAAATGATAGATTTTCTTCTCTCATCCAAGAAAATAACCCTCGTTATCATTATGTTTGATAGTTGTTAGTTCAAAATAAGTTTAAAAAAGAAGAACCCCATGAATCCTAATAATCAGGGCTTAGAGCCTAACAAGTGTAGAGATTTCCGTAAAATGGTGAGAGAGAGAATATAAAACATAATAAAAATAATATTCCTTGATACCCTAAAATATGGTGAAGAAAAAACAAAAAAAGAAAAGAAAAAAGAGATGAAATTTTTTTAAAAAAATATATTTATATAACTATTAGTATCATAACCTTGATATCAATGTTACCTATCTTTGATGAGCTAAACATAATCCATTTATCTTTTGCCTACTTATTAACTAGTTCACATGCACACATGCTATATATATGTTTTGATAAAATGCTATATTCTTTTATGTGCATCATGAAAAGTCTTTTTACACACATATATTTGTTGGTCCCGAGTTGATGGCTAAACCCAAGAGGGGAGGGGTGAATTGGGTTCTTTAAAAAATCTTTGGTAAATCAA
>JAXCLR010000001.1:30818726-30839078 GCA_035584095.1 Annona squamosa
TCAAGTTAGTCTTTGTTAATCATCAAAACACAATATCTGATCAATTTGTTTTGTTTTGAAGCATTGTTTCCAACAATATTAATGAAACTTACTTCTAAAGTTTATTGATAAAATTATCAATGCATCGAGATTTTTCTAACTACTGAAATAAGCTATGTATTAAGATTTTAAATTTAATTATTTACATTGCTAAAGAACTACGAATATTTAAGTTGGGGGTGTGATAATTCACAAATTTTTGCATAATCTAATAGCAATTTCACACCTTTAATTATAAAAAGAGTGAATTAAATATGGATTTTATTTGAAATTTGAGAAATTTTCTACTTTTGTATAATATTTAATTTGTTATCAAATGGGTCATTTTGCATTATGTGCATTATTTTTGAAAATATTAAATATAAATATAATTACACATTCAAAGAGGAACTAATAGGCAAAAAAATTAACTTTGAAATATGTATTGACTTATTAATATAATTATGAAAATTTATATAATGGGTTTAAATGGGTAAATCATATACATATATATGATTATAAATATATTTTAAAATAAGGTTACAAAGGGGACAATTATATATTCTGAGATAAAATTACTCTGAAGTAAAACAAAATTACACAAGCCTGAAATAACTTTTAAATATTCATGAGCCTATTAAAGACAACTTTATATGACACTTTAACAAAGTTAATTGACATATACATGTTCGCATGTACATGTTTAATATAGAAAACAAAATGGACTATTATTCATTAACTTCTAAGATAGATAAATTTAATTAGAATACAACCATTTCACATTATTTTGGAGTTATTGAATATAAATATATTTTTCTTTGGTTAATTAGTAGGTTACCTTGTATTCTCTAAAAGAAATGGTTTGGCTAAAAGGGAAATTATAAATAAAAATAGAAACCAAAATAGATATGAAATCCAATAAAAAATAGATATGAAATGATTAAATGATATCTATTACCACCATAAAAATATATTTATTTTAGGATAAAAATGAATATTTTGGGATACAAATATAAATTCACTACAAAAGGGGAATTACGCAAGTACTGTACGACAAAATATTTAAATATTAATTAGTATATTAAAATGCAATCTTAATAAGTTATCTTAAATGGACTGGTAATTTAAATGTCATTGTGTGTACACAGACATTGGGTGCGCTAATTGAGCATGCAAGTTGGTATGGTGTTTCACCTTCCCCAACAATTTGCAGAAGTATGACAACTCAGGATCGTGATTTCTTGCCCCATGGTGCACCGAAGCTCGGTGCACCATTGTGCATTAAATTAATTTTTCATTTTTAAAATTTTTTAATAAGAGTGTTAATTTAAGTGTATTTAATATGTGTATCAATTTTTACAATTTTTGGAGTATTTTAGATATTTATTTTTTATTTTTAAAAATAATGGCATTTTAGGTAATTTAAAGTTATTAAAATACCACTAATGTTCAAAAATAAAAAATAAATATCTAAAATATTCTAAAAATAATAAAAATTGATACACATATTAAATACATTTAGATTAACACTTTTATAAAAAATTTCAAAAAAAATAAGTTAAAAATAGTTTAATGCACCCGAGTGCACTAACGCTCAGTGCACCCGGGTGCAGCAAATCACGATCCGACAACTCATGGCTGCCTCTCAACCATCAACCACCCAATTGCAATAGCCAGTAACCGGCCGACAGCACAGCATCCATCTCCCCTAAATTCCATCTTCCCAAACCGGCCCAACTATATTTAATTCCAAAATTGCGACCAGCATCTCCATCATCCTAAATGGTAGCAGCTACGCCATTAATCGACATCAAAATTCGAGCATACCAATTATTTCTAATAGCATTCTTCAGCACCACCCCGTAGCAAAAATCCCGACCGCCCAGTTCCAACTGCATGCCACCATTTCGAAGGCCCAAATTCCAATCTGTAACTTCGATTGGCAGCCACTGAAAAATTCTAATAATAGCAAATTGTAGCAAATTTATTGAAGCCGGCAGCCGCATCCTCTAACGATTTCAATCGCAGCTGCCAATCCATCCGCCTCGTTCCAAATTTTCCAAAACAGCATGCAACCGGCGATCCCATCTCCTTCACCATAGCATAAATTTGGTTGGCCCTTCCAAATTCCGCAAGCGACCATCGCAAAAGAACAAGATCAGGTCTCGGTCAAATTTTTTGCAGCCAACCATCAGCATTGAATCTCTATTCTCGATAGTGGCTAAAGCTGGAAAAGCAGTAATGACACACCGCCCAAGCCTTGACCAAAAATTCAGCTTCAGCCCATCAACTAAATCTGCAAGTTCCACCAGTGGCATTTATCATGATGTGGATTGTAGTGTCAAAAAAATTCAGCCAAGCATCCAACCAACCAGCCACCATCTTCAGCTCGAATGGCAATATCTGCGCCTTCTTCTGACTCTTGCAAATCGTAGTAGGCCCCTTGCCATCGAAAGCCTCAATTGACAGCAACTTCTAAGAGCGGAGAAATGCAAAATAGCGATTGTGACATGTAAGAATGGCTCCCACATCGTCGGGGCAACATACCACCCCAATCATTTCATAATTATAAATAATTAGGTCCTACCCCTTATAGACACAAGAAGTTTGGCAAGCTTCAAAGCTTGAGTTGGATTGCTCTTCCAGAGTTGACTTCAAGCCTCTTTACGTAGAATAAATTTTCTTTTATTATTATAACTTTCTTTGTACTTTGTAGTCTTCTTGCTTGTTAGATTAATTTTCATGTAGCTCTTGTAGTGTCGCAATTTTGAGAATATAATTACCTTAATCGCTATTTTGATTGTAGCAATTTAGTTGTACTTTTGAATTTTTGTGCTCTTATTTCTTTCTTTTTGTAGTTTCTCTCTCTTTTTTTCTAGCTAAATCTTCTCTATTATTTCTCTTTAATTCTTTCTCAATTATTCTCTCTCTTCTTTTCCCTTTCTCTCTCTCCTCTTATCTCTTTGGTAAGTCGTTTTCATATTTTATATTTTTAATATTAATTGAAAAAAATTTGAGCGATTTAGATTAATTGAGTCATATATTAATGGATTTAACTTTATTTAACACAATTACTCACGATTGATTCATTCATGTAAAGTCAAGGAAAATCGGTGTTACACGCCTATTTTGTGAAGATTTAAAGCAGGAGGATCAATAACCATTTGATTTGATGATTTTGAAGAATTAAAAGCAAAAAAACAATGAGCAAAATAACCTAGAATGCGTTGTGAAGTTTCAGTACAAAACGGGGTGAAATGGGCAACGAACTGGCTTTTATGATCCGGTCATTTCCAACTACGTCTCATCTGCCCACTGCTTCATCCGCAATGGGTTGCTCGCTGGAACAGCCTCAGTGATTTTGAGAAGGTGGGGGGCTGACCTCTTTTTTCAGGCAACCAAAGCAGGGACTTAGAGACTAGCATCAGATAGAGTTGCGCATGCACAGGACCTAACATAGCCCAAGTTGTGTTCGTGCTAAGACAACATAGTTCAAGTTGTGTTGCCCTCTAGCTGCTAAAATTCTGATCCAACGGACTATATGCGCAAGTCTTCTCCTGTTTTCTATATAAACACCCCTCATACATGTCTTAAGGAATCCTAAAATGTCTTTAGAGCTTTGTTTGAGGTCTTAGAGAGAGAGAGAGAACGTGAAGAAAACCAATATAAAAGCAAGGCAGTGAATTGCTTGAAGCGTTCAAGACACCATTGAAACTTTTAATCAATAAGCTATACTTGTCTTTCTTTCCTTCAATTCAATTTGTTTTGTTTGAGATGGATTTGAGATGCAATATTATTTTAAGTTTGAATTTGATTTTAAATATGCTAGGCTAAACTCTTAATTTAGGGTTTAGCATGTATTGTGCATATAATATAGTAGATATTGTAGTTTTGTTTTATTTATGAAGGATATCGATTGTTAATTTAATATTTTGTATTCTTAATGCTTGCTCTATGCATGAGTCCACATTATAGTATGATTCTATATATTAGGTGATAGAATTGAGAAGTGAAAATTTAATATACAATTATCGAGATGTTAAACTTGAAAATCTAAGACAATGAGAATAGACATGATGACTTTGAAAAATACAATGAACTTCTACAAAACTTAATTGATTCTAATTGACTTAATTCCATGAGAATCCGTTGTTAAGAAGATTAGGGTACACCTTATAGGTTTCGAGAGAAGGTGCAATAATAATTTATGAATAATTCTCTTTTAAAACTAATATTCAAATTAAATATCATACCATATATCCGTGACATTTGTTGTATGTGAAACCTTAAACTATATGTACTTTCATCTATTAATTTCTAATTCAAGTTACGTTTTGAAGATTTGCTTTCTTTGTTTGTTATTCTTTCTTTTACTCCACTTTGTTATCTCAGTATTCATTATAAATATTTAAAAGCAATGTCTTAAGTCCTAAATTTTCTATGATATCGAATTTTAACTACTAAAATTCACGACTTGTGTACTTGCGGATAGAACAAAAGAAGTATTTTGACATCATTGCAAGGAATTCAATATTACTTTGGACTTCATGGTTAGACACTGCTCTTTTTCTTATTCTCTATTTCTTTTCATCTCTTTCTCTATTCTATTCCTTTCTTTTTATTCTTCCTTTTAATTTGATTATGGTACTCTATTTTCGTCATTGATTCCTTATGTACCTACATACTCAAAACTTTGCTAAACAATTAGCCAAAAACTATTTGCTGCTGGCCGTAAAATTGAACGAAGTTTTAGGAGAGGAGTTTATGAGTATCGACAACAGCAATTTTCACAAGGAATAATGGGGGTACGTAATAATCTAGACTTGTGTAAACCCTTGTTATTTTAAATTTTGATAATAATATAATACTTGTAAATATGTAATGATAGAACACATAAAATATAATTATGCAAAAAATTACATCTATGTGTTTAACATCACTACAAATGAGAAGTGTCAAATTATAAATATGTATATAAAAAATGGAAATTAACTAATAGTGTGTAGCTGAAATTTGAGACAAATAAAAAGTTCAAGATATATAATATTCATTCCCCCATCAGTCATATATTGTTTGTTATTATAGTGGTAGAAACCGAAGACTTGAGAAATGAGATCCATGTTTCAAATCTCGTTGACTAGCTCTAGATTATATTATATTATTATTATTATTTTCTTTAAATAAACACTTCTAGAACAACAAACACATGACACAAAATCAATTCAGCAATTTTCCTTTGCATATAAAACGTTGCCAGCAAAACATAACTCATCATTGCTAACAAGGTGAGTTGTCCACCTTGTACTCACTATTTAAAAGCCACCAACGTCCAAACTGTCTGCATTAAAGAAAAATTTTTTTCAAGAAGAAAAACAACTAACAACACGGGAAGAAAATCATTATGAGGAAGATTTTGGTGGCCCACCAATATTACTGATCACACCCATTATTGAGGTTATTATTTAATTTTTTATTTCATTTATGATAATTCTGTACAAATATGATGGCGATCCTAACTTTATATAGATAAACAAGATAATCCAAACAGCTAGATGTGTGTAAAATTTAGTTTTGTGCAACGAAATAATTTTAGATCATGTGTGAACACCTTGGTGGATCATTAGATCTGGCCAATTACAACTCTGCCTTCTTAATTGTTGTATTAGTGGAAATCGTAACAAGATTGGTTTAAATTGTTAAAGGTTTAGTTGAAAACATAATTTCATAATCTACACCATGGAGTCAAAATTAAATTAGTTATTTTCTATGATCTATGTGTCAAACCTATGATCAGGGTTTGATTAGTGATTTAAATTAACAATTATAATAGTTTATGACTTACTTGACACCACCCATATAGTAGATTTGGAACTAAAATAAAAATATAAAAGAAATAGTAAATAAGTGAATTTTAGTGTGAAAAGTTTAGCGAGGGGACTTCATAGTATAATTAAGGAATGACCAAGTTTTCATCTTATAATATTTATTATATTGAAAATTAAAAATCATAGAATTTTAGCTCAGATAGGGTTGAATGATAGTCAGGTTTAGCTGTACTGATTGATTTTTAATAATTTTTATACAACAAAATTGAGGCAAAAAATTTTATATGATAAATACCACTTAAAAAATAAAAAAATATTTTTGGATGATATAAATATGGGTAATAATTAATGTGATTTGAACCATCCCTAAACTCATACCTTTATCTAGTAGAATAAAGATATAGAAATACATATAAATAATTAATATTTTGTACAGAAAATATTTATTTTGGTTAATTCATATAGTTATTTATATATGATAGAAATTTCATACTAATATGATTTGATTTGATTATAAACAAAAATTAGGAGAATTTGGTGTATCTGATTTCATCAAGTATGCTCAGATAGGGGAATAATTAGAATGAAATTTTAAAATCAAATATTAATTATCAAAAGTAACAAAATTAGAATTTGTAATTACTAACTTAATTCATGAGAAAAAATTTTCATAAATCATTTAGAGAATTTTAAGAATTTTATTAAATAGGACTATACTATTAACAATTAATGTGTTTAAAGAAAAGTTCATCTATACCCATATTAAATTTGAGGTTGAATTAATTACTAATTGATAATTAAAGATATAAAAATTATATTTAATGATGGAGATTGATTAATTTAATTAGAAAATTATTATATATAATTAAGAAAATATAAACTTCGAAACTAAAGAAGTAATATTTAGATTTTATGGAATACTTAATAATTGTCTAGTTACGTTTATTAATTTGAGAAGTAATAATTAATGATATAAAGATGATTTTTAAAAAATATATATTAATTGTTGGTCCCGAGTTTATGGCAACACCCAAGAGGGGAGGGGTGAATTGAGTATTTTAAAAAATTCTTTGCTTAATCAGAAATTATCCTTTTTTGTAGAATTAATCCCCTCAATGAAACGACCAGTGAGATGGAGTAAAATAGTGCAGTAGAAAGAATAAAACACAAACAATCAATCCACGTCAAGAGATAGCTATATATAATGGTTCGGGCAACCTCCCCTATTCTACTCTTCAAAGTACACACCCGTTGTGGTTTGGGTTCCAGTATTGTATTGTCAATACAACTTAGAGCAACAGCTCTCTTCTAGATTCTAGCTCTAGGGGGCTTGTACAATCTCAGCACAAGTAGGTGCCGAGTTCTACTCTAATTACATACTACTTTGCCTTTACTTGGTTTCGGTCTCTTATGCCAAACCAAGTGGGAAAAATAAGTAAACAATGAATACAAAAGATCTACATGTTATAGATTGTGTAGATAGTTTCCTGCACGTAGAAGAACTTGTGGAACCAGTTGTTGATTGAGCAATGTAGCTTTCAGTAGTTTAAATGCCAAGTTTTTCTTCAAACTTCTTGTAGATAATTTTAAATGCAAAAAAGAGTGGAAGGTGAGCTCGTTTAATATTTTTCCAACTTCATTTACATTCTTTTGATGCTCCTTAAATAATGAGAAGTAAATTTGAATGTTTGGTGGTAGACGACGTGCATTTAATGCGCAAACGTTCAAATTTTTCCAATCATAGCGAGCCAAGTCGCATTTAGAGTCAACTTGGTATACAACTTTGTTCAAGTCGTAGGCTGGAGTCAACTTTGGGAGTGACTTCGGTCATTCAGCTTCCTACTCAAGTTCCAGATTCAGGTCGACTTGGCCTTGGACTTGACCCTAGTTGCAGGTGGAGTCGACTTCGGATGCGACTTCACCGACCATTGATCATTTTGGAACTTCAAGACTTTGCATGTGATCTATATGTTGTGTATATCTTCTTTCCTCTTTTGTCAAGCTCTTGGATCTTCATTAGATGTCCTTGATGTGTATTGTTCTGGTAAAATTGAACAATACACTAGTCTCTTGAAAAGATCCTTCTTGTGGCCTTGATTCATGATGATTATTTCTACTTGGTTTTGTTGTCCATCTTTAATAAGTTGTCTCTGAATCAGTATAAGATTGCCTCATACTTGAGTTGTAGGCCTGGGTCGACTTGGAGTCTGGCTTCACCTAAGTCGCATACTTGAGTCAACTTGAGATGCGATTTCACCTAAGTTGCATGATGGAGTTGACTTGATAAAGCTTCTTAACTTTGATGTTTTGAGGTTTACAGCTAAGGCTTACCCAAGTTGCATATGAAGTCGACTTTGGGTTGCGATTTTATCTAAGTCATAAGTGTTGGAAATATGTGGAAAGCAAGCTAAATCAATATTTTGATGATTAACAAATCAATTTAAGTAAGTCTTGACTACTAATATGTTTGTGGAAGTGTTTAACGGATATACACTTGAAGAAAATAGAGCGTGGAAGGTTAAGTCGATGTGTCGACTCCAACATCGACTTCAATGCGCCAAATCCTTCCAGAGTTGAAAATGGGAAGAAAGCAGGTGAAGTCGCAGGTGAAGTCGACTCCACTTGCGACTTGGGAAGCCAAGTCGCAAACGAAGTCGACTCCAGCATCGACTTCAGATAGCAAAATCACTCCAGAGTTGAATTTGGGGCAGAAAAGTACCGAAGTCGCAGACGAAATCGACTCCAGTTGTGACTTGGGTGAAGTCACAGACGAAGTCGACTCCAGTTGTGACTTGGGTGAAGTCATAGACGAAGTCGACTCCAAGATCGACTTGAGGTTTTCAAAGTTCAAAATACAGATTCAAGACTCACTTCAAAGATCAACTTAAGTTTCTCAAGTCCAAGGCAAAGCTTCAAGCATATTTCAAGATAAAGAAATTCAACGTATGAAGACAAATCCAAGTCCAAGCAAGATGCATAAATTCAACCAAGAAGATTGTTCAAGATTAAATAATTCAAGTCTCATTGATTCAAGGCTTGCAAAACATGGAGCAAATGAAAGCAAGCTAAAATGAAGACAATGATTCAAAAGGAAATGAAAAATGCAAGAGAACAACAAAATGCATGAAGGAACCCAAGTAAACTAAAGCATTCCAAGATTTCAAGTTCATCAAGCTTCCTGCCGAGGTGAAGTCGCACACCGAAGTCGACTCCACCTGCGACTTGGGTCAAGTTGATGCCCAAGTCGACCCAACCTGGAACTTGAAGACTCTATGGAAAGGCGAAGTCGCACCCGAAGTCGACTCCGCCTGCGACTCGGGTCGCAACGGTCGGAAATTATTTGAACGTTGGCGCATTTAATGCGCGTCACCTACCTTCAAACGTTCGGATTCCCTCTAAAATTATAAAAGGCAGTCATTGTGGGCGAGGGAAGCAGCTGAAAATCATTAAGTGTGCTTAACTCACATCTTCAAGAGCATTAAAGAGATCAAGCCCATTCAAAGAAGAAGAACTTTGCTTCAAACTGCAAGAGCTCAACTTCTGAATCTTCAAAGCCAATACTACGAGTTCTTCTCTACGCCAAACTGCTTCTACACATCTGTAAAGTGTAGATTCTTTTGTTATTTCATTTAATTGTGTTGAACTTGATTTAGTTTGAGGAACTAAGATCAAGTGTAAGCAAAATAGTGTGTGATTGGAGTGGAACTCATCACCTACTTGTGCTGAGATTTGTTGAAGCCCCCTAGAGCTGGAATCTAGAAGAGAGCAGTGGCTCTAATTGTATTTGGAAAATACAATAGTGGAACCCAAGTCACAAGGAGTGTGAGCTTGGAAGAGTGGAGTAGGGAGGTTGCCCAAACCACTATAAAAATCTTGTCTGCTTGATTTATATTTCTGTTCTCTACATTATATTGCTTTCCATTTTGTTTCTTCAATCAAGGGGATTAAACTTTCAAGGGGTTAAGTTTTTAATTTACCAAAGAATTTTATAAGAACGCAATTCACCCCTCCCCTCTTGGGTTTTGCCATTTACTCGGGACCTACAACAAGCAGAGTCAACTTCAATTACAACTTCACCTGTCTTCGAGTCCGAATTTTAGTTGTGGAGATTTTTTGTCATTTGAAGTCGTTCCTGAAGTCGACTGGGGCATCGATTTGACCTAAGTCGATGGTTGAGTTAACTTGGTGTTGCGAATTGACTTGTTATCTTTTGAACTTTGATTTTATAAATTCTGGCAACACTTAACAACCTTATTAGTACTTAAATATTTCTCAAATTGAGTTGTTAATCATCAAAACATGAATTGTGATTAATTTGCCTTAAATGCCAACATTAATTAGATGAAACCTTCATATTTCAGTGTCACACTTTGAGCATTAGAGCAAGTTGCAATATAAAGAATTGGATATAGTTTATACAAGATAAGTAGAGCTTTTTTCTTCTTTTTTTGATTTTGTATTGTAATGTATGGTTATGGGCACAGATGTTTTGGATGCTGTTGTTTTATAATTTTTGAGTGAATAAATTTTATTGGTCATGATTATTTATTATGATGCCAAGGTTGGCTTTTATTCATGCTAGCACTATGCATTATGACATTGAAATATATTATGCTGGCATATTCATAGCCATGTTTATAGTTGTGGATTTGTGAAGTTGTAGTTGGACCATCGATGACAACCATTGGCACATCCTAATTGGAGATCGTGATGTGATAGCCTGGGTGGCCTTAGCTCAGACCTGCTTGTCTGATCACTATGGATTTAGCGGGCTTTGGATTTATTTTATTTGGCCCTTATGGTTTGGAATTAGTCTACGACGCTGGTGGTTCTCAACTTAATGGTTGGGACCAGAGCTATTCTTATAATGTGATGTGGCGTGGTTGCGGCCATGTTGATAGTGGAGCAGAGTATCAATTACACCTTTGGTTTGGATACAGGTGTTTCCCAGTCCACTCACATTGTGCTAGTTTAGCCATATGTGTTAGGTAGAATTGGTCACTCTTGCTAAGCTACATTGGTCATTTGGTTACACAATAGGTAGGACTTTGGGGCGAGATACCGAACTTCCCTATTGGAGTCGAGACCTTGCTAGTTGTTTGAGAAGTGACATATGTTTGATACATTGATGCATGTTTGGGCATAAACATGTATTTCATATGATTCAAAGCCGGCTTTAGATTTGAAAAATGATTTTTGTTTAATGACATATGCGCTTGGGTTGCTCAAAAGTTATTAATTTTTATTTATATGCTCTACTTACTAAGTTTACCCGAACTCATGTGTTTTTCTTTCCTTTTATTTTAAATGGAAAAGCTGCGGGTGTAGACCACCAAGGGGACAGTGGTTTAGCTGGGAAAAGCGAGTAGGGATGCGCAACTTGTTACTTATATTTTGATCCTTTCTGAAGGTAGACACTTACATATAAAAATTTTGGAATTTAATATATATCTACATTAATCAGCCTAGTCACATAATTAAGATGTTTACTTTATGTTGGTATCTGTGATTGTTCTTCTCTTACTAACGATTTTGGAGTTTAGCCATCGGATACCCTGATGACCTGTAACGACCATTGCATTAATATGTTGACTTAATCAGCGGGGCATTACAACCCGCCTCAACCATGGCATGCAGAAGATCAAATGGAGAATGATAACTTTCTAAGGAAGAGAATCCTGAGATCAAAACCATCCAAACCCACAAGGCTTCAGGTCTTGTATTGTCGAACTTGATATTGGGTTAAGGATTGAACTCAAATTGAGGCTCATCCAGATGGTTCAACAACCGGTTTGCATGACTTCCTTTTGAGAGCACTAATGTACATGTCATTAAGTTCTTATAGCTGTGTAACACAATTCGAGTACAAATAATCACTTGAAAAGTCATATGTCTTTAACTTGTTTATTTTCTTATATGATAAAGCAAACGAGTTGTTCTTCTCTATGCCACTAAATTCCCTTACCATGTGGGATGAACTCTTTGCCACCTTCTTGGAGAAATATTTTCCGTCGATAAAAACAAAAAAAATCATAGACAAGATCAACCAATTCGTCGAAAAATAATGAGACTGTTTATGATGCGTGGGAGATAATGAAAGACTTGCAGTGCAAGTTCCCACACCATAGCATTCCATATGGCGATATAATTGAAAAGTTCTTCAATGGGCTTAACTAACCAATAAGAAGCGTCATCAATTTAGCGACTAATGGCCGATTTATGTGACTTACAGATGAGGAAGCACTCACACTCCTCAATAACTCGACCCTTTATGATTCCTAATATGGTAACATGTGAGGCCTCTCTCGACATGGGTACGTGTATAAGATCGAAGCCCTTAACTCTCTAAATGCCAAGATGGACCAGACATTGCTGTGAGAAAAGAAATACGAAGCTACAGGCCAAGGAGCACCCTCCCTGCAACAATCCTCTTATAAGATTTTGTGAAGCATCTCATTATACATGCGAGTGTAACTTCTTCATCTAGGAGACCCAAGATGAACAAGCTCATGTTATTACCAATCAATCTAACAAGCAGACCTATGAAAATCCTTACTCCAATACCTATAACCTTGGATGGAGAAATCGTCTGAACTTTTCATGGTCAAACTAGCTAAACACTTACAACTTTGCTCAAGCTGATAAATTTCTTGATTTCTAAAGATGACCACAAAATATGCTTTCATATCAAAATCAACTAGCCAACTTGCACCTCACCTAGCACAACCTAATGAGTCCATCTTAGAAAATATCCTTTTGATGCTAAAAAAATGACAAAAGAATGGACCAAATGCAAACATATATCAGGTTGATTGAGAATTAAATTGCATAGGATGCCTCATCTTCATCCCAAAGGAATCAAGATAAACTGCCTAGCCAACTTGAAATCAACTTTAAGGAGCAAGTGCAGGTGATCACTCTACAGAGTGGTAAGTGGCTTGACTCACCTCAACTACCTCAAGAAAAAAGTTGACAATGAGTCTAAACAAGTTCAGAAGTAAGATGAGGAGCTATAGCTTGAACCAGTGGTAGAGAAGCTGTAAGTCCCATCACCACCATATCAACCTTCTCTTCCTTTTCCTCGAAGCCAATAAATGACAAGCTAAGCTTTGAACGTAGTTCAGGAAGTTCGTCTCGATGCTCAAAACTTGTCGATCAATGTACCATCAACATGCTCTCACAGATGTTGACTTATATAAAATTTATAAAGGGGATGTTGTCGAACAAGTAAAAGCTTGAGAAATACAGTACCATCACACTCACTAAGGAGTGCAATTCCATCTTGCAAAGCAAGTTGCCTAAAGCTTAAAAATCTTGAGAGCTTTTCTATTCCCTACACTCTTGGGAACATATAAATCAACAAGGCACTCTGCCGTCTTAGAGCAAAGTGTAAGGTTGATCCCTTTCTATATCTGTTAGAACTAAACATGAGCAATTGGAAGCCACATCTATGCGCTCAAATATTCAGTCAACATTATTGAAGGCATACCTCCAAAAGTCGGCAAGCTTTTCATTCTAGTCAACTTTGTGGTTCTTAACACGAAGGAGGACTGCTAAATTTCAATCATTCTTAGACAACCATTTTTAGCCACTACTGAAGTGATCATTGATGTCAATAATGACCAACCAACTCTCTCTGATGGTCAAGGATGAAAAAGTAGAATTCAACCACTTTATGGCTACATAGCATCCTTCGATTGAGAACTCATGTCTATGAGTTGACGTTGCCAACAACTTGACGATTGAAGAAAAAGGCAACTTGATGGATTGTGCATCATTAAAGGCGCAACAACTGAAAATGAGAATCTAAAAATCTTTGCATGCACAACTAGAAATCTAGAAATCTAGAAATCTTTGCAAGCACAACTAGAAATCTAGAAATCTTTGCAAGCACAACTTCAACAACTATAAATGAGAATCTAGAAATCTAGAAATCTATCAATGATTTACCTGATATTAGCTCTCCCTAAGCATGCATAAGATCCTCATGAAGGACAATTGTAAAACAAGTATTGAACCACAAAGGTGCTTAAATCCAAACATGAAAGAGATTGTGAAAAAGAAAATTTTGAAATCTCTAAATGCCGAAATCTACCCTATGTTAGATAATAGCTGGGTAGCTATAGTTCAAGTGGTACCTAAAAAGGGGGCATAACTATCGTGAAAAACGATAAAAATGAACTTATGCGAACAAGGATAATCATAGGTTGGCGGATGTGCGTCGACTACCATAAATTAAACATGGCAACTCAAAAAGATCATTTTTCACTCCTCTTTATTGATCAAGTACTTGAGCGACTTGCATACCACTCTTACTTTTGTTATCTAGATGGGTACTCCAGCTATTTTCAAATCTCGATTCATACTCAAGATCAATAGAAGACGTCCTTCATCTACCCATATAGTACATTTGCATACTAACGCATGCCTTTAGGCTTTTGCAATGCACCCGCGACCTTCTAACAATGCATGATGACTATATTTTTTGATTATATTGAAAATATTATGAGATGTTTTTATAAATGATTTTTCATTTTATGACACAACTTTTGAATCGTGCTTGAATAATCTTTTTAAAATTTTGCAAAGATGTGAAAAATCAGACCTGGTACTTAATTTGGAAAAGTGTCATTTTATGGTTAGGAAGTGATTATTTTAGGTCATTTAGTTTTAAATAGGGGCATTGAAGTTGACTAGGTGATGATTAAAGTCACTGAAATATTGTCGTCACCTAATTCGGTCAAAGAAATTTGAAGTTTTCTCGAATATGCCAGTTTCTACCAATGTTTTATTAAAGATTTCTCCAAAATTGCTAAACCCTTGACTAACTTGTTCAATCAAGATGTACAATTTAAATTATCTGATGAATGCCTAAAGTCTTTTTACAGGTTAAAAGAAGCTGTGATAACTTCTTTGATCATTCAACTATTTAATTGAAATTTTTACCTTTTGAGATTATGTGTGATGCAAGTGACCATGCAATTAGGGCAGTTTTGGGTCAACAAAGGAAAAAGAAACTAGTGTGACACAACCTCGAATGAATTACTAACTATGGTTTTTACAATTAATAAGTTTCATTCTTATCTTGTAAGTTTGAAGGTAATTGTTTACATGGACCACACGGCTAGTTGCTTTTTGCCTGCAAAGATGGATGCCAAACCGGAGTTAATCTGTTGGATTTTACTAATGTAAGAATTCGACCTCGAGATTTATGAAAAGAAAGGTGCAATGAATGTGGTAACTAATCACTTATCAAGGTTACCATCAACCAAGGAAACGTAGCTAAACAAAGATGAGCAAATCAATGTGGACTTTCCTGACGAGCGCTTACTCGCATTGAAGGAAGTGAAAATCCCCTGGTACAAAGACATCATCAACTACTTGGTGTGCGGAGCAATTCACCCCGACTTTAACTATCAACAGAGGAAAATATTCTTATCGGACGTGAAATACTACATTTAGGAGGACATGTACCTATATAGAAAATACGATGATAGTCTAATTCACTAATGCATACCAAACAAATAAATCCCGAACATTTTGCACCACCACCCCTCACTACCTTATGGCGGATGCATGAGACTGACCAAAACAGTAGTAAAAGTCCTATGATCAATTTTTTCTGGCCACCTGATTCAAAATTGCTTGAAAATTCACAATTTCATGCGATAGGTGCCAAAAGACAAGGAATATCTTGAGATGGAACGATATGCCACTCATAAACATGCTCAAAGTTGAACCATTTAATGTGTGGGCATGGGCTTCATGACACCATTCCCATCCCTGTTCAATAACCAATACATACTCTTAGCAATCGATTACGTAACAAGATCGGTGGAGGTGATTGCTACTTTAACAAATAATGCATATGTGATTATCAAATTCATAAAGTGAAACATCTTTACTTTATTTGACATACCATTAGCAATCATAAGTGACATAGGAAGTTACTTCTACAATAGACATATGAAATGTGGGTCACTTGCAAGATCGCTATTCCATACCACCCACAAAATGAGTGGCTAGGCTAAGTTCTCAAACCACAAGATAAAAAACACACTCGAGAAGACAGTGTCCCACTCACAATGAGGCTAGTCAAGGCAACCTGACGATGGTCTCTGGGCATGTCATACTGCATTCAAGACACCAATTGGGACAATGTCATTCTACCTTGTCTATGGCAAGTCTTGTCATCTGCTTATCGAACTTAAGCTTAAAGCAAACTGGGCTAGTTTTTAAATTTTTCTCGAGAGAAATGTGTCTGCTACAACTCAACGAGCTCAAAGAAATCCAACTCAAGGCTTATGAGAATTCCACGCTGTATAAAGAAAGAATAAAATTTTGCCACGACAGACACATCTAACAAAAGATAATCAAAGTAAATGACTTGGTTCTATTATTTAACTTTTGTTTTAAATTATTTCCAAGTAAATTGAAGTCGTGATGGTGAGGGCCTTTTAAAGTACTACACGTATTTCCTCATGGCGCAATTGAAATTTGGAGCGAGAAAACTAGAGCATTCAAGGTCAACGAGTGGCACCACAAACCTTATTTTGCGGAGGAACAAATTCCAAAAGGATTGGTCTACTCCTTCTCTAACATGCCATCTATAAGCTGAAGATGTGAAGTCGGGCTAATGACTTTAAACTAAGTTCTACTTAGGAGACAACCTAGGCTTTTCCTTTCCTTTCTAGGGAAATTTTAGTTTTCTTTTTTGCTTTCATCTCTTTTGTTTTAGAATTTGATACTATTTAATTTGGAGCTTTAACGAATTTTTTTTTAGCCTCATGGGATTGGCAATGATGCTTTTCAGCTCAAAATCCTCAAATCAAGGAAGCATTCTTGCCCTCATTATTTCTTTGCTTGACAAATCATTATTCAATGAACTTTTATCATAAAATTACATTTAAAAGCATACTTGCTGTAGTGCCCTGAACACAGTACTAAGAGAATTACCTCACTCCAGGAACTAAATTATGAAAAATGGTAAAATTTTAGCCTAATTTTTTAATATATTTTATAACAAAAATTCATACAAGCATTTCGTATCACAATTATAATAAAAATTATATAAAATATTGCAACCCTTCCCTAAATACATTCTATAACATTCTATATTTAAGTAACTAAATAGTGGAAATAAGTTTCTCTTTTGGTTGCACTTGGACCTTTCTCGTTAACTGGGGTCTGCATGACTATATTTTAAAATTTTCGAAAGGTATGAGTATGTTACTCAGTAAGTAGACATATAAACATGAGATTCCAAAGCATTTAAAGAAAAACTTACATGCTTGTAGCTTAAAAATTTTACATGCTAAATAATGCATCACATGAATCATTTATATTCTGCTTAACCTAAAGGGCACTTGAAACTCCTCTGGCGCTACTCTTAAGACTTTATGGTTAGGTGACTGGGTTCAGTTTTATCAGAAATATCACCTCCAATCTCACCCCACAGGGTTTCTTAATGCATTTCATATACACTATGAATTATGATCATTACAAGGAAGTATGCACATTATCGTAAAATAATTTAAAGATTTTAATCTCAAGGTGCACACAAATCAAACATTTGCAAGGGTTCATAAATCATTAGAAATATTTCTAAAATATTAATTCAAAATGGAAAGAAAAGTCTACTTACCTTTCACAGTGATTAAGGAGTAAACTTTCTTGCAAAGTTTTTGTCTTTCTTTTTTCGTACAATTAGAATGTGGAAATTAATATTTGCCAATTGTATATTATATTGTTAAACTTATTCATATTATCATTATTGCTATTTTAAAACCAATAATTAAATTCGATTTGAAATTTTCATTAAAAGTCTTAGATATTATCTAAAAAATGATATATATAAAACAATTAAAAATTACATAAATGAGTTAACGTCCCTTACCACTTGGGTGGAATGAGGACATGCGTAGAGTTTTTAACATTATATTCAAATTAAAGGGGTGGTTTTGTATAAATTAAATGGCACGGTGATTGGAACCCATGCACTTTTGACCAAAGCAAACCAGGAACCTAATCCAGTGTACCCGGGTGTGTTCAGCCTCAATGCACCCGGGTGCACTGCACCTATTTTTTTTAATTTTTTTTTGAAAATTTTTTCATGAAGCTATTAATATAGGTTTATTTAACATATGCATTAATTTTTACTATTTTTGGAAAATTTTTAGATTTTTAAAAATCAGTGGCATTTTTCGTAATTTTAAATTACCGAAAATGCTACTGATTTTTAAAAATCTAAAAAAATATCTAAAAGTCTCTAAAAATAGTAAAAATTGATGCATATGTTAAATAAACCTAGATTAACCATTGTATATAAAAATTTTCAAAAAAAATTAAAAAAATAGGTGCAATGCACCCGGGTACATTGAGGCTGAATGCACCGGGTGCACTGGATTGGGCTCATTCAAACCCCTGTTTTCTTCTTCTCGTGGTTTTACCCGCTAATCTCGGCGCCTTTTTAACCACGGGACAAAACACCACTTCGTTTACGCTCGAAGGATGACGACATACATTGGGTGCATTTTGAGAACGGATAAAATCTTTTATGAAAAATTTTGAAAAGTAAAAGTTTTTAAATAATGTGATATAATAAAAATAATGATGAAAAATATGATATGATAGAAGTAATGATGAGAAATAAAGATGATAGAGTTAAAATAGATAAATTAATTATATACGTAACTGTGTAGAAATGATTAAAGAGTAAGATAATTATATAAAAAAATGTAGAAAAAATGATTAAAAAATATAATAGTTTGGATGAGTGAAAAAATTTAGATTAAAAAATTTTAACTGAATATTTTATTGCCGCTGCCAAACAAACTCCTAAACTTTATAAAAATTGCATACAGGTGCCAAGAAACATTAGAATTTTGCAAATACCCCAAATCAAATTGGATAGAGTGCAACTGTGCAACTAGCATGCAGCCGTTTGCATTAATTAACTTGGTATGGTTTTTCATAGTTTTTTCTCTCACACACATTTTTTCATAGATGACTTGACATTTTAATTATCTAACAGTTCTGTTTTTTTCCAACTTTATCCTTGTATATTAATATTTTCCCAACTACTCTATTTATGTAATTTTATTCATATCATATCGTATTATTTATATACTTTTCAAAATATTTGGTTCTCTTATATGTTTTTTTTCTTTTTAAGAAAGTTTTCCTATTTGGAGCATTCACAACCAATCCGACTTGTCCACGTATTTGCTAAGAGCATATTTTGGTAAATACAAAAGTTTTTTCAATCAAAACCTAACGTAAAATTTCCAACTTCCATAATTATTTTTTTTTAAATTTTTTTTACATCCTCTTATACGATTATCCTAATTTTCAATCCTTTTACTCATTGTCGTTATTTCTATTCTATCGTATTATTTCATATCAATTTAAAAATTTTCGCACAAAATTTTTTTTTTTATAAGAGTTTTATCGTGGTTGCTTTTTGGGTTTTGTGGGTTCTCTTTTCTATCGCACAGCAATACGCCTCTTCTATTTATTGGAGACGAAGCTGAATCACCTCAACCACACCCCCTAACAATTCACAACCTTCGCAATACCAGTGGAGAGAAGCTATGGCCACGAAAAATCCGCACGCGCTTGTCGTACCATTCCCAGCCCAAGGTCATGTCATTCCTCTCCTCGAGCTTTCCCACTGCTTGATCGACCACGGCTTCAGAGTCACATTCGTCAACACGGAATTCAATCACGATCTCATCTTGGCATCCATGGAGAAAGCGAACGCAGGCGAGGCGGGTGATCGTCAGATTCGTCTGGTGAAGATCACGGTCGGGATGGCAGCGGGAGAGAACAGGAGCGATATCGGCAGGCTATGCCGTAGCCTTTTGAACGTGGTGCCTGGGGCTTTAGAAGAGCTGATAGGCAGGATCAACGAGTCTGCCGGTGATGCGTATGGCAAAATCACTTGTCATTGCTGATGGAAGCATGCCATGGGTGGTCTCCGTTGCTCGAAAGACGGGGATCCCAAATGCTGCCTTTTGTCCTGCTCAGTTGGCTGCCTGGCTCTATTCTGGGAACATGAAAGGATGATTCAAGACGGGATCATCAGCTCCGATGGTAAGAGCATATATAGTTAGCTAGCTTGTCTTTCTAACTCATTCCTCACATCTCAATTTTGAATCATTCATGCTCCTAATCTAACTCAGCTTGCTTCCACTTTTAATTCACATCCGTGCTTGAATTTGTGCGACTCTCATTCCAAGCCAATCATGTTTTATGTACAATTGCTTGGCTATGTGAAAATTTTATATGGTTCCAACTCAGAAAAATACAAGAAATGCTGATTGAGCAGCATGATCTTTTTGTTGGGATTTTAGGTTATCCCCTTCTTGTATAGATTAAATAGGAATGATTAATCACAGACAATAAATATTGCAAATAATAAGCAATCAAATCACGGGAAAAACAAACCACAATTTTTACGTGGAAAACCCCTCTTTACCAAAGGGGAAAAACCACGGGACCCAGTCCA